>CAJQZJ010001064.1:355341-395900 GCA_907164525.1 Lophiomys imhausi
GAGCCTGGCTGAATCCATCTTCAAAAAAATATTCCATTTTGTAATAAGTTTGACTAAGAGCTGACCTCCAGTTCCAGAACAACAACAAAATGTACCCAACCTTGCATTCCAGGGGTGCTCCCTCGACATCACCAGACAGCTCACTCTGAGAAAGCTCCCAAAAAGACTAAACAAACTTTCTGGTGGTCAAACTGACCACAGCTGGTTAGTCAGTAACAATAAGCCAACCAGAAGTGGACATGACTAGTTACCCAAATGTCATCTAATCATATGATAAAAAACCTGTTTCATTGTCTAAGCCCCTATATAAACGCTGTAGTTTTGGAGTCGGGGGCTCTCAACTCAAACTGCTGCATCAGTGAGCCTTGAGAGTCCAAGCTCTGAGCTTGAGAAAACAACATTCATGCATTTACATTGGAGTTGGCTCCTTGGTGGTCTTTGGGGTCTCGAGAACCAGACAGAACAGATGTAAGTTTGGTTTTATTCATCTGATTTCATCAAATTCTTCTAAAAAAAGACTATTTGAGAAATGTCTCATGCTGTAGCCTGAGCTGGCCTGGAATTCACTGGATAGACTGACCGTTCTTGAGCACCTCGACAATCCCCCATCCTCAGCTTTCATCTTCCTGCGTGCTTTTCAGGATTTCGTGTTCACTTAAAATCCTCCACTACTCTATTGTGCCTCCAGGTCTACAGAACGAAGATTACAGGGTGAAGTTGGATCAGTTAAAATCTTAAGAGAACAGCGCTATTAGTTAGCTTGCATTTTTCTTTTGGAACGCCAGGATCTGTGGGAACAGTGGTCACTTCTGTGTTTCAATTGTTATCACTTATCTTGGAAAGAGGCCTAGTACTTTTGACTTGAAACAAACTTCTAGAAAACAATTAAGAACAAATCACTAAAAGGTACTTCAGAATTTATGTTCTTGTAGATTTCCCTCCCATTCGCCCATCTTCTCCTCTTTTAACCCCACAGATAATAAATGCATACATATCTTCTCAAATGTGCATATATGACTAAGCTTGTAGATACTGATATTCAGGGCCTATGCCACAATAGTCTATGCCTGAGGTTCATGGAGAATAGTAGCCAATAGAAGAAAAGGCTCATATGTGTAAGTTCTATTCAAAACTTGGTAATAGCTGTTTGTTTTACCTGAAAATGTTTTCCTGTCTGGCTTAGCAAAATGACCACAATTGTGAAAACTTCTTCTCTTACATGAAAGATAGAACAGCATGATGAGAAAGACATCCTGATACCAGGGTGGAATTTGACTGATTAGAAGCCTTGCTGTGAGCTGGCTGGCCATTGCTATTCCACATCTAACATTCTTGAGTTCTTCAGGTGAAAATAGCTTTAAGTACTCTAAACTCAGCTATCCTTCACAATGAAATATGGCAGTACTATGTCTTTGATATCTTTAAGAATTTTGAAGCACACTTTCTCTGGTCAAACACTAGAAACTAAAGCCTTGTTTCAATTAGTTTATGCATTTGTTCCTGTCTAGCCTCTAAATTATCTCCTTATAAGACTATAAGGCTCTGTTCTGTTCACATATTTGACCAGGAAGTACTTAGTATGTGCTAAATGCCAGTAACTAGGTGAAGGGACATTTAGAGGAACAAACCAAACTCCTTATCTCTGTAGTGTTCCTCTCTGGAGGTACAGTGACAGTGACGTAGAGGACCAAGGAGTCATAGATATTAACTCAGCTCTAGTGTGAATGAGAATTATCTCCAGATCAACATTCTTCCCTACTATCACAGATTTAGTTTCCATGGGTTTGGATTAGGCTTTGAATATTGATTTGTAGCAAGGCCCTCAGTAATTCAGATGCTGGTGGTCCATGGACATCATGAGAAACATATTACAAATTCACAGCACCTACATGTAGGGGTTAGATAAATTAGATTTAGAAAATATATAGGAGTTTCTGATACTGTCTCTTAATTCGGGGCCTGAAAAGCATTATCAGCATGAAGTCAGCAAAAACAGGAAAGACTTAATAGACTGAAAAACAGGAAAGACTCAATAGACTGAAAAACAGGAAAGACTCAATAGACTGAAAAACAAGGTTGAAGTCAGGAAAACAGGAAAGACTTAATGGACTTGAAGAAACAAAGTATCTGGCCTGACATTGTTTTCAGCTGCTAAGTGGGCGGAGCCCAAATTAAGCTGAAACAGAGTTCCTCCTATTTAAGGACAGTGCATGGAGCCCAGAAAGGAAAGAGGCCCCTGATGCTAGAGATCTCCAAGAGTCCTGCTGACTCTTGGTGCTCAAGAACGGTGAGTCTATCCAGTGAATTCCAGGCCAGCTCAGGCTACAGCATGAGACATTTCTCAAATAGTCTTTTTTTAGAAGAATTTGATGAAATCAGATGAATAAAATCAAACTTACATCTGTTCTGTCTGGTTCTCGAGACTCCAAAGACCACCAAGGAGCCAACTCCAATGTAAATGCATCAATGGCCAGCTCTCTCCCTGAAGCAGAAAGAAGCCGGTGAGCAAAGAAAGCCTGAGCAAGACACCAAAAGGCCAAGGACTGGACCCTGTGGCTCAGCTTTTGCCTGGAGGGGTTTGATCTGTCCGATCAGTGGCCTAGGGGAAACTGTACCTGGCTTTAAGGACTGAGGCAGAGCAGCTGAGTTCCTGATTCAAAAGAAGTAAGTTGGCCTGCAGACGGCTGGGGTCTCCCACAGAGAAGAAAGCATGAAGCCTTATTTAAGGTGAGACTGCAATAATCAACTTACCCTGACGAACCTGCATCTGAGAGATACAGAAAAAGGACTGCTAAGTGTGTTAAAGAATCTACGACAAAGACTGTGTTCCTGATGACGGAGGACCTGCCCCAGAGACTGTATCATTCTAAAAGGTTATGAAAGTAGTTGTTATAATTATCAATAGGTTTAGTGGATAGGTTAAAGGGGTTGTAGGAATTTATAGGATTAATAGTTAAGAAATTATTGGTGTTTGTTATAAGTGAATTTAGTAATAAATAAATAAAAGTTAAATAATAATTTAAAAGTTCAGTTACACCTACAGATGTTTACTCCACGTCAGTAAAAGAATGTTCCCTTTTGTTGGAAAAAGGTCTTGAGCATAGGTTTTCAGATGCTAATTTCAATGCCCTGAGATCTGGTTACTGATGAGGTAGTGTTAAGCATTCTAAATGTTAATTGGTCCTGCTTGCTGTCTGTTACTTACATTGACTCTGATTGGTTAAATAAAATGCAGAGGCCTGAGATTGAGCAAAGATAGAAAAGGTGGGACTTCCTGAGATTAGAACAGGAGACCTGTGCTTTAGACAGAGGATTTAAGCATTCCAGCCAGCAATAGGAAGAAGGAGGCATTCCAGCCAGGAGCAGCAGTAAAGAGGACGCACACCATGGGTTAGAAAAAGGAACCTCATTCCACATGGCCAGGAACATCGGCTAGCATGAAGAATGGCAGTCCAAAGGGACGTATGTATATTTGGGGTCATATTTGGGTAATAGAATTATGAGATAGCTTAGATGGGCTAGGATTGCTCAACTCAGGCCAAGGCTTGTTAAAATCCACATGGTGTCTGTGTGTACTCATTTGTAATGGCTGCTTAAAGATTAACAACTGCCGAACCAAGTAACAATAATTTAAATACTGGTTAAATAATTTATTAGCCATATTTTTTACAGGTTACTGCCCTACTTTAGGCATTCTCTGATTGGCTTTAATAAAAAGGCTGACAGCCTATAGCTGGACAGAGAGGGAAGTGGGGAAATAGAAGGCAGGATTTCCTGGAAGGGAAAGAGGAACTCTGGGAAGAAGAAAGAGGAAGCCCCTTTTCACAAGAAGACATGAACAGGAGACAGACGTGATTGTAGGTATGGAAGGTACAAAGACTGATTGAGACTAGGTAGTCGGGTTAATTAAGGTGAGCCATTTGAGAGTCTGCCCAGTAAAGGCCTAAGCATTGAAATATTAGAAGGTCTTGGTGTGTTATATTATGGGTATAATGGCTACCCCTGCGTTTCTGGCCTTCTCACCTGGAGACATAAGTTGTTGGCTCTCCCACAACACCCTTTAATTGGTATGAATGGGAAAGGGGCTCTGGGGGTCCTAATCCTCACTGCTAAGCTATTTGCTACCAAATGATTCAAGGAGGAAGGAAATCACTGTCTTCAGCTGTATACACAATGGTGACCTTGTCATACACTAATGAATAATCCCTTCTAATGGTCACACAGATGGCCCTAATTAAACTAAATAGAACCCAAACGGTCATCCCTGAATGCATACATACAAGAAACATTATATCGACTGACTAGGTTATATTTAGGAACATACAAGCGCGCGTGTGTGCGCGCACACACACACACACACACACACACACACACACATACATGCAACAACAATTAATGAGAAAAGAGGTCATGAATTTCTAAATGGGGTACATGGGAAGATTTGGAGGAAGGAGAGGAAAAGGAGAAATACTGCATTTATATTTTTTGTTATTTTACTTAAAAACCAACAGCAGAAGTCATGAACCTGAGAAAGGTTGGTATGGACGAGGAGATAAAAATATGAGAGATTTCAGAGAAGGTGGGGGCAACAGGGTAATGAGAATACATTGTATAAATGTATTACATGGTCAAAAATTCCAGGCTCATTTCTCTTTTGAAGCAGCAAACAGAATAATGTCATTCCCACTTTTCTGGAAAATTGGGAGAATTCTGCCTGGTGTGTCTAGATCTGAAGGAAGTATAACTTAAGCCACAGGATTATCTCTTCTGAGTAGTTTTCTTGCCTCAAGATGAGATATAAGAATTAAAATGGGGAATGGAAATTGGAGGAAACTATTTACTAAGGAATGAAGCAGACACCCCCCTCATTCAGCACCTGTATTCTTAAATGAGAAGAAATTATGTATCAATGCCTATAAGACCATGAGTGAAAAACATGGAAGAAATGCATTCATGAATCACAAAAGTAGGTAGCTTTCCTCTAGGACTGTACTTGCTGTGTTGGGTAGCTGCATAGCCTACAAATGAACATATTTTCTCATGGGGGAAGAGGGGAGAGGTTCATGATATTCAGGGAGTAAACAAAACTTATGAGGTTCAGGATGCTACTGAAAAGTATGCAGTTCTTAAGCCCCCCTACAGTTATATACACAGTAGCAGTTGCTGTGTGGAAGATAGTTGTCCTGACCTTCTAGAGTGCAGTTTAGTGAGTCATCACTCATGCTAGATGGGATTTCCAGTGATGTAGCCTCCTCTGAGTTGCCTATGATCTTGTAATTAACCCCAGTAAACTCACAGGTTCACTAAGCCAGACTTAAGTGACATCATGTCTTTGGCTTGTCACCGGTGCCCCTTTTGGGCTGAGTGTACAGTTTTTCAGTCTCCCTTCCTCAAGTCACACAACAGGGTTAGGGTTAGGTACTCAGATGAACCCACTAGCCTTCTCTCTCAGTTACTTATGCTAGCCAATGAGAGTTGATCTACACTGAGCTATACTGAATAGTAATGGCGAAACTCCAGCCTGCACTATATCCTCAAAAGTCAGAAGATTTTCCATTAATTCACTGTGAGAATCTATACCCACAAAGTCTCACGAACAAGAGCTGAACAAGGATGACACAAAAGGACATGCCAAAGTGCATGAGCAATAAGCCCATGAGGTCTCAACCATTCACAAGAGCTATACGCAGATGAAGAATGCTGGGAGTGGGAGAAAAAGCCTTCTTCAAGGAAGAGTACACTGATTACCCCAGACCACATGGTTGGGTCAGAAAACAGGCATACAAGTAAAACATTGTGGAGACAGATCGGGTTATATTTAGGAATGTATCTATCATCTCTTTATCTCTCTATCTCTTTCTCTCTCTCTATCTATCTCTCTCTCTATATATATATATATATCATCTATCTATCTATCATGTGCACACACACATGTACATATATGCATGAAATAACAATAAAATGCGGCCATAAATTTGAAAAATAAAGGGTACATGGAGGGGTTGGGAGAAAAGAAAGGGAAGGGAGAAATGCTATAATCATAAAATAGTAAAAGTTACAATTACCATTTTTTCTGTAGGATAAGTGTATACTTTTGTTGGTATTCTTATTTTATAGTTAGAATCAAAAGGATGGTTATTTCTCTTTCCCCTCTGACTCTCTCTCCACATGTGTGCATGAGTGCATGTGTGTGTGTGTTTATACTGAAGAAGGCATCCTGTGCCTTGAACATTGAACATTCTAAATAAGCACTCCCTCTCTCACCTACTTCCCTGTCCTTTATAAGTTATTTCACATACTTAAAATAGAGTGTTGCCATCAGTTATTCTAATTCCACTTCCTCCAGATACACCATCGGAATGCAGCCGCCTGGCTTAATTTACACCCACATTATTATTTTACAGCTTTCTTCCCTTATCAGACCTAACATCAAAGAGCTGAGAAACTGGTCTACTAACCAGTTCTCAATTTATGAGAAAGTAACTGCAGCCCTTCCAGCAGCCAGGAAATAATGAGCCTAATGGAATGTAGTCAATCACCCACAGAACAAAAACATTACCCATCTCCAGCTGCCTTGTAACCACAATTTCTAAGTTAAACATGAGATTAAAATACCTCAGTGCACCTAAAACTGGAGTGGACACTGGAGTAATCTTAGAAAATGTTTTTAAAAGATGTAACCTGGTGTACTCCAAACGATTTTACCATAACTGTGCTAGAGCGTGGCTAGGAGACATGTTGACATCGTTCCATATTGTTCTAACACCCACTACATTTCAGAATCATTGAATCAGATAATCTTTAAGGCAACACTAAATGATGGAAAAATAATAACATATATTGAAATGTTACAGTGAATCCTGATAATACATCCAACTACTGTGTGTCCATTAAATATGTTTTCTAGGGGCTGGAGAGATGGCTCAGCAGTTAAGAGCACTGACTACTCTTCCAAAGGACCTGAGTTCAAATCCCAGCATCCACATGGTAGTCTATAACTGTCTGTAATGGCCAGGCATGGTGACACATGTCTTTCATCCCAGCACTCGGGAGGCAGAGGCAGCAGAATCTCAGAGTTCCAGTCCAGCCTGGTCTACAGAGTGAATTCCAGGACAGCCAAGGCTACACAGAGAAACCCTGAACTGGAAACAAAACACACACAGATAAATAAATAAATAAACAAACAAATAGATAAAATATAGACAATAAATATAAATAACAAATACTAATTGGCCCATACAGTGTAATACTGCCCAGCAATAACAAGAAATGTATCATGGGTTCACAATGCAGTATTGTGAAGAAAAGGGCACATGCTGCATGGTTTTGCTTATGTAAGGTTATGGAAAGTGTTGACTAATTTGAGGTGACAGAATGCACATCTATTGCTTCCTAGCCTGGGAAGGAGAGTCCAACACGTCAATTATCTTGCTTATTGTGATACCAAAACCTTACCAAATTGTGTACATGAAAGACATGCAAGCAAAGGTTGTTGGGTTTCAGACCCAAATTAAGTTGGCTTGAATTTGTTCATTTCACTGTTGGAGAATAACTTACCAAAGGTAACTGAATTTTATTATAATTATTCTTTTTGGCATTATTTTGATGGCTGTCATTGTTTGGATAAGTAATTTTGAAATGATATATATATATATATATATATATTTCATTTTGAAAGTATGGAATGTACATTTAAGGGCTGCAGCTTAATACCCAGAACTTACAGTAAATTAATGTCATGGTGTGGGGAGAGGGGAGAACTAGATGAAAGCTAAAGTAGTTGAGAAAGACATTGGGACAAAGTGGAATTCTACCCATTTTGGTTCAGGTATGTTGGGAAGCTGTAGCAACTAACAACTGTGGGATGAGTGCATACATCCTAAACCCAAGAGTTGAAAATGGAATTCCGAAGATTGCTGAATCGGTTCTTTAGTAGATAGTAAATGTAGCATGAAGCTATAAGGGTCATGTCCTTAATCTGATGGGACTGTGTCAGACAGGAAGGGAGAGGTGGATTTATTCCTTTGCCACTGGAGGACATTGCTAGGAGCGAGTTATCTGCAAGCCAGAAAGAGAAGCTTTTACAGTCCCAACTTGACTATGTTAGCAACCCGAACCTTAGAACCCTCAGCTCCCAACTGATATTTTTTCTTATTAAGGCACCCACTTTATGATACTTTGTTATGATAGTTTGACCAGATGCACCAACCCAAAGCTGCTTAAGGAGAATAACCTTTGTTTAAGAATATTAGGAATACCAGACTTTAAAGTAAGTAGACAGAACATATATTGCAAAGGAATAGCAAGCTGGTTCTTCAGTCTTAGCAGGCTCCATGTCTCAGCTGAATGAAGAACTCTTATCACTTATTCTTAAAGCCTTCACTCAGTAATTATAACCACACTCAGAAATAAACTGGAGCAGCTTGCACATCCTTATTCTTATTATGTAATATTATTTATTTAGTATATTTATTATTATTAACAATAAAACAAATGATATGTTTCAAAAAATAATAGTCTTGACTCTTATGATATTTTAAATTCATTTTTTTACAATTATGTGTATGTGCATGTCTCTGTGTGGATATGTCTATATAATAAAAATGCCTGTAGAAGTCAGAATAGGTCATGGAATGCCCTGTAGCTAGAGTTACAGGTGGTTGTGAGCTGCACCCTTCTAGGTGAATGCTGAGGATCAAACTTGCTCCTCTGCTAGAGTGGCAAATGCTCTCAACCACTGAGCCTTTTCTCCAATGCACTGACTTTTTATAAATTGAAAAACAGTGAACTGAGTAATAAAATTGTAAAAATCTATATTAATATCAAATGTCTCCTACAGCCTTCATGTTTGAAGACTTGGTCACCACTTTCTTATCTACTTGGGAAGTCCTGGGAAAGTTTTGGAGGAGGGTCTAACAGGAAATAGTATGTCACTGAGGTCATACCATTGCAGTCACATCCTGTTCCAGCTCTGAGCTCTCTCCTTCTGTTTTCTGACTGCTAAGGGATAAGAGTTCTCATTCTCCGGGCTCTTATGCCATGGTACTTGACCTCACCACAGACCCACAGAAATGGAATCAAGCAACTCTTGCCTCCAACCTTAGAAACAGTGACTCAAAATAAAATTTTCCTCCTTTTAAGTTACATCAAGGGTTCTCTGAGAGTAATGAATACTGAGATAACACACAACTTTATATGTGGATGGCAGGATATTCTACATAAGACAACATTATGAGCCACAATAAAATGGCAAACAGACATGTTTGAAGACATCAACATTTTTTCTTACTATTTGTTTGTTTAGACAAAGTCTTACTATACAACCCTTGTTCACTGGACACTCACTATGTAGATCAGGGCCTTGAATTCATAGAGATCTACCTGTCTCCACCTCCAGAGTGCTGAGATTAAACTCACCTACTATCACACCCATCTAGTTACTTTTACCTTCTTCACAAATTAAAAAAATAATAATTTCCATAACATTGTCTGTACTCATGTCTTCACTATATCCTGCATTCTGATACTTCTAAAGTTTACATTTATTCTGGATGCTGTTGCTCACTTCCATTCTTACAGTAGACAGCGCTGCCATCTTAAATCTTTCCTTTTCTCATCTGAAATGGAATCACACCTCTGCTTTGTAATTTGTTTACCGTGTGAATGACAAGGCTTTATGGATGATACTGTACTCCACTGATGTTGAGTTTGGCCACATTCCTTCTGAGTATATGACACCCAGAATGATGTGACACTGGAAGCTTTTATGTAAGAGCTTGCAGTCATTTTGAGGTTGGCCCTGAACTTGGCCAGATCAAAACTCTTATCTTGTCCATGATCCCAGAGTGAAGATAACCACACTGAATAGAGGAGAATAGAAGCCAGCAGAGCTGGAGCAGCTGATAGATATCTAGAGAAAGAAATCATCTTTATTATTATAACACAGTGAAAAGTTGGGACTTGTTTCTTACTATAATCTGCCCTAATAAAAACTGTCCCTGATGAATTTTCTTCAGAATATTCTCCTTTCATATCAAAACAAAATCTCCAAGATTAATACCCTTTATTATTCTCTTGCACTCTTTCTCCCTCCCTCCCTCTCTCCCTTCCTCCTTCCCTCACTTACTTCCTCCCTCCCTCCATTCCTCTCTACCTGTCTCCCTCCTTCTCTCTCTCTGTCTTTTTTGACACAGGGTCTCTGTATGTAGTATTTGCTATCCTGGAGCTTTCTATTTTGACTAGGCTGGCCTCAAACTCACAGAAATCCTTCTGTTAGAATTAAATGTATTAGCTCCTTCATTTTCTTAACTCCTTTTCTCATTCCTGTCTTTCTTATCACAATAAAATTGAAGTCCTTTCTTATCCCTCAATGACCCATTCTCCCCCACATACCTAATATTTAATGAAATATTGTAAATCTCACTTCCTTGGTCTGTTTTTGTTTCTTATTTCCCTTTTCTGTTCCCTTCCCCTGTAGTCCTCATAGCTACAGACCCTAAGGCAAAACATTAAAAAAAATTAACTTTATTCAACCAAATTACTACATATGGTGGATCGAATCCCCCAAACAGGAACCTAATGAATGCTATCAATAAGCACAAAGTATAGGTTTTAGAAAATTTGAAGTGACTCAATATAAATAAAACCTAAACTCATTGTGAATAATCTTGAAGACTACAATATTTTAAGAGAGCTTAATCACATTTCCTTTTATAGCTGACATTCTTGTGACTAATACACCCTGACTGTGAAAAGAAAAGCTAATCTTTATTCAAGTTCCTCATGACTTCAGCCTGTGCAAGGTGTAAATAGTACCTTCTCTGAACATTTTGCAGGGATGTTATGGAATTCAAATGAAATAATGTTGTAAGGTTTTCCAAATCATCAAACATATGATAATATAAAGAACATTTTAATTTTTAAGGCTTCGGTTTTCTCTTAAACTGAGGAGCTACTGCATGGTTTTTTATAAGTTTCTTATATCCAGAAGAATGGAAATCATAGGGGTGTGTGTGTGTGTGTGTGTGTGTGTGTGTGTGTGTGTGTGTGTGTGCGCGCGCGCACGCTTGCATTTGCATGTACTTTCAACAGCATACAAGTGGAAGGCAGAGGACAACTTGCAGAGTGAACTCTTTCCTTCTGTCATGTGGAGTCCAGCAACAGAGCTCAAGCTGTCTTAGTTGCGGGTGTCTTTACCAGATGCGGGTGCTTTTATCCATTTGGCCAGCTGCCCTGAGATAACTTTTATAACATGGATTTTTGTTTAACACTTTGAGTTCTCCTTTATGCATGTTCCTGGGAGAAGATTATAGAAAAACTTAGCTTTACCTAACATGTACTCTGTGTCCCTGAAGCTTTCACTACAGAAATATATGAGACATTTAAGTACTTTCATGCCATAGGGGAGGTGGTAATTTCTTTGTATAATACTGCTTATAAGATAACTTGAAATTCCTGGTTAAAAGACAAAGAATACAGTTGACCACAAAGACTAGTATATATGTATATATAAAATATATCATTATCAAATTAATATATGACATTCTGATTAGTAAGTAGCTGCTTACATGGAAATTTTTAATTATACTTAATCATTTTCTTTTTTTTTTTTCCGAGACAGGGTTTCTCTGTATATCTCTGGCTGTCCTGGACTCGCTTTGTAGACCAGGCTGGCCTTGAACTCACAGAAATCCGCCTGACTCTGCCTCCCAAGTGCCGGGATTAAAGGCGTGCGCCACCACCGCCCAGCACTTAATTGTTTTCTATCTGCATTATTTAAGGGTTTAGAGTTAATTCATCAAGGTTCTCTTCTGTTAGAGATCAATTTAGGGCTCAGCTCTTTGATGATTAACAGGCATCTTACAGAATAGCCAACTGTGCCACCAATTATAAACAGAATCAGCATTCAATAATAGTAATGAAGACCCAGGATTCTTCAGACTATATCCAGCTTCAACATAAACAAATGTACCTCTTCAACAGAACCATGCAGTGTTGTCAGAGGAAAAAAGTTAACCTTTGGCCTAATACATTAGCACTAATTACATACTTTAAATGGAACTCACTGAGATTAATGAGAAAGGTCAGGATTTTAGTATCTGCTATGGTTTGATCAGGAACTGTCTCTTACAGGTTTACTTACATATTTGAAAGCTTGGCCTCAGCTGCAGGAACTATTTTAGAAGGGGGTGGGACCTAGCTAGAGGGAGTGAATCACTGGGGATGTGTCTTCAAAGCGTGCACCTAGTGTACTGATTCTTGGTTATTTCTCACTGCTTACATGTTGGGTTTCAGACTCAGGAAAGCAGCTGAGGTGGCTTTCCAACATACCTGGCCTCCAGGTTCTCCCAGTCTCCCTCAGTCAGTACCTGTTACAGGGCATGGCTGGCATACCTAGCCCTCTACCCTGAACTTTCTAGCTCAGGGACTGGGCTTCCATTCCCCCGGATACCCACTCTTTCTCTTTATAATGGCAGGCAAAGTTTTCTCCCTGCTATTCTCACTACACCCTCCCTAAAACATATCCCTGGCTAGCCTCTTACTCTCGCCTATTCACTTATTCTCACATTTTTACTATATATGATGTTATTATCTCTTGCTGTCTCCACTATTATCTCCCTCTCTCCCACTTCTCTGCCCCTGGCCATGTCCAGTCTACTTCTTTCTCTCTCTCTGCTCTGGACTCTTCCGGATGCCTCTGGCTATTCTCTCTCAATAAAACCTTCCCATACCATGAGTCGGTCATATTGGCAGTTTCTTCATCAGGAAATGAAGAATAGTTCTGCCACGTTTGTGTTGCCTATATTTTGCCCAAGCACATGAGGTTGAGCTGTTATGATGAGAAATCACTCCGCATTAAATCCTTCCTCTCTAAATTGTGTATATCAGGTATTTTCTTCAAAATGATCAATAGCAATTAACAACAGCAGATAATATAAAGGTTTAATTAATCTTATTATTTAATAAGGGTAACTTCATTCCACATGGCCAGGAACATCGGCATGGCATGGAAAATGGCAGTCGAAGGGGACGTATGTATATATGGGGTCATATTTGGGTAATAGAATTATGAGCTAGTTTAGATGGGTTAGGATTGCACAACTCAGACCAAGGCTTGTTAAAATCCATGTGGTCTCTGTGTGCTCATTTATAATGTCTGGATAAGAATTAACTGCCACCAAACCAATTAATGATAATATAAATACTGGTTAAATAATTTAATTAGCCATGTTTCTTTTTATATATGGCGCCCAACGTGGGGCACCATTTCTAAAAAAATATGGCTAATTAAGTTATTTAACCAGTATTTAGATTATATTTAATTGTTTCAGTCACTATTAATTCTTATCCAGGTATCATAAATGAATACACAGAGACCGCATAGATTTTAACAAGCCTTGGCCTGAACTGTGCAATCCTAGCCCATCTAAGCTAGCTCATAATTCTATTACCAAAATATGACCCCATATGTACATATGTCCCCTTGGACCGCCATTCTCCACACTAGCCGATGTTCCAGGCCATGTGGAATGAGGTTCTTTTTTCTAACCCATGGCATATGTCTTCTTCTTCCTCCTGCTCCTGGCTGGAATGCCTGAATCCTCTGTCTAAAGCACAGGCTTCCCGTTCTAATCCCAGGAAGTCCCACCTTTCTCTGTCTTTGCCCAATCTCAGGCCTCAGCATTTTATTTAACCAATCAGAGTCAATATAAGTAACAGACAGCAAACAGGACCAATTAACATTTAGAATGCTTAACATTATCCCAACAATTCCCTCCTTTTGTCTAATAAAAAGGCTAAATTTTTAATTCATATAGTAAAAACAATAAGAACAAATATGAAACAATGAAGAAAACCATATATAAAAGTTATGCACATAATGTTTGTATCAGGCAATCTTGAAGAAGAAAAAAAATATCTATCTTGGTGTGTCTAAAGGTCTGAACCTAAATAATTTCTTTCATATCTTATATTTATAAACCTGAAGATTTTATTTAGACTTGAAAATATCCTTTTAAATCCTCAAAAACTCAAGTTCAATAGAAATTTTATAACTATTATGCCTTCAACCCCATCAAAGACATAAGAAGGGACAAAGTTATTATTTGAGTGAGTAGGAAGCATAGGAGAGCAGCTTCCAAAAAGAAATATGACAGTTTGTTGCCTAGACAGTCCCAAATATCTCTCAATATCATTAGAACATCATCTTCAGCCTTCTGAGCAAGCATTTTTCACAGACTAAATTGTGCAGCAAGAAATAAGGATTTTCCCATTCTGTCTCTGACGAATCAGGACATCGACTTACCTGCATTTAAGCTCTGGTCCATCTTTGGACTGTATATAGTCTGTTGAGAGGGGCATTTTTGCCCAATAGGAATTATCTCCTGATGGAAGATTTCTTTTTGAGGAATCATCTCCTGATGGGAGATTTCTTTTTGAGGAATTATCTCCTGATGGGAGATTTCTTTTTGATGCTCATTGTCTTCTTCCAAGTCAAATGGGAGCAGTCAGGAGCTGACTGTCTTAAGTCAAACAATTCTTATAATAATAAAAACATCTTTAAATGCCATTTTCTGTATGCCTTTAAGGGTTTGAAGACATCTACTATTTTATTTATAAACCTATCTATGATCTATCTATCTATCTTTGAACAAGCAAACTGTATATTTAACCATTTACTATCTGTTTAACCTATTAAATCTATTTTGTGAAAAATTAAGACTAGTAATTGATATGACCAGAAGCTTGACTGGCCAGCAATCAACCTGTATTACCCAAACTCCTAAATAGATTGCAATAGCAACCCATAGAAGGATTGGAAGTAAACCTATACTTTTAAATGAGTTGTATAGGCACAATACCTCATATAAGAGTTGAAATATACTTATTTTGTGTCAAAATATAAAATTCTATACTAATGAATCAAACTTAATCTTATTTTTGTATCAATACACAAAATTCTATACCAATGTATCAAAAGTAACCTTATTTAAAGAATAACAATAGTTTTGAGTCTCAGAGCAGATTCAATAATCTATCCTTATATCTTATCATTTCTATATTATCTACATATATCCCCCTCTTTTTCTTTTCAAGTCTTTTCCCCCTTTATAAGAGAGAAAGAAGGATAGAAAAAATAAAAAGAGATCTCCAAGTCTAACTTTCTATACCTTGTTTAACAAGACCATATAACAATTTGTAACCATTACCCCTAAACAACATCTATCATCCACCCCACTTTTTGGGAATGGGACGTCACTCTCTTAAAACTTCTTCCTGCTGAATTGGGATGCAGAAAACCTGTTTGGAGGCCCAAATAAAATGGTTAAACAAGTTAAATGTAACATTTGTTGTCCAGTCTCTGTGTGCTCAGCAATTTGAATGTTCTGAGCAATTTGTAGTTCAAAGCTGGACTTTGCTAGGAAAGTTCAGGGGTTTATTGAAGTCCTGTATGGAACAGTCTCTGAGGCTGGGCCATCCCAGCAAGCTGTTCGAAGTTGTTCTGGATGCAGATTTTGGAGAAATTAGCTAGTGTGGTAGTCTATGAGGCTGGATCATTTGTGTTACTTGTCTTGTCTTCTTTGGACTCTGGTCCCGTTATCCTGAAAATATATAATTTCTCACAAGTAACATATAGTTCTGCAATTACCAAAATGCCTTGGATATGCAGGATGCACAAATCAATGAAGGAATATTTTCTGTTTTTTTGAACAGAAGAAAGACATTTGTAAGTCTCCATTCATGCCATAAAATGATATCATGTAATAGTATTACATATATATGCTATATATAATCTATTTTAAATTGAAAATACAGCATAAGACTGTATGGAGTTTAAGAATTCTCCTCTACAGTTGACATACATTTATTAATTGATTAAAACAGGTTTATTCTGTGTTGTTCTGGCTTTTTGTAGATTAGGTTGGCCCCAAACTCAAAAGAAACCAATCTGTCTCTGTCTCCCATGTTTTGGGAACAAAGGTATGAATTTACATATTTTTAAATTTCCTTTTCTCCTTTCTTTGGAGATTTAATTTCTATGTGGATATATCTATCCTTATTGAGAGAGGGTTTCCCTTTGTAGCTTGGGCTGTCTTGATTTGCTCTGTAGAGCTCTGTAGATTAGATTGGCCTCAAACACACAAGGAGCCTGTTTTGTCCTTGTCTCCCAAGTTTTGAAATCAAGGTATGAATTTAAATAATTTAATTACCCTTATTAAACAATAACATTACTTAAACCATTTTATATTAGTTTGAGTTCCAGTTCTCCCATGGAAGCTCCATTCTTAAGGAGATTGGTGTAAAATAGCATGATGTTCTATTTTATGTTAGCTTTTCTTAAATGTTGGCTGTGGGAGGCATGCTGTTTGCATGTTCTTCCCCAGCCTAACTCTGGGTCCTTACATTGATTAACAGAATATATCTCTTTCTCTCTCCTCTTTTTT
This sequence comes from Lophiomys imhausi, assembly GCA_907164525.1. Lineage (NCBI taxonomy): Eukaryota > Metazoa > Chordata > Mammalia > Rodentia > Muridae > Lophiomys > Lophiomys imhausi. The sequence goes on from CAJQZJ010001064.1 coordinate 371,787, forward strand.
TTTTTTTTTCCTGAGGCAGGATTTCTCTGTGTATCCTTGTCCTGGTATCACTTTGTAGACCAGGCTGACCTTGAACTCACAGAGATTAGTCTGCCTCTGCCTCCAAAGTTCTGGGATTAAAGATGTGCACCACCACACCCGGAGATTAACATATCTCTTTTAGAGGCAAAATGACTCTTGAAACCAGTTCTCCAGTGGGAGCCCCACAACTAATGAGACTGGCCTGTGACCCTTTTCTCTTTACCTACATTTAAGATTATGTGTATTTATCCATTAGATCAGTAAGGACATTATTAAACTTAAAATCAAGGAAAAAATGTGTCATTTTTGAATTCTAGACTGTCTTTAATAAGCAGCCTTATCAGCAGGGTTCCCACCCTGCTTTCATTGTTTAAACCATGCTGGTCTAGAATCCAGAGATCTGCCTGTTTCTTCCTCTAGTATGATGGGATTAAAGGATTAAGGGCATGTGCCAGTACCACCCTGCTCAAATATTTCACTTAAATCCCAGATTAGTAACTCTGTAACCTTGAGAACTTTGAACTATAGTGACAATTCGAAATCTGCCCAAAATCTTCAAAAATATCTTATGTTTTAGCAATGCCAAACCAGAAAAATATCCTTTCTACCTCCCATTATAGGAAAATCAAAGACATCTAAACAAAAATCAAGCAAAGAAACATTCCAAAAGCCTTGGCATGTCTAACCATGCCATCCCATGCTGCACGTAAAGCTTTGTTAATTATTCCTTGAAATCTAGTTGCGACTGTATTTTACTGGTGGACCTTTACCAGAAAGCCCTGAGAAGCACCTTATAGCCAGGGAGCTCTTAGCTCCAGCTGCCATCAATTTTGCCTTATTTATCAGGAAAGGCCTCCCTCCTTGCTTCATTATCATTGTTGAAAATTTAGCATTCCATCTGTAAATTGTTTCATTTAAGACTAACCTGTAGGGGTTAGATAAATTAGATTTAGAAAATATATAGGGGTTTCTGATACTGTCTCTTAATTTGGGGCATGAAGAGCATTATCAGCATGGGGTCGGGAAAAGCGGGAAAGACTTAGAGGACTGAAGGGCAAGGTTGAGGTCAGGAAAACAGGAAAGACTTAATGGACTTGAAGAAACAAAGTATCTGGCCTGACATGGTTTTCAGCTGCTAAGTGGGCGGAGCCCAAATTAAGCTGAAACAGAGTTCCTCCTATTTAAGGACAGTGCATGGAGCCCAGAAAAAGAAGAGGTCCCTGATGCTAGAGAGCTCCAAGAGTCCTGCTGAAAAAAGGGCTGGCCATTGATGGTCAGCTCTCTCCCTGAAGCAGAAAGAAGCCGGTGAGCAAAGAAAGCCTGAGCAAGACACCAAAAGGCCAAGGACTGGACCCTGTGGCTCAGCTTTTGCCTGGAGGGGTTTGATCTGTCCAATCAGTGGCCTAGGGGAAACTGTGCCTGGCTTTAAGGACTGAGGCAGAGCAGCTGAGTTCCTGATTCAAAAGAAGTAAGTTGGCCTGCAGACGGCTGGGGTCTCCCACAGAGAAGAAAGTATGAAGCCTTATTTAAGGTGAGACTGCAATAACCAACTTACCCTGACGAACCTGCATCTAAGAGATCCAGAAAAAGGACTGCTAAGTGCATTAAAGAATCTACAACAAAGACTGTGTTCCTGACAACTGAGGACCTGTCCCAGAGAATGTATCATTCTAAAAGGTTATGAAAGTAGTTGTTATAATTATCAATAGGTTTAGTGGATAGGTCAAAGGGGTTGTAAGAGTAAGCCGGGTGGTGGTGGCGCACGCCTTTAATCCCAGCACTTGGGAGGCAGAGGCAGGCGGATCTTTGTGAGTTCGAGGCCAGCCCGGTCTACAAAGTGAGTCCAGGACAGCCAGGGCTACACAGAGAAACCCTGTCTCGAAAAAAAAAAAAAGTTTTTGGGCTGGAGAGATGGCTCAGAGGTTAAGAGCACTGGCTGTTCTTCCAAAGGTCCTGAGTTCAATTCCCAGCAACCACATGGTGGCTCACAACCATCTACATTGAGATCTGGTGCCCGGGCATATATGTAGAGCAAATACTGTATACATAATAAATAAATAAATAAATAAATAAATAAATAAATAAATAAATGATTTAAAAAAAAAAAGGGGTTGAAGGGGTTGTAAGAGTTTATAGGATTAATAGTTAAGAAATTGTTGGTGTTTGTTATAAGTGAATTTAGTAATAAATAAGTGTTAAATAATAATTTAAAAGTTCGGTTACACTAACTTAGTCTAAACTTTTTCAAAAAAGATACCCAGAACTACAATTGTCAGGGTAAAAATCATTTGCATGCTAAGAAGAGCAAACTCAATTGGAATCCAAACGTATTGAGGCATTATGAATTCCTCCATTTTTTTTTTTTTTTTTTTTTGGTTTTTCGAGACAGGGTTTCTCTGTGTAGCCCTGGCTGTCCTGGACTCACTTTGTAGACCAGGCTGGCCTCGAACTCACAAAGATCCGCCTGCCTCTGCCTCCCAAGTGCTGGGATTAAAGGCGTGCGCCACCACCGCCCGGCTCCATTTTCAATCTAGGTGGTTAATTCCGCTCTCAAACTCTGTTTAGAAGGCTGCTGATTTTTTAGTACGTAAAGAGAGCTAAGCTTTAGCTCCCCAACTTTGCTGCAAGGCAACAGCTTTTGTTAAGAAAGCCACACCTTTGAAGTACATATGAGTTTGGTTCCCTGCTCTTGGGCTAGGAAACCGGCTTTCACTAAGGCTTTTTCACACTGTAAGTATGGATTCTAACTGCCCTAGTTGGATGCCATTTGTAAAAAAAAAAAAAAAAATATGGCTAATTAAGTTATTTAACCAGTATTTAGATTATATTTAATTGTTTCAGTCACTATTAATTCTTATCCAGATATTATAAATGAATACACATAGACTGCATAGATTTTAACAAGCCTTGGCCTGAATTGTGCAATCCTAGCCCATCTAAGCTAGCTCATAATTCTATTACCAAAATATGACCCCATATATACATATGTCTCCTTGGACTGCCATTCTCCACACTAGCTGATGTTCCAGGCCATGTGGAATGAGGTTCTTTTTTCTAACCCATGGCGTATGTCTTCTTCTTCCTCCTGCTCCTGGCTGGAATGCCTGAATCCTCTGTCTAAAGTGCAGGCTTCCCGTTCTAATCCCAGGAAGTCCCACCTTTCTCTGTCTTTGACCAATCTCAGGCCTCAGCATTTTATTTAACCAATTGGAGTCCATGTAAGTAACAGACAGAAAGCAGGACCAATTAATTAACATTTAGAATGCTTAACACTACCCCAACAGTCTTGATTAGATTACAATAAAAAAATTAAGGATGTAAGACCTCTTTTCCTCCTGTGACATCATTGTATAAACTCTATTTCTCTTTCTGTTTGTTTCTGTCTTTGTCTTTGTCTGCCCTACCCCCTCATGCTTTATCAAGTTTTAACATCCATGGGAGTAATGTTTTATCCACAAAAACTTTGCTCTCCAGATATTTAACTCTGTATGAAGATTCATGAATTCGCTACTCTAAGCAAAAGACAGTCAGAGTGAGGAAAACACTGTCTGCCCTTCACCAAGTTTGCAAGTAAGATGTTCTGGAACTTGTTTCATTTCCTGGTTATTTCTCACTGTTCATCTCAAAGACAGGATTAATAGTAATCACTTTTCTCCTGTCCGTTTTGTACATATTCCTTATTCCACTCCTTAAGGGAAAGGCTTAAGCAAGATGCACAGTGGGTTGAGCTGGTCTCAACTTCCATTTACTGTTTCTCAACCTCTCAACAATCTACTCACCCTTTCCGTTTCCCCTTTTCTCTCCTTTTCCTCCTTGCACTTTCTTATTTCTTGTGTGCTTCCGTGTTTCTGTTTCCTGCTTTCTTCTCCCTCTTCCTCGTTTTCTTTTGTCTCTCTCTCTTCTTTCTTTTTCTTTTTTTATGTTTTCTTTTTTTTTTCCTTTTTGGTGCAAGTTGGGGGAGGGTCCCATGATGTAGCTCAGACTGCTATGGCCTGCATAACAAACCCAAATCCAGTGAGAGAACAAATGAAAGATGATATAGTCTCAAGAGTTTATTTAGCTGATAGCTAGGCAGCACTTCTACTCAGGAGAGAAATGAGTGCCATCTGCAGAAAACATCAGTCTTCTATACAAATTTTATTGCTGGACAAGCAAGAGCAAGCAAGTAGATTACAAGGGCCAGTGAAAAGCAGTATGAACTAAACTTCAAACGTTTTAAAAGTTTAAAAGTCATAGTTCCAAGTATGACCCAGTTTGAACAGATTCTCTGTGAAGAGGTTTTCTCCTTCCTGTTGTTGCACCTTCCTTACAACACATTGAACTTGGGTACAGAACAATTTAGCCCTTGGGCTCATTTTTCTTTTGGAGAAGACATTCTTTCTCCTAGGTCATTGCAAGACTAGCCTAGCACTCAAACTGTATAGCTCAGGCCAGCTTTGAAATTACCATCTCTTTATCTCCTCCTCTCCTAAAGGAGTAGCCAACAAAGTCTGGTTCTATTTATTTATTTTCGACACCTTAATTTCATTAACAACTAATAGAATTGTCTCTCTTATACAATCCTTTCTTTGATTTCTAGACTAATTAGAAATTTAGGATTGCAGGTGATAGAGTCAGTATTTGAAACTTTAGCTCCAACCTCTGCTTTCTTTATTATAGTTGTAAAACTTCAGTCAGGATACTAACTTTCATCTTGACCCAATTTAATACTGGGAAAAGTTGAGTGAGAAAAATAGCAATTGACAGGGTAGATTACTACCTACAATAATACCTGTCTGTAGATGTTATTCTCCCTGGGATGAAGGTAGGAGTTTTTGCATCTTTACTTGCTTCAGTACAAACATACCTTCTCTGTTCTAATAGATTAACTAAAGATTTCTTGACACTACTGTTGAGTTAATTCACTAATTCCAATTTCTTTTTTTTAATCATTTGTAGTACTATTTCCCCTGTGAACCTTGCCTTCTCTCTCCTCTGTGACATGCCTTTTTTCTCACATTGGAATAATTTCTCTCTCAATTTTTCACTATACATTGTTGGTATTCTAATCTATGTTTGGGTTTAAAGTTTTAAAGCAGAATAAAACATTGTAAATTCAATATGTATTGACAATTTTTTTTTTTAGTTGTGGGTATACTTAACCAGAGTGAAAAGAAAATAACATTTTATAGAACATTGAGTAGATTTCTCTTTTGCTCTCTTGTATAATTTAAGCTGTCTCTTAAGTCTTCTCTTTTAAGCAATAGTTTTACTTAGATTCAAAAATAAAATAATTAAAATGATAGTATAATAAACTGCTATATGCCTTTTATGTACATCTGTCATTATTTTATCACCTGGATTATCTTTATTCTTATTCTTTCTCCTTAACGAAGCACCTTAGTCTGCTTGACTATTCCAACAGTACCTATTCTTTCTCTACACACACACACACACACACACACACACACACACACACACCAGTGTACACCTATATACATCCTTCACTAGGAAAAATTTGAAATTAAGTTACATAAATGTTATTATAAACCTGCCAAAATATGCAATATAAATTCTTCTGTAATCATTTGACCCCTGCACACCTAGGAACATTAACATTAATTCACAAATACATCTTAATATAAAATTCAAGTTCAATTGCCCTGAGACTTCAAAACACATTTAGACTTTATTCTCCTGAAGATCTGTCAATTATAGTTCATTAAGTCTTTTGACTGCCTTATAATATGCAACGAAGTAGTCATTTTTTTCTAATCAAAATAACTTTTGAAGCAGTCAGGCAAACTGCTAAAATGTTCCACATTTTAGGTTTTTCTAATTGTTTTATTATGATTAGATTCTAATTAACATTTTTGTTTTGTTTTGTAATAGGGTCTCACTATGTAGCCTAGACAACCACTTTCAGTGACAATCCTCATGTCTCCAGCTGTGTGCTGGGATAACATGGTGTACCATGCCAACATGCCAACTTTAGTTAAATACTTTTTGATTTTGTGCTTTGTTTTGGGACAGGATCTCACTCTGGCCTAATCTGGCCTCAAATTTGACATCATGAGCCTCCACAGTTGCCTGTATAAACACTTTTGACAAGAATTCTACTTGGGCCGGGCGTTGGTGGCGCACGCCTTTAATCCCAGCACTTGGGAGGCAGAGGTAGGCGGATCTCTGTGAGTTCGAGGCCAGCCTGGTCTACAAAGTGAGTCTAGGGCAGCCAGAGCTGTTATACAGAGAAACCCTGTCTCGAAAAACCAAAAAAAAAAAAAAAAAGAATTCTACTTGGGAGTTGGCAAAGCAGATGTTCCCCATTATGAGGCTGCTCCTGTTACTGGTGCTGGTGATCCTGTCTCAGATGGTGACCTACAGGTGACATTACAATGGTGCATTTCCCAGTTTCCAGTTAGTAACTGATCATTAGCATAAGATCTCTCTCTATGGGGGCTGAGAGATGGCTCAGCGGTTAAGAGCACTGGCTGCTCTTCCAGAGGTCCTGAGTTCAATTCCCAGCAACCACATGGTGGCTCATAACCATCTATAGTGAGATCTGGTGTCCTCTTCTGGCTGGCAGGCATACATGCAGACAGAACACTCTCTTTATAATAAATAAATAAAATACTTAAAAAAAAGATCTCTCTCTATAATGTTTCCCAACATTTCTTTCAAACTCGCAATGGATACTCCTTGCCTGGGTCAATTACTAAAGTGGGCAGTACAAAATAACAACTTCGTCCTTCTTTTTAATTTTTAAAAATAAACATACTCCAAACTAGAGCTTTTTCTTGCTACCCCACCTCTGTTTTCATATTGTTTTTGACTCAAGGATTTATTTTAAAAAAAAATATGTTCGCCACATTGGTAAGTATTGTTGTTCTTTGTGATATTTTTTATACCAACTCAGAAAGGGAAAATTTTAGGTGGATACACAAATTTTAATAGTTGTTCCTATTGGCAGCAAGCCTGTGTACCAAGTTACACAGAGTGTAATTTCTATTGTTATAAAAATAAAAGTAGTTTTCAAAACGCTAACAAAAGCAATACAAAAATAAGTCAAAAGATGCCAGAGTAGAAATTTTAAAAAGATCCAAGACATTTAAATATTTAAAAAGCTTATCATTGGGAACTAACCTCACTTGTCACCATTATAAAATAAAGAACCACCTGGGAGATGGTCTTCTAAACATACTTGTGGAATTATTCTGGGTAAGTGAGTTAAGGTAGGAAGACACACCCACTGTGAATGGTACATTCCCTGGGCAGATATCCTAGACTATATAAAAAGGAGGAAGTAAGCTGGACACAAGCATTTGTCTAATACTTGAAAAAAATTCAAATATTTGCCAAAAACCTTCTCAATATTGAGATTTATTTTCTCAATAGGCTAGCGAACAATCAGAAAACATTTAAACTAGTTTTTTTAAAGTTTATAATTTAAAACAAAATATATTTGTCAAAATAATTTGAATCAAGAGTACTGTATTATATACCAAGATTTTTAAAAAATGTTTATATGTGTTTATGTGGTAAGCAAGCTTATAGGAATTTTCTAAAAATGGTTCAAAATGCTGCAAAATTCCAAGGAAACTAGTAGGAAGGATTCAAGTACACCCCTTGTTGGAAATAATCTAGAACTAAACTCTGACATCTAGTGTTCATTGTAGTAACTGCGTGCATGGTCTCAACTGACCACCTGTTCATCCTAAAATATGTCTAATATGCAACAGTGTTTAAACTGTCTTGTACATTTTGCCTTAGCGACACAGATATGTTGCGTGAAGAGAAAGCTGGGGGAGGAATACCTATGTGGTACTTAGTCTTTTCATTTGTAATAAAACACAGAAATAGGAGACATGAAAGTTTCCTTAAGGAAAGGAAAGGAAAATCACTCAGGGAGTGAGCTAGGTTGAAACTGTGGTGTACTGATCGACCCTGCAGAGGTTTATGTAGAATCTGGAAAGAGTTTTTGCACATAATCTACGTTTCCTATTTTATTCCAATCTACAGGTGTAGCACAAGGCAGATACCAGGAAGAACAGGGAACATCAGCAATTTTATTTTATATTTGAAATTAATTTTAAAATCTTGGGCTTAGAGAAGCTTCTGAAAAGTAAACTAGCTTATTAAGTCTACTTCCTCTAAGGCAAAAAAAATATGTCAAAATCATGCTATACCTCTGCTACTTTAACATCCTGTCATTAATTTTTGTTTTTAGATTTTTCCATACAGGGTTTCTCTGTGTAGCCTTAACTGTCCTGGTTCACTCTGTAGATCAGGCTGATCTTGAGCTCACAGAGATCTGCCTGCCTTTGCTTCCTGAGTGCTGGGATTTAAAGGTGTGCGTCACCCGTGATGCAACCATCGCTTAGTTTTCAGGCAATCTCAATAGGCTTCCCCAGGGACACAGAAACGTCATCTACCACCGCGGTCGCTGCCAGATATGCTCCAGATATAAGGACCCCGGCCATGCCAGCTTCTCTCTCTCTCTCTCTCTCTCTCTCTCTCTCTCTCTCTCTCTCTCTGTCCCTCCCTCTCTCCCTCCCCCTATCTTTCTGTGTTCTCATTATTTCTCTCTCTGTCCTCCGTGCCCCCTTTTCTCTCTGTTCTCCGCTTCCTCTCTTCCTGTCCCTCTCTGCCCTCATGGCTCTGCCCCATCTGTCTGTCTTCCTGTCTACATGTCCAACCGCCTGCCTCTAACTCTCCTCCAAGTCCCAACCCATCTTTCCTTCCCCTCCAATAAACCTCCTTTTTTTTCCATTTTTATGTTTATTGATTACTTCAGGTTACACCTCCATCACAGTGCCCTCTTTCCACCCCTCCCAGTCCCGCCTTCCCATCCTCTACCTGCATCCCTCCTTTATCCCAGACTTGTTGCATGACACAATTCCTCAAGGGAGTGCACCTTGAGGTGGCATGGCACGCACTGGTGCAACCCGTCACCTTATTTTATATATTACAACAATCACAAACGAGAAGGAAGATGTCATTGTTGTACTCTGAACCCTACGATTCCATTTGCTTTTACTGTGTGTGTGTGTGTGTGTGTGTGTGTAGAAAAATGGATGAAACTTAGGTCGAAAGTAGATGAATTAAGGGAATTTGATGTATAGTTACCTCATCTGTGTTCTCAGAAGTCAAGCCACCACACAGAAACATTGAGTTAAAACAGAATGAGAAAGACCCAGCTTGGCTTCCAACTGAGATTCTTTCCCAGCGTATATGCTAATCTCTGTGAATTTTCCTTGGCTACAGAAGTTTGAGGATATTCTAGTCTCTCACGGTCCTGTCACTTTTCCTTGCTGGATCTCAGGCAGAGTGAATTCATTCTTGAGAAAATACTAGGGGTTTACAAGACCCAGGGAACCCCCATTGCCCCCTGCAGAAAACAAAACAAAACAAAAACAAACCAGACAAGTGCATGTCTTGGAGAAAGGCTTGTTCCCTCTACTGACCCTTTGTATCATGCTGCCCAGCCATGGCTGTACCACAAAGTGCCCCTTATTGCTTACAAAGGAATCCTCTCTCTCAGTGGGTGTCATTAAGCTGATTTCAGATCTATTTCCCTCCTTCAGTTAAATTTTACCTCTTCAGTTAAATTTTAAGTAGATTATTATACTTGCCTGTAACTGTTTCATATTTACTTTTCTTTAGTGTAGCAGAATTTTAGCAGAACCCTTGTACCTGGTGTGAATCTGGAGTGATGGCACCTAAGCTCTGAAGCGGCCTTTTGTCAGTGACTGTAATCTGAGATTTTATGGGGTTATTCTTTTTTTTTCTTTTGAAGGAGTTGTATAAAAGTTTAATGACTGAAGATAACTGTAAGTGTGAAGAACAGATAAAAAGCCAAGGAGAGCCGGGCGGTGGTGGCGCACGCCTTTAATCCCAGCACTTGGGAGGCAGAGGCAGGCGGATCTTTGTGAGTTCGAGGCCAGCCTGGTCTACAAAGCGAGTCCAGGACAGCCAGAGATATTCAGAGAAACCCTGTGTTGAAAAACCAAAAAAAAAAAAAAAAAAAAAAAAGCCAAGGAGACTGAGACTGGGCTCAGGATGGAAGAGTTTCAGGACCATTTATTCCAGAGGTGACCATGGATTCTGATGACAACAAAGGGTAATCATTTCACTGTTTTTTTTCATTAATTAAGTTATTTATTTACTTTACATCCCTATCACAGCTTGCCCTCCCTCTGCTCCTCCCAGTCCCTCCCTCTACACTCCTCTCTCCTTCCTCTATCCTCCCTCCCCATTCCCCTTTCTCTTGCCATTCAGAGAAGGGGAGGCCTCCCCTGGATATTAACCTGCCTTGGCATATCAAGTTGAGGTAGAACTAAGCACAACTCCTCCTAATGAGGCTAGACAAAGCAGTTCAGTTTCGGGGGTGGAGAGAGAAGAAGGATACAAAGGCAGGCAGCAGAGTCAGACACAGCTCTTGCTCCAGTTGTTAGGGACCCACATGACAGCCAAACTACACATCTGTTACATATGTATAGGGGGCTTAGGTCTGTCCCATGCATACTCTTTGGTTGGTGGTTCAGTCTCTGTGAGTTGATTCTGTAGGTTTTCTTGTGTTGTCCTTTACCCCTCTGACTCCTTCAATCCTTTGCCCACCTCTTCCACAAGATTTCCCAAGCTCCAGCTTTCTTTGTCTGTGGGTCTCTGCACCTGTTTCCATCAGCTGCTGGGTGAAGTCTCTCAGAGAACAGTTATGCTAGGCTCCTGTCTTCAAGTATAGCAGAATATCACTAATAGTGTCAGGAATTGGCTCTCTCTCTCATGGAATGGGTCTCCAGTTGGGCCAGCCATTCATTGGACATTCCCTCTTTTTCTGCTCTATCTTTATCCCTGCATCTTTTTATAGGCAGGACAAATTTTGAGTCAAAGGTTTTGTGGGTGGGATGTTGTCTCCATCCCTCCATTGGAAGTCATGCCTGGTTACCAGAGGTGGCCATTTCAGGTTCCATATCCTCTGTTGCTAGGAGTTTTGGCTAGGGTTACCCTCATAGATTCCTGGGAACTTCCCTTGTCCTAGGTTTTTGGTTCATCACAGAGCTGCCCTGCAACCAATTTCAGTTCTCTTTCCCAGTTCTCTCTCCCTCAGCCCTCCTTGCGCTGGAGAGGTTATTCTTTTGAATAATTCTCAGAGCCTTTGTATAATTTAGTCCCTAGACAGGCCTGGCAAACCAGGAAGTTTCATATGGCTGAGAACTGCTTAGGTAATGGGTCTTTCAAGACAACCCCTAGATCAGATAATAAGATGTGGTATGCGGAAATTGGCTTCCTAAATGTGCCTTTTGTGTAACAATAAAAAGAGCATGAGGCTGGAGCTGAGGGAGGGAACAGCAGGGAGACAGAGAGTCACTTGTTTGAGACTCAGTGGCATGGGAGTCAGGTTGAATCTGGATGGCAAACTCAGGTGACTGCCCCCAGCAAAAGCGCTAACAAACTTATACTATACAGATGTCTCCGATGTCTTTATTATTAAACTCCAAGCAGGACCCCCAAAAACCCTTCCAATACCTTACTAACATAACTTTCTATATACCATACACGTTCATCTGGTGGTTGTGTTATATTTATTTAATCAGCATGCTGCTTTTAAAAGTATTTTCCTTTATAAGCGGTGCTTTTACATAAATCTTTGCCCTTTGTTTTATAATGAATTTTATAGGTGGAAGTTGGGTCAAATTGATGTCCTTTGTCAGGTTTCATCTCATTCTCAATTAGTGAAATTGTTTTTAGTGCAGAATAACACAGATATGCAGATGTATTTGGATTGCTGTAACTTGATGACTTTTCATAAAGTAAAACCCATTCAGGAAGTACTCTGACACTGAGAGAAACCCAGCCCTTCTGATTTCAAAAACTGTATGTAGATTGTTTTTGCCTGGTTAAGACTTTATGTAAACAGAACCATTCATCTGTAATCTTATTTACTCCATTTTCAGGACTTGTATTTTAAAGTTCACTATGGTGTAGCCAATGTAATATTCTGTTAAGGTGCATTCTGAACTGGTGAAATTGTACAATCCAGGCCAAATCAGAATATATAAATGTTGGGGTGATCTTAAGGGTGCTTATATTCTATTGCTAATTACTGGCCCCAAGATCTGGTTGATACCCTAGATGAGGACATTGTCACATATACATGTCTTTGTTATCTAAACTTGCTCTACCTAATTTAAAGTTGATTGGTTGAATAAATGCTGCAGCCTGGATTGGGTAGAAGAAAGGCAGGTGGGGAAAAGGTTGGCGGGCTTTTGGTGCAGAGAGCATCATGGGAAGAAGCCCAAGAGTGAGAAGCAGGAGGAAGAGAAGGAAGGAGAAGAGAGGTCATGCGTTAGACAGAAGAGCATCATTCTATGTGGCCTGGAACATTAGCATAACATAGAGAATAACAGTCCAAGGGGACATATGTATATATTGGGGTTTTCTTTGGGGAAAAATTATAAGATGCTTTACATGGGCTAAGATTGTACAATCAAGGCTAAGGCTTGATAAAAATCCATCAGATGTCTCTGTATGTTTATTCATAAATAGTGGGCTATGGGATAACTCTACTACCTTAATAATCATAAATATCAATTATAAATATTAATATTTCTACAACATATAAAGACAGGTTTATTGGATATTGTTCTTGTGGGGAGGGAGAGGGAAGAAGAAGAGAGAAGGAGCCTGCATGTACACACAGAGACAGACAGAGAGAGAGAGAGACAGAGAGAGCACCCAGAGCCCAAAATATCCAGAGTATATAGGAAAGGGCTTCTGGGCAAGGAGAGATCATCATAGAGGGCAGAGTGTGCCAGCATGCCCTGTAAGAAACTGAGGTATGCTGAGTAAACCTGGAGATCAGGTCCAACTTAGTATGTTAAGTATGTACCTCAGTCACTTGTCACAACATCCACTAAGGATAAACTTGAATCCTGCCTCCATCTCCAGAGGAGTAGGATCACAGACTGCCCTCCCAAAGTCAGGCTCTCATTTTGTGTTTCGGACCCCTCAGCAAATTTTCACGACTTGATCATTTGTCATCATGGAATTTTTTTTCTCTGATGGTCATCTCATGTCATTTCTCATCATCCTTTTCTCATTCTAGAGTCTCTGCTTTCATTCACCTGTAACATGATTTATTCAAGATCTTGTTCTAAGCAGTTTTAGGAAAACTTGTGGCTTATTTCTTCCTCTGTCCTGATGATTCCTGATCATATATATATGTCCTAGACTTCTCTAAGCTTAAGACTTAACATTCATCTTGACCAGCCCCCCCCCCAAATTTTCTATTTCAGAACTCCAAACTTAAACAGTCTAAGACTGAATAAACATTTTCTCCTCTTCCCAGCTGTCCCTCATCCAGCCATCACTCTCTAGTTCTCACAGTGCTGAGGATTCAGCCATAATTGGCATTTCTCACTTACTGCACCTGACTGCCTCTATGCTTAGTCCCGACATTTCCTCCCTGGTAGCTCAGGAAAGCTACTTTTCATGCTTAGCTTTGCCGACATCCAAATCCAAGTCACTCTTGTCCCTTGCTTACTTTATACCCTTCCAAGTAACATCTGAATAGTCTACATAAAAGTCTGCATTGGTTTATATTACACAGAAGAGATTGATTAGGTGAGAACATAAGGGCCTATAGCCTGCCACTCCTCCCCCATCCCTGTCCTTCTTCCAGGCTTTTCTCTGTACATCCACATATCCATAAATATGATTGAAATAGGACTGAAAGTTGAACAACTAGGGGGTGGAGAGATGGCTCAGCAGTTAAGAGCACTGGCTTCTCTTCAAAAGGACTGGGGTTCAATTCCTAGCACCCATATGACGGTTCAGATGGTGGCGAATGTCTTTAATCCCAGTACTCTGGAGGCACAGGCAAGCAGATATCTGTGAGCTCAAGGCCAGCCAGCCTGGTCTAGTTCCAGGATAGCCAGGGCTTCACAGAGAAACCCTGTCTCAAAAACAAACAAACAAAAAAGTTGAACAATTATACCCATCTCAGCTCCATGTCAGATAGAATGGCTAGTGCAGTGCAAACTAGAAGAAAAAAAAGTTTAAATATTGGATCTAATACTTCTTGACAAAAAATAATATTTAATGAGTGATATACCCGACATACTAAAACTTGATCCATTTTGTCTCATATATAAATATACAGACTCATTTAGATACTATTTAAAACATATGGCAAAAGTTTTCTTGACGAAGCAGAGGATCGAGATGCTTTTAAGTTTTTTTAACTTGGGGATTTACCACATTTAATGATATATCTGTGTTGCTGGGGTCCATGACAAGGACTCTTGTGGGCGGGGATGAGCTGGCACAGAGCCAACAACCCAGACTCCAGGGGTTCAGTAAGAAGCAAAAGCAGGCTCCCTTATTTCAAAAAGACATTGCCCCCTTTATAACCTCCACCCAGAGTCCCATTGGCTCCCAAACTCCAGGCTGCTGTGGCTCTTCCTCATTGGCTTGTGTCTCATTACCTGGTGTGGCATCTTCAATCTCTAGGCAGGTCCTGGCAGGTCTCAGGCCAGTTGCACAGAGAAGCCCAGCCATGCATGAGCTGTTTAGCAGCAGGTCTTGTTCCTGCTATATATCTGTATTACTCTTTTTCCTTCTCATGGTAATAGCCTCATTCCCAAGAGCAGGTATGCTAGGCATGTATTTTACCAGTGGATGTATATCCCCAGTCTGTTTTTAGCACAACCAATAGCATTCTGGTAGACATTTAAATTTTTTTTCAATGAATGAATGATTTTTTGTACACTTGTGACTGCTAATTAAAGTATGTAAAATTACTATGTATATAGATAATAAAGCTGAAAAATGGGCAAAAAAAAATGTTAGAGGTAAAAAATTCTGAAAACAAGGAGATCACAGGATCACTTCTAGGAGGTTCCAAATGATATAAGAGGCAATTTAAAACAACTAGATTTTTTTTTTCCCAGAAGGAACTGTGACGGATCCTCACAGTCTGTGTTCATGGCAAAGGGAAGAACCATCACTTGGTGAAACTGTTTATTCCCTGGGTCTGAGGAAAAAGCAGGTTGTGTATAAACAGAGCCTGTACTTTGGAACATGGCACGAAAGGGCAGTGAACATCCCCTCTTCTGCACCCTTGCTGCTCACCCTGGCCTATAGTCATCTTCACTTGGCTAACACTGTTTGTTGTTCTTATCCTTTCAACACTACACCAGCTTCAATACAACTCCTGCACTTAAGGCTCTCAAAACATTGCCGAAGAGGGGGCAAAAAGATCTTAAGAACCAGAGGACCAGGATGGTGAGATGATATCTCCTAGAAACTTTAGAGAAGACACATCCATGAAGTCTCACCAACACGGATGCATAAACAAGACCTGAATTAGGACAGGACCAATAGACATGCTAGTGGGGGAAGAGGAAATCTCATGGGGCCCCACCACTAGACAAAGAACTATAGGAAAGGAGCATAGAATGCTGAGAGTAGGGGAAATAGTCTTCTTCGGGGAAGAGTGCTCCCAATTGGTTATCCAATACTACACCATCAGCTTTAAAATTATATACATACAGTTATCATTATATGGACTTATATGAGCAGATTGTATTTATATATTTAGAAATGTGTGTGTATAACTACAATTTATGCAATAGAGGCCGTGAATTTGAGAGAGTACAGGGTACACTGAAAGAGTTGGAGGAGAAATTGGGGAAAGAGGAAAATGATGTGATAATATTTTGATTGTATTTTGAAATATGAAAAATTTAAAAAGTAATGTAAGACTGTAAAAATTAATGAATACATGGCCTTCTCCTCTGTGGTGAGACCCTGACCTCACTTCTTCTGGAAACATTTCACAGAACTCAGTCCTTGAAAATATCAAAGCTTGCATAGCTGGCTGGTTTGTTCACACTCCCCTGGGATCCCTCCTCTACACTCCCTACTTGCATCACCACCTACATTAACATACTCTTTGTTCCTTTGTCACCACCTGTGGCTGTTGCCTGGTGGCTAAAAAAAAAAAAAAAAAAAAGCTACTCCTTGGTGCCCCCACCTTTTTGTAGCCGCTTGTGTATTTAAAGGGCCCGAGAACCGTTTTACGGGGTTCATTCCTCTACGGGGGAGTCAAACTCTGGCATGTCAGCTTAAATAAACCTCTTGTCTATTACAGCGAATCTGGGACTTTGGTGGTCTCTGGGCGTCAGGCCCTGGGGGAGCCCCCTAGGGTTCAACAGTAACAATGAGTAACACTGTGTAAGTATACAATTTGGAATGCAACAGACTCAGGTTATGATCCTGACTTTGCCACTTATACCTTGAATAATTTGTGGTGAGTCATTATATCACTATCTCAGAACTTATATAAGAGATCAGTTCACCTATCTCAAAGATTATATACAGTGTTTGGTGCACTTATCAGTGTGCAGTTAAATGCTAAATAACTGGTAGATTGATTATCATTAGGAAAAACAAAACAATAATAGTAGCACCAAGAATGAGGCAGGTGCTACTCATGTTGAGTCAGGGCTAAAGATAATGAGCATCCCAAGGGAAGAAATTAGAGCATGTTCTCCCAAGAGTTTTATGAGCTATTCTTACTTCCCTATGGTACCAAGGATGAGTTTCTAGGTAACCACTGGCTAAGGATGACCTAAGCATAAATCCACCCTCAAGCAGTCTTATTATTAAAATTTGCCACACATCAATTACTTTGTCTCCTTTTCTCAGAAAAAAAAAAATGAAAACAGAACAACATACACACACACACACCAAAACTTTGGATTTTACCTTATTTTTGTTGTTAAGATTTTGTAAGTTCCATGGGATAGGGAAGCAGTAATTCCTACATGGTAAGTTAACTTTAGTGAGTCTAATTTAATTACATTTTGTCTTCTCTTATCATGCTGTTTATCTTTTTATTTATATACCTTTGAAAACCACATACGTCCAGATCAATGGAAACTAAATTTAAAATAATAGTAACAGGGATGCCAAGATGGCTTATCAGCTAAAGGTGCTGGACAGAGTCTGAAAGCCTGAATTTGATCTTTGAGATCCACATAGTGGAAACAGAAAACCAGCCTTTACATTTAACACACAAGTGAAACACACAGACATCAAGTAATGTTAAAAAGAAGAACCACAGCAATAAAATAACAATAAAGAATGAATTTAATTACTTAAGAACTAAATCATATTAAATATAATCCTGAAGTATTTACTGTCTCTAGATCTCAAATTTCTTCAATGTAATAGGAGAGTTAAAATTGATTGTAATATAAAACTTCTAGGATGATAATCATATGCCTATAGAAAATATGTATGTAACATATATCTTATATGCCACTTTATAACCTTGTACACACCTATATGTGAATTTCAGATGTTCATGAAAAAGCAGACTCTAATCCAGGTGGCTGGGACAGTTCATGGGCCAGCTCTGGTCTTCTGATGACAGTTGCTTGTTCAGCAAGGCAAATGAGAAGAAAAAGAGTGGGAAATGCAAATTCTCCGGCCCCCTACCAGGTGCTCACTGAATCCCGGACTTGTGGGGGCATGTGTGGCCGGAGGTGGGAGGAGTCGCCTTCTGTGCTGCAACCTCTCCTCCAGGTGATTCTCATAAACAGGAACCTGTGAGAACTTATGAACACCACTCAGGATGACCTTCAGCTTCCCAGGAATGTCACAGTTATCAGCACTAGCAGCCAGACATTGAAGGGGAAAATGGAAGGTCCCTACTGAGAGTTTAGACAGGTTGGTCAGACATCCAGCTGGGAGCAGGAGGGTTTTATAGCAGAAGGGATTGGCATAATTGGAGAATATGGAGCAGGAAGCCCGGGGTTAAATTAAATCGTTCTCATGCAGTCTTTCCAATACTAGACCAACAATGGCTGGCTTTAAAGACCTCTTCCCTGCAATGGGTCCTAACAGGACATACACCCTCTATTCTGAGATACAGCTATAGGTTTCCCAGTCCCTGAAGTTCTTGGCAGTGGAAATCTGAGGTGGAAATAGTTTCTCAGGGTGATCTTGCATGCCTTTTTCAGGCCATTTTCAACGACCTGGGCTTCTCTTGGTTTAATTCACACCTCGCTGGTAACTAAAAGGGATGTATACTCAGGGAAAGTATGAACATTCTTGTACATTCTTCCATCTAAAGGTGAGCTTGTCTAGAGAAAGCCGCAGGCGTGAGAATAAGCCTGTGGAAACGACAAGGCAAGAACTCAGCATGCACACTCTTGAGGAGTTTTATAGAGGCCACGTTGTCATCCCTGACATTTCCCTGGGAGGGGAATCCCCGGCTTTGCAACTTTCTGGCCAGCGTGAGGGCCACCAGTCGGCTGTAACCTTTCCTGCGATGGTCAGGAAGGGTGTAGCCATGACACATAGTGGCAAACTGGTCTGTGATACCCCAGGACACTGGGTTTCCCTTCTCATCACGCACGCACACGCTGGGAAAGCAGGTGATGAGGTTGGCTATGTACCGCAGGCACTGTTGGTTGCCACCACGTGACCAAGTCCTGTTGAGTAGATCAGCATCTGCAACACTCAGGTAAGTCAATCTCGGGGATGACCCGGTTCTAGAAGAAAATGACAGAAGGAAAAAAAAAAAAAAAAGAATCCCTTGGAGTCACATGGCTACCAATAGCTACCCCTTTCCTACCTATTTAAAATGAGAAATCATCTCCAAGACTATGTCTGGCATTTTCAGGAATTTAGAACCTAAATATTTTCCATTTGAAAGACTAAACACTCACACCAAATTTAGTTTTAAGCCAGCTTGTTTTTGTCAGGTGTGTGTCACCACAGCCTGGCTCAAACTTAGGTATTTGTGCTTGCATCAAAGGCATGTCACCTCAGTGAGCTGTCTCTCCAGGGGCTACACCCTAATTTAAATTTTTGAGAATAAATTGAGATCTAAAAAGGAGAAGCTTATAGAAGAGAATAATGACAGCGAAAGGCCTCCAAATAAGAGAAGCCATGCAGACACACTTTGTCACATGTTTTCAAGGACTGCCTTCTCAAGCTAGACTTCCTGTGATCAGGAACTCACTTGTGGGTCCTATTTCAACTCTGTTAAAAATAGAATAATGGCTGTGCTGTGGTGGCACGTCTTTAGTCCCAGCACTGGGGAGGCAGAGGCAGGTGGATCTCTGAGTTCAAGACCAGCCTGTCTACAGATCGAGTTTCAGTACAGCCAAGGCTGCACATCTGGAAAAGTCAAAACAAACAAACACAGAATAATAATAGTTCTACTTTAGAGGCCCATGGAAAGAAAGGGAGAGATATATTTAAAACATTTAATCTCTTGTACTTAAAAGTTCAACATAAATCAGTAATACATCTCCAGCTTTAAATAACAGAAGCTTCAATAACTTTGGACTCAGACCTCTGGGATTATTTAGAAATATTTCATGAAGGAGGGAACAAAGAAATTATTTTTCTATGTAAACTATATATATTTTGAAGAGCAGGTTTCATGAGCTCAGTGACTATAGACAAAGACCCTGATTTGATTTTCAGAGAAATTACAATCAGTGAAATACAGGAAAGAGGAAGAATGTACATAAACATATGTGCGAACGCATGTGCGCGTGTACACACACACACACACACACACACACACACACACACACACACACAGCTCTCAATGGGCCAATTCACAAAGTCTAACTATTCTTTAATAATGCCAAGTATTTCAGCACCATGTCTGGACTTGTATAACAACAATAAATCTAGGCCCAAATGCAAAGCTGGGGTTACATACAGGAAACTATGGTCTGGCACAGATGAAACAGGAGAAAAAATGGACAGCCTTGAAGGAAGCCAGCTTTATATCCAAGTCTAACATCTTTGCATTAGCAACGGCTTTGGAAACAGCATATAATTCACTTTGCAGCCCTAGAGGACGATAAACAGAAAAACACAGTCATGGTATTTGAGCAAAATATATTTCTTTCAGTATTTGTATACCAACTGTCATCAATACCACCAGTTTATTACCTTGTCATGTCTTAACCACGATATAGTTAGTTATATATGAATTACTACAGGCGTTCTCTACTTGACTGAAAAATACAAATCATGTCATCACCAGTCACGGTCTTTCAAGGAAATTTCTGTTGGAAATATCTCAAGGAGATTTGGAGTTTCTTTTTGTTTGTTTGTTTTTCAAGACAGGATTTCTTCACGTGCTGGCTGTACTTTTGTAGCCAAGGTTGGCCTTGAACTCACAGAGATCTGCCTGCCTCTGACTCCTGAGTGCTGGAATTAAAGGCATGCACCACCACATCCAGTAATTTCGAATTTCTTACTCGAAGTTTTGGTTGCTAATTTTCTTCTTCTTCTTCTTCTTCTTCTTCTTCTTCTTCTTCTTCTTCTTCTTCTTCTTCTTCTTCTTCAATGTTATTTATTACTTCAAGTTACATCTCCATCACAGTGCCCTCTTTCCATCCCTCCCAGTTCCACCCACCCACTCTCACCTCCCTCCACCACCCATCCCACTCCACTAGAATGGGGTGTCCCTACATATCAGCCCCCCTCACTTCAGCAGTCATATGAAGGCTAAGAGCTTCCTCTTGCACTGGGGGCCTACATGGCAGCACCCCTAGGGCAAATTGTCCTACTAACAGGTAACAAAGTCTATGTTCCTGTTCTTTTTGGTGTGTTGGTTGTAGGATAGTTATCCTGTACTATATAGCTAAAATCCAATTATAAGTGAGTAGATACCATGTGCATCTTTCTGAGTCTGGGTTAGCTCACTGAGGATGAACTTTTCTAGTTCTATCCATTTGGCTGCAAATTGCATGATTTCCTTGTTTCTGACAGCTGAGTAGTATTCCATTGTGTAGATGTACCACAGTTTTTTTTTTTTAATCCATTGATCCATTGAGAGACATCTGGGTTTTTCCAGTTTCTAGCTATTACAAATAAATCTGCTATGAACATAGATGAGGATATGTCCTTGTGGTCTGGTGAGGAATCATTTGGATGTATACCCAGAAGTGGAGAAGTGGTATGGCTGGGTCTTGAGGCAGGGCTATTCCAAGTTTTTTAAGATATCGCCAGACAGATTTCCATAGCAGTTGTACAAGTTTGCATTCCCACCAGCAATAAAGGAGGGTTCCCATTTCTTCACACCCTCACCAGCATGTGTGGTAATTTGAGTTTTTGATCTTAGCCATTCTGACAGGTGTGAGATGAAATATCAGAGTAGTCTTGACTTGCATTTCTCTGATGATTAAGGATGTTGAGCATTTCTTCAAGTGTCTCATGGCCATTAGAGGTTCTTCCTTTGTGAATTCTCAGTTTATCTCTGTTTTCTATTTTTTGATTGGATTATTTGGATTATGGTTAATTTTCTTAATGTCCCAGATTATTTTAAACTTCATGAAGAGAATTGTCTTTTTTATTTATAGCTTTAAAATTAAAGATAAATCTTATAAGAGTTTAGATTTACTTAGTATGGTAAAGTGTGATGTTTGGTTCCAACTTGACAACCTAGAATCATTTGGGAAGACAGTCTCAGTAAGGGTTGCCTATATTGGGGTTAGCCTGTGGGCAGGTCTGTGTGGTGTTGTCTTCAACCAGCATGCAGTATGTGGCACCAAGCTGAGTACAAGCAAGTAAGCAAGTGAGCATGCGTGTACACATGCTCATTTCTCTGCACTTGGCTGTGGATGTAATGCTGAAGTCCCTGCCTTGACTTTCCCACAATGGTGGATGATGATTTGAAGTCATAAACTGAAATAAACTCCTTTCTCCCCTAACTTTCTTTTGTCACAGTATTTTATCACCCACAGAAATGAGACTAGAGCACAAGGCAACATTTCAAGTTTCTTTTCCATTTCCACAAGGTCTATTAGGGTATTTCACATGTAGCTTGTGGTTGTTGATCTTGATCTTGGTCAATCCACCCAGATCCTTCTCATTGCTCAAGGCTTTACCATATTATTTACATGCCTTTGGTTCATATTTATTCAGTGGTGTTCTAGGATTCACCCCCACCTCTTCAGTTTACACTAACAGGGCTTGGTCTCTGATCTTATGAACTTCATTCCAAATCCCCTTGTTTTCTATCCGTTGCAGTCTGACTCTTAGTGGACAGAATCCTCTAACTTGGCTTTCTCTCTTCCAGTTTCATTATTGAAGCACGCCATATCTCTCTGTTTTTCCTTCCCATTTGTGAGCCACTTCTCAGCATGGCCTTGAGACTACACTTAGGTAAGAAGGCATATTGAACATCATGGGATAGCCAAGCCTTGACATCTCCCTTGGGAGCTAAGCCTCAGTAAAGACTAGGAAATTTACAAGTTAATGCTACTAAACTGGGCATAGTGGCACATGTCTATAAGCAGAGACAGGCTGATCTGTGAGTTTGAGACCAACCTGGTCTACAAAGCGTGTTCCAGGACAACCAGGGCTACCCAGAGAAACCCTGTCTCAAAAACAAAACAAGTTAATGCTACTAAAATTACAGCTGCAATAGCTAGCTTTATTTACAAAATTGAATTATATCTAAGTAATTAAAATTTGTATTTTATTGTTACTTTTTTTAAACAGTGTGTTATATATGTAGTCCATGTGGCTTAGGCAGACCTTAAATTGGGATCCTTTTGCCTCTGTCTCACTGGGATTACAGGTGTGTGCCCACATACCCAACACTCAAAAGATTATCTATAAGAGAAAAGTAAGTAGTTATAACTGAAAGGTACCCTTGAGTACTCTAGTACAGGAAAAGTAACTTTACAAACTCAAGTGTATATGTTAAATACATATGGACATGTTTCTATGTGTTTATGTCTATATACTGTACATGTATGTAAAATATCTTTTAAGAGATTTAGAAAAGATTATATGTGTATGTGTGTTTGTATGTGTCCATGTGCACACATGAGCACACTCACTTCAGAGGTCAGAAAATAGTGTCAAATCCCTTGGAGTTGGAGTCACAGGTGGTTGTGAGCTGCCTAATAATCACATGGATGCTGGAAACTGAACTCTGATCCTCTGGAAGAAGAGCAAGAGCTCTTAACCACTGAACCATCTCTCCAGTCTCCATGAACTGTCTTTCTGTACCTCTCTGGTATACATAATAAAAAAGAAAACATGATATATAATATATCCTTTGAACTTGACCTTACCTTGTATTTGAAAAACTTGGTTCCAGTTAACAACATCACTTTCTTCCAGAAGCTGTTGGTAAGCTTTGACATCTTTGTAGAATACAGCATATGCATTAGTGTAATGGTCAAGGTTATCTGTCTCAGCCTAGGGCAGAAGACGTCATCATGAATACAACACCCAACCATATCTTCTGGGTAATCTATGTCCTGGAATGATTAGTTATCATACTCTCTAGCTAATTTTCTATTGCCCAAATTAGTTACCTGGAAACAGAGAAACAAGAATGAGGCTAATATACTACAGTGAGGGAAATGGAAATTGTGTGATTGTTATTTCTTGATTTTTCCTTCCAAACCTAAGAAAGTTATTTCAGACTTTTCAGTATTTAATTTATAAAATTAAAAACTGTAATGGACTGTAACTGCAGTCTCAACTGAGAGGCTGTTGTTGGCTGAGGCAGGAGAACTGCTTGATTCTAAGAGGCCAGTCTGAAGAATATCAAAAGACTTCATCTCAACACAAAACAATAATTAAAAAAATGAATAAAAGGTGCTGGAAATGTAGCTCATTAGCAGAGCAGCTCCCTGGTATAGGCCAGACTCTGGTCTTCTAGTTTGCTTTCTGTTGTTGTAATAAAACACGCTGACCAAAAGTGGCTTGGGGTGGGGTATTTGGTCTACACTTTCTGGTCACAATCCATTGAGGGAAGTAAGACAGTAACTGAAGGAGATACCATGAAGGAATGCTTCTGCCTGGCTCTTGTTTAGCTAGTTAGTTTTCTTATATAACCACAGTCTCCCACATGGAAGGCTGGGCCTTCCCATGCCTGTCATCTCAGACATGGCCATAGGCCAATTGAAACTGAGCAGTTCCTCAACTGAGCCTGCCTCAGATGACTTTAGAATGCATCAAGCTATCAGCTCAAGCCACTCAGGACACCTAGCCTTAACCTCTAGCTACACACACACACACACACACACACACACACACACACACACACACACA
>CAJQZJ010001064.1:395910-418230 GCA_907164525.1 Lophiomys imhausi
AGAGAGAGAGAGAGAGAGAGAGAGAGAGAGAGAGAGAGAGAGAGAGAAGGTAAAATTTAGTGAGTACAATGTAAGAATGACAACTCTCATCGTCTTCCTAATGTGGAGGTCTGCTCATCTTTGATTACCTGAGGTTCTCTTTGGCCTCAGAGGCAGAATGAGATCATTCTGCTGATTTCCTTACATTTTTCAGTATTTTATCAAATTCCAGAGTCCTTAGAAGGATAAGAAACCCCTCCTCAGGGAAGGAGCTAGTATGTGCATATTGCATGCTGCATCTTCTAGAGATTGTAAGGCCCTAAGGGAACACTGTCAAGCTAGCCATCTTCCTTATGTCTGAGACTTCAAAGCAATCAATTACAATCTTTTGATGAAACACATACCATGATAAGATGATGAATGCTGTTATAATGGTTATACTGTTCCCTTTATCTAACCTGTTCTTTCCAGATGGTGCTAATTTTTAACTTTTCTTATTTGCTTTCAGTACTATACCTCTCTCTGTCGCCGGGTGATGACAGCATTGAAGTCTGGCCACGAATCCAATACTACTTCCTTTTGAAAGGGATTTCCACGATTTATGTTCATCACTGCTCCATAAACCTTAGACAGTGAACCAGAGACAAGACAATCATACCACTAGCCAGTTTCATTTCCTTCTTCCTGCTCTACTCTAAAATCACAGCCCTGAGAGAGGAGTAATATATTAACACACACATATGGATTTCTTTAGGATTGCCATTTCAAAGATGCTCATGGAAATTGATAAAGAGTCAGTTCAATCCTGATACCCTATAATTCTGAAGAAGCTGAGTGAATGCATAATGACTGAGCACCAGGTAATATGAGGGTAATATGAGAAGCTCTTCTGTAGCTTTCCCATCTTTTTCTTTCATTAAGAAAAAATGTCTCTCCTAAAATATATTCACACACAGAATTGTTGAAAGTTGCGCCATAGCAAGAATTGTTGAGCTAATACCCATACCATTTTCTTCATCATCATCATAAAACAGGAAACAACCTAAATGTCCATCAACTCAAAGACAACTTCAGGGCTCACAGCAGACCTATTTTTATATTTATTATAATCTTTGATTTATGACATCTTCCACACTGGAAAAGAGCAATCAGGAGACCCCCTTGGATTTTAGATTGGAGGCTTGAGTGACCAAGAGGAAAGAAACCTACAAATAAATTTCAATCCTCAACCATACCTTCAATGCTACCAAATACACAATCTTCTGTCATTTCAAACCTTTTACCTCAGAAATAACATAGTCTACTATTGCCCACATTTCCCTTGGGAGTCCTCTAGAGCAGCAGCAGGATGACAGGAGCACACTGGGAAACTAACATGTGTTCCTAAGAGAAGAGCAGGAACAGCCCAAGTCTGACACTACCCTACAGACGAACACAATAGAGAAATTTAGGATAACGGTTAGGCTTACACTACCTTCAGTGACTCAGGGAAGTAACTCTTCAACATTTTCTCCAGTATGAGTAATTTGGTGGAGCAGTTTAGCACCAACATCATCTCCAAAGTTACGTCCTTTTGCACCTAACTAGAAACTGAAAGATAGACATTTAATTCCTGCCTATTAACATTTCTGGTGGGAATATGCTTGAGATGAAGTTTTCTTTTGGCATATTGCTGATGCTTCTTTTGAAGAGAAAGGAAATGGAAAGTGGGGAGGCTGAAGGATGATTAAACCAGTACATATATGGAAATGGAGATCACTAGACCTAATCCTTTACGGAGGGGCATACACATCCACTATATTCTTATTGTTTCTGGCAAGGAACTTCTAAGCGTTGTAATTTTACAATCTATGAATTTTTTTTTCAGTTGGTCTTTCTCAAATAGCTTGTTGTCAGCAAGAAAGGAGGGCTTGTCTGGATTGTCATTTTCCTCTAGACCACCTGCAATATAAGATCCCCATTATAGAAGAAAACTATATAGACCATGGACCAATGAAGACAGGAGGAAAAAGAAATAACTGGGTTGGACCTCTAAACCCAAATAAAAACCCAAACACCTTTAGAGACAGTGACCTCCCTAGCTCTGGGAGGCCCCTTCTTCTACTGAAGAAACTGTAATACTTGTCAACAAACTTCGCCTTTAGTTTGTTTTGAGCTCTTCTCTGTCTCTTAATTGAAGGGTAAAATGAAACCACCTGCAGGCTATATCATTCTCTAAATGTTATGAAATGATTTTTGAAAACAGGTAAAATATATGTAGAACAATTAAGCTGAAATTAAAATTCAATTCAAAATTAAAATGGAAAATAAGATAAAAAGGAGTAGAGCCAAGAGAATTATTTGCCTATAAACAGAAAATATGGTCCTACAAATATAATCTGTGTTATTCCTAGATTACAATTGTGATGACTACCTGCCTTCTAATTAGGATTTATTTGTAAAATCCCACAATGCTGTGTCAGTTATCTGTGGATGTATACAGAGCAATAAAAAACTATCTCATGACACACATTTCCAGTTAGTGCTCAACAGAGAACTTTATTGTCCTATTTTACTTCTTATGATGTAAACAAGTGTCACCATTTAGTGCTTTTATGTACTTAATTAAAAATACTTTGGTGCATTTGTTGGTAATTTTTATGTTTAAAATGTGAAGATTAGCAATGATGGAGTGCTTGGTCCTAAAAGGTACACCTCTATATCATCCTTTCCAAGGCTCAGGGAATATCACAGACAAAGGGACAGGAAGAGCCAGAGGATGGGAGATGTAAAACAAAAGACATTTTCTTGGTATGACATGGGTGTGTTACTCATGGACTCACTGAAACTGTGATCATCTGTACAAGATTGAGTCTGTTAACATCTCATCGTGGACGATCATGAGAGGCTCCATGTCTGCCTGGTACATTGTTGGCAATTAACTTGTTAAGGGAGGGTGTATCATTTTCTTCAGTGGTGTAGCTGCTGATAAATAGCTCTTGCTCCAGTGAATAACCTCCAACCCCTGATCAAGAGCAAGAAACTCTAATTAAATGCAGGAGCCACACACACAAAGAAGACAAGAAAGTAGGAGTGGGACTTGTTAAAAATGGTTCCAGTGGGAGAGGAAGGGGTATGAGACAGAGAAACATGGCAGGCAACAAGGATGAAAAAAAATAAAGATCATGACATAAATATACGATACTGTCAAACAACTAAAAATTCTTAAAAATGTTCGTAGCCATTATGCATACATTCTGCTTAGACATTCCTGAGTGCAAAGAGGCTGTGGTGTCTTGCAGGAAAAACTGTTAGGTAAGCATTGTCCAAGCAAGAGTTTCAGTGTTCATGACCTGTTCAATGAGAGCCAATGGAAAATATGCATGGACTATACAATGTCCTTAAACAAGAACATACCAAGAAGGATACATATTACTTGTGAATAAAGCAGTCTCATAGGAACCTAACTCAGTATAAAACAGTGTTCCACATGACTTTATAGACTGAAACTTCAATGAGAAATGACAGGCTGAGAGCTCACATTTGACACTAAACTTTACATGATTACATACTACTTCAATTGTCTGTAAAATTAGCCCATGCTCTTTTCCTGCCAGTTGCTTGCTTTTGTATGTATGCCATCTCTATACTATGGTCCAGTTTCCTATAGTCAAAGCCTCTATGGATCAGGTATCAGTATATCTTTTAGGTCAAGTTCTTGGAAATGACAAATTACTCATGTGAAAAATTAAAATCAGACACTTCCCATGGTGTTAAACACATAACACTAATTTTAATACACAAGATGTGAAAATACCTGTTCAGTAAACAGTGATGAATTTCATAAAGAGTCTTCATTAAATGTAAAGATTTGGTTAATGCCACAAAACAGGACATGGAAATTCCCATAGATGAAGAAATTTTTTTTTTACATATATAATGACAACTAAGTGTGAAAGTTACCAGAACGTTGTATCCTTCCTTTTCCACTACAGGTTTCTAAAAATCAATGTCATCTAGAATTGAAAAGGAAAGGCTTAAAACCCATTTAAGTACATTTCTATCAATAGACACACCCAGAGAAAGTGTTGCCAAGAAAATCACATTTTTCAAGTTTTAAGAACTGGAGTTTCTTCAGGGACATTGTTCATCAACACAAAGAACTATTTGGAAAATGTATTGATTAATTATAGAATGAAATCATGACTCTCTTGGAAAATGATTTTTATAAAAAAGTAAAACATTGTTTTCATGGTGGTGTACCATTTATAACACAATGATCAGCATTTTTTTTAATTCTCAGAGGAGAGCTCATGTGAACATAGTGCCATTAATGTAATTTATGCAATCAAGTTTTCCAAATTTTCAGAAATTGCAGAAGTCAGTGCATCCCAGGTGCAATGAATGAACTTTGCCCTGGGAAAACTACCTTCTTTATTATGATATCTCTGCTTCCAGGAAACTTTTAAATTTCATTTAAATTGAAATTATTTAAAAACATTTTTTTTAATTTGCTAGCACTATTCTTACATGTTACTACAATCCAAGCCATATAACACAACAGAAGTTTAATCTTCCACAGCTCCAGAGGCTAGATATTGAGGAAAAGGTATTAGTAGACATACTGTTGCTCTAGGAAGAGCCCTGTGCTGTTCCATCCTCTGGACGTTGTTTAGCAGACTCCAGTTTTCAGAACTGTGTCCAGAGAGATTCCTTGCTAAAGAGAATAGAAATGAACACACAGCCTTCCATGGAATATAAATTTTAAGGCTGCTATCTTAGGAACTCCTCTAGTTTTCTTGGGCAGCATATTTGCATGTTATAAAAGCATTTTCCTTCAGCTGTGAATCTTTGAATTAACTCTGATTTCTGACTGGTAGAAGTATCATAAAACAGAAAAGCCAAAACCAAAAAATAAGAGCAAAACACTCATCAATTAAATTCACAATTCTTATGTTTTCTTTCTATGCTGCCCTTTAGACTTTGGGAAAAATTAATAAAAATTAGGGTTAAAAATGTGACTATTTTCTATCCTTTTTGAACAAAGAAAGTTTCTTTTGAGCATCTGTAATCTGTTGTTCATAATTGTCACATATTAAAGGGCTTTTGGTTCAGATGACATATCTTTTGTTACTCAAGTTATGATCATCGGGCAGAGTTTGAAACTTTGTAATGCTTATTTTCCTACCAAAAATTTAAAAAGAAAAGTGAAACCACACAAGAGTGTTCTTTCCTCTAAACCTAATAATTTCTCCTGTGTATAAGAGGTGAATTATATCTTTTCTGCATCTCTCATTCTTTCCTAATGATAGACTTATGATTTGGAGGGTGTCATTTTCATAACATACCTTGCTGTTGAGAGTTCAGTCGGAAACAGGTATTTTAAGCTGTGTATCCATGCAGCGGAGGCTCCTTCTGTGTAAACTTACCCATCAGGGCTACTTTTCTAATTAAGCCTTAATAGAAAGGGGAGGGAGAGTGGCCACACCTAGAGAAGGGGAGGGATTTACTCAGGGACTAATAAAAATCATCTCAAATATAGCACAATTTGCAATCCATTTCTTTTCAACCCATGTAGTCTGTAGTGTGAAATCCAACAAATATGAATTTTGAGTAGAAAGAAGCTGGTTATCTAGATACATTTTAGATATGGAGCCTACCTACTTAACAGACTCTTCTGGAGGGAAATAAAGTGAGAACAGAAGCCAGCAAAAGAGGTACAATAGGAAAGCGATATTTGTATCGATTTCTTGGATATTTTAAAATTATTTTCAAGGAAATGACTTTGTTGTTCCAAACTGCCAAGGCTATAAAAGTCTCAGAAAAGGATACTTGTGAAACTGAGAATCGCTTTGAGAATTTTAATTCCTTCACCATATTCTTTTAAATGAAAAGTCAGACTGCACATTTCCACCACCATAAGCAGGCACGTAATGAACAAATCAGCACATAATTTGCTACACTCATCTTTGGAAAATAAACTGCAGAAGTATGTCCATAGCACTGGGAGAGTGCTTTCCTGATGTGGTCACAGGGGAGGAGGAGGCTGTTTACCCCTTTAGCAGCTAAGACTAGGTAAGTTAGGAAGGACATTCTTACTAAAAGACGAAGGTCTAAGGATTAAAATGAGTAACCAGCAATTGAAAACCAGTGATTTGAGAAACTGTTATGAAAATTATATGCTGCCAAAATTAAGGGCGATACTGGTATATTGATAAAAATTTAAGACATGTAAGAGATATTTTTCTGTGATCCTAAGTGTTTTATAAGTAGTTTTTTGATGAACATTGAGAAGTATAGACTTAAAAAATGAATTGATAATATGACTGTGGCAATAAAAATGTGTGTAGGGGGCATCCTATAAATTATTTAAAGTTAGAGGTCAGGTTATTTATGGTCTTTGAGACAAGGGTTGTGCCCCTCAACACGGTGATATCCTGTATGAGTGCATTCCAAACACGCTTCTACCCCGTTTCAAGGTTCTTTCTTCTGAATAACATCAGAACTACTTGGAATGTTTGCTTCTGGCCTAAGCAAAAATAACAAAGGCAAACAGCACTTCCCAGAAAAACTGAATTTGTTGAAGATGAGTACTCTGCAGTGTGCCTTTTAGAGTAAGCAAGGTGAACACCCCACTCCAAACTTAAGTGAAGAAGAAAGTGTGTGAGTCAATGAATGTAAAATAAATCTAGAGTGGTTTTCCTCAGTAAACACAAATGATAAATCTGTACTTCATTTATTTCCAGAGAAGAACATGGGATCCATGACGCTGTATCAGTTGTTCCTTATGATTGTAGTTCAGGAGGCTTCTGAGAAGTCAAAGTTTGCCCTATGTTGTACATATTCAGTTTGTATCACTGACTATTTGTGATCTTAAGACAACTTTCTGGTTATCTGCTAAATGAATAAACAGTGAGTATTATGACATTTAATCCCATTGGGTTGTTAAGAGATTAAATATTGTTATAGGGCAGGAATGTACCTGCATGTGTCCAAACCAGAAACACACACACAATGACATGTCAGACTTCTAATATTATTACTGTCACAAAGATCCTTTTGTCTTATTTGTCTCATTTGAAATCTTGCATTAATTTTAAGAACTTCCTTGGGAATGAAAATTGTTGAAATTAGCTAAGACATACTTTTTTCTATTGGTTCATAAATAAACAATTTCATTAAAAATGAATTCTAAAATAGCTTTATTGAATTTGGAAGACATCTTTTTGCTCAATTTGAATTGAATTAAGACCATCGTTGTACTATTGTTTTAGTAATTCACAGCCCTGTCACGGAGGTTATTTCAAAAAGGGAAGCAAACTGGGCATGGTGGTGCATGCCTGTAATCCCAGTATTCTCTAGCCAGAGCCATCAGTATTGATACAAGTTTCAGGCCAGCCTGGGCTACAAAGTGAGGAGCTCTCTCAAAGAACAAGAAGGCAAAAGACCTAATCCAAGAAAAAGTGGTTTTGTGGTGACTTAGTAGTAAAGAAATGTATGTAAGAAGGGCATCTTTGTAAGAAAAGCTCTTCTGACTACAAACAGGGCCCCACCTGTAGACATCTGTAGACCTGTAGACTCAACTGGGAAATTTAAATTTCTCTCTGAATTTCCTCTCTGTCTTTCCTTTCTCTTTCCCAAAGCCTAACATTTCTTGACAATGAATGAAACATGAGAGGATTTAGACATGTTCAGAAAAGAAGCCAACATGAACAATCCAAATGCTAATTTTGACAGGTGCAAACTGCATATTTCTGGTAAACAGAGACTGCAAAGAAATGATATCTAACCAAATAAAGTAAATCCTTTAATCATAGGTTCTACTGCAGGTGTTTCACGTTGAACAGAGTCTATTTGTTGAAGATATTCAAACAGATTTGGGAGGTAATAGAGAGGCTTATATAAAGAATTTAAGTGACTGACAAAACACAGAGGCTGCAAGTTTCCTATACAGTGTGTTTCCTAAAACTGTTATACCAAGTTACTGTCCTTTGGCAGTTTACTGAGCACTATTTCCCTGTTAGTTTAATTCAACAATTTTCATTCTTAGTTCAAAATAATTAGCTATAATAAACATTCGTCCACCTAATTGATGAAAGCACTTAGTTTGTGTGTCCAAGTGGTCATTATAAGGTTGAATATTATTCGAACGTTTCTGAATTTCTAAACCTTTCCTTTAAGAATTAATCTATTTAATCCATGTTGAAGAGATAGGAGTGGGGTGGGGGAGGGGCGTCAGATCCAGGGACCGGAAACAAGCAGCAGCAGACTCTGAGAAACCAGCAGCTTGGGACTCAGCAGCAGTGGCCTGGCAGACCAGAGCAGGGGTGGAGGGGGACCAGGGTGTGTCAGCGAACATGTCTCAGCCTGTCAGAAACAGGAAGGACGGTAATTGCTCAGAGTTCCAGGAATCAGATGATGCAGATGAAGATGATGGAAGAGATTCAGGCCTGTCTGCTAAGAAAATTCGGTCATCTCCTCAAGATGCTAAAAATAAGGGGTGATCTGGAAAAAATTCACAGGAAGACATTGAAGACTCAGAAGAAAAAGATGTAAAGACCAAGATGATGATGATAGTGATCCTGGTAGTTCAAAAAAAGAAAAACAAAAAGATGGTTAAGAAGTCCAAACAAGAGACAAAAGAAAAGAAAATGCCGGAACCCAGACAAAAGGCTACAGTGAAGCCAAGTCCAGTGAAACGCAAAGGGAAAGTGGGTGACCCCACGGCTTCAAAGGCATCAAAGGAAAAAACTCCTCCCAAAGAAGAGGATGAGGAGCAGAAGGCCCTCCAGAAAAGAAGACATCTGCAAGACCCCTTCTCGAGAAGTCTGGAGATGAAGGGTGTGAAGATGAAGCCCCATCTGGGGAAGATTAAAAGTAATGTTTGGGAGGAGATTTTATTAACAACAACAACAACACCATAAAAAGAAACCTAAGTAGGACATGGTTTGGGTTGTGGCTTGACTCATGGGGCTTTCAGTGCTATTTCATTTGTCTAAAATAATGTTTCTGTATCATCCTATATCTGTCTCTCACTCTCAAAACCACGTTATGTTAAGTGTTTTAGGTTGCCATTTTGTCTCATGGTCCTTTTCTTTGCCAATCTCTCCCCCTCTCCCAATGAAAGCTATGTCAATTGATCACTGGACTAACTGTTTCGTCTTTGTACTTCTAATGGAAGGAAGAAATACCACGTCCATAAAGCATTAAGATTTGAGGTGGATGCTATGGGAACTTTGATTTTGTTAAAGAATAGCAATTTGAATAATAATAATAATAATAATATAATGATGATGATGATGATATTTCTTTTCCTGTACTTTTGACAGACCAGTTGTCATTTAACGTGCACTTATATGGCTAATATGTACTTGTCATTAAGGAATCATGACTCTAAACTTATACTGCTGAGGCAGTTGGGAGGTGAACATAAATTTTGGATTGTTGACTCAGCACTTATATTATTTGTGGAGGAAATGGGTTTTCCAGAACTTATTTGGGAATGCGGGCTTTCTTATTTTATATTTTTTATTCTCAAAGAGACTCAGAGCTAGTGGTCCTTTTGTCTCTATATACTGGTTTTTGTATAAAATTTCATCAATGATCAAAAATTAAAAGGTGATTTCTTAGAATTTTGATGACAAGATGAGACTACATCTCACAGTGCTTTTTTTTTTTATAGGCTGATGATGTTAAAGTTTTATGCAAATAAAGTTGGAGTTAGTGTGAAGCTCAGATTGAGATTTATCTTTTATGAATACAGATAATTAAAATATAAAGGCCCATGTACCATGCCAATTTTATTTGGAGATAGAAAGTTTCCTTTTGATATTTAAATCTCCTTTTCTTCATAGTAGCATGATATGATACCATCTTACATTTTCCTGCTGCTTCCATACCATGTTGTTACACTTTAGTTGGTCTTACCCCTCCTTTCTGTTTTTCTTTTTCCTTTTTCTTCCTTCCTTCCTTTTTTCCTTTTTTATTTTTGAGAGGTTTCTCTGTGTATCCCTGACTGTCCTGGACCCACTTTGTAGACCAGGATGGCCTTGAACTCAGAGAGATCTACCTACCTCTGCTTCCCAATTGCTAGGATTAAAGGCATGCGCCACCACGCCTGGCCCTGAGCTATCTCTCTAGCCCCCTGTTCATGTTTCTTAAAGCAAGACCTTAAGCCTCAATGAGATGAGCAAACTGTATTTTAAGGTGCCTATGTGTCACTGATAACAGACACCTTAGCATCAGGACATATTAGATCTATAGGTTTGAGCCTCCACATTAAGGTCACATTAGTCTATAGAAGAAAAGTTTAGGAGTCCTATTTTGCTACTAAATTAAAGATTTAGTGGATTAACTTCTATATATTTTTCTGCACTTAAGCTAAATATGCTTCCTTAGTATTCTTCTTTTGTATTTTTCAAATGACATGTTTGTCGCAGACAATGTCATTTTCTTATAAGTGTTCATAGGACACAAGGTTATTTAAGAAATATTTTTACTCTGGTTTTTAAGACACTTTAAAGAACGTTCCTAGATCTGCCTTAAACATAAACAAATAAATAAAACACCTAGTGGTAGAGAGTCATTTTAACCTTGCACATTTAATAAATAAGTATTAAACATGGCCAAAAATCGAAACTTGAACATAAGCAGTTAGACTTTGTATTATGTCATGTAATATACAATTGTGAGCTATGTAGTGGGGCTTACAGATTACCCTATTTGTTTTAGTGGGCTTGCTCAGGTACCCATTGTTAAAGAAAGAGGAGAACTAGTTTTTCCAACAGGCATCTCTCTCATTTAGCAGTTTATAACCCAGTCTTACGTTCCTAGTGACATTTGGGCTTTTCATAGGCTATATTTCATAGAAATTTGTGGGTTTAGTCCTTTTAACTTTACCCTCAATTTTTTAAACAGTCTCTTTAATATATAATTTGCACTAACATCTCCGATTTTTATCTACCTATAATTGAGAAATAATGTCTTCTAGGTTACTTATGTAAAACATGTGTCTGATTGGACTTCTTACTTAGAAACCCCTTTGAAACGAATTCATTAGATTGAAAATTATATTTTCTGATTACAGGTTGGTTGGGTTGATTGGGATCTCAAGTGAGTACACAGGCTCTGAACGACCTTTACTTTTTTTTTTTTTTTTTTAGTGGTCAGGTCTTGCTTTCCAATCATGCATGCAAATAGGAAGAGATTTAATGTGACTCAAGTGTAAACAGGTGCTCAGCAGTTAGGTCTAATAACAGTACAAGGATATGTCATGGCTATAAGCTCATAATGATTGGCCCTTGGCACCTCCATGGCTTATTTTCTGTCCTCTTTTTCTTTCTTTCTTTCTCTCCAGTGTGTCTATAATTAAGTGGCAATAGATTCACTGTCTTAACTTTGCAGTGCTAAGGAATGGAATGTTCCTTGATGGTGCTAGTCGGTTACCAAAGCTCAGCTAGGTTTACCTCTTTAACAGACTGCAGCAGCTCTGCTGGCTAACACTACATTCTAGTTCTCCAGCTCTGGTTAAAAGCTTTCTTTCTCTCCCCTAGCCAGAAACGTTAGCCTCTGTCTCACCCAGTGGTAATTTACTGCTGCTTTTAATCCTCCACCTCAGACGGATATTGGGAAAGAGGATCCAAAGGATACATTTTAAATCTCTGCTGAAACTTTTACTCCTCTCATACCTCCTATTCTGTATTAACCTTACAAAGGAAAACTAATGATAGAATGCTTCTTCTTCTAGGGTAAGGAAAGAATCCCCCACAAACACCTTTTCTTAAAAAAACAAAAACATGACCGAGAGACACTTGAAGAAATGCTCAGTCATCAGAGAAATGCAACTCAAGATGACTCTGAGATTCCATCTCATTCCTGTCAGAATGATTAAGATCAAAAACTCAAAAAACAGCATATGCTGGCCAGGTTGTGGAGAAAGGGGAACACTCCCACACTGCTGGTGGGAGTGCAAACTTGAACAACCACTATGGAAATCAGTGTGGCGATATCTTAGAAAACTTGGAATAGTCCTACCTCAAGACCCAGCCATACCACTTCTCCACTTCTGGGTATACATCCAAATGATTCCTCACCAGTCCACAAGGACAGCTCCTCAAGTATGTTCATAGCAGCTTTATTTGTAATAGCTAGAAACTGGTAACCCAGATGTCCTTCAATCGAAGAATGGATAAAAGAAACTATGGTACATTTACACAATGGAACCCTACTCAGCTATCAGAAACAAGGAAATCATGTAATTTGCAACCAAATGGATAGAACTAGAAAAGCTCACCAAGAGTGAGCAAACTCAGACTCAGAAAGATACACATGGCATATAATCACTTATAACTGGATTTTATAGCATAGGATAACCATCTTACATTCAATAGTCCCAAAAGAGCAGGAACAGGTTACCTTTCAGTGGGACACTCCACCCTAGTGGAACTGCCATGTATGCCTCCTGTGCAAGAGGACATTCATAGACCTCATGTGACTAATGAACTGAGGGGGGGGGTTGATACATGGAGACACTCCACACCAGAGGCATGGGAGGAGTGGGACACTGGGTAAAGGGTGGGAGGGAGGGGCCAGGAGGGGGTGGAGGGAGGGGCTGGCAATGGAGATATAATGAAGTAATAAACATTAAAAAAACAAAACAACCCTCCCCCCCCATACACACACACAAACCTCAGCCTCTTGTGTACTCCAGGCTGGCCTCAAACGACAGTGATCTTAAACTCGTTTTGTTTTTTTTCCAAAATAACTTTGTTTGTTTTTCAGTCTTCAATACTTATATTTGGTACTAGTTCAAATAGCATCTTCTTCCACATAACAAATCAGTAGTGGAATTTAAAGTTATAATCTAGGACTTTTGACGAATATAGTCAGCTGAACTTCACTTTTTTTAGGCCTAGTTTCACTTTGTAGCTGGCTGGTAGTCCTCTGTCCTTCCCCTAACCCTCAACTCTTATATTGGTGGGATTAATGCCACCATGACCGATGACACATTTTTTTTAAATTTATTTTTTTTATTTCTTCAAGTTACATCTCAATCACAATCCCCTCCCTACTCCCCCCTCCAGTCCCACCCTCTCACCCTCTTCTCCCTCAATCCCCCATCCTCTTCCCTTTTTCTTTTTTTTTTAAGTTTAAGGTATATCTTTTTCCCCCCATCAGCTCCCCCTTTCAGTCCAACAAATGGTTCTTTTTCTTATAACTATAAATACAATACAACAGAAATAAATAGGCCACAATTATGAGAATTATATGGCTTAGCATACATTCCCAATGTCCAGTCCATATGTATTTGGCACCTGACTTTAACATTCTACTATCTGACCATCTCCATGAATTTAAAGTTCTATATCTAACTCAGCTTTCATACTAACTTGCATCACAATTTTGACCGGTGACACTTTTTAAAGATGTGCTTTTTAAAGTTTTTATGTTCATGAACATGCGGGTGATAAGTGGATTTTTGGACTATAGGTTGGAGAGTGGAATAGTATAAACAAAACTCACGTTTAGGGGCCTGTGAGAGCAGACTTTAATAGAATCAACAGAGAACTTTCTTGCTGTGTAGAGTCAGCGCCTGTTTGAACAATTCTCTTTACCTGTAGCACTGGAAGCTAAACTAGAAACATTCCCACCTACGACTGGGTAGGAAGAAGTCCAAGGTAGGAACTTCATGGTGTACCAGGTGAAGGTCAAAAACAAGCAGTCCATGATTCCTGCCAAAGGGGAAAGTTAAAACCACTGGTTGCTCTTGAGTGTGGTGTACTGCCATTTTCTCTGTGGAGGAAGCTGCTGAGTTACTTTAAGATAGGGAGTTTATTGTTTCTTGAGTACTGGGATGTCAACTGGCATAAGCCATGTTCCTATTTGAGCTTCTTTTCCCTTTGCCCTAGGAAACAAAATACATACTTCTGAATATCAAATCCATAAATTATATTTTTGCTCAAAGCCTAATTCTCAGTAGTGCTGATTATAATAACCACTATGAGGAAGGGGAATTCCATATGCCTACCTGCTGCCATGCCAATGAGTAATTATGCTGACATCTGTTTGAGCATGCCCTATGTGGCTGTAGAGCATCACAGTTGTGCAGACCCTCTGTATATTGAGTGAGGGGTGTTTCTAGAATATGGGGGAGGATAAATCAGTTCTTGTGTATTTTATTTTTTTTTGTTTTTGGTGGGTTGGGGTGTACTCAGTTATGCCCTAAAATAACATGTGTAAAACCCTGAAGTGTGTGGATGTGCTTATGTGTGAGTGTGTTTGTAAATGTCTGGCAATTAAAACTTTGTCTTCTGGAAGTTAGTGATTTTTTTTCCTCTGGAAGTATTTGTTACAAGATTTGTAAATGAGAGCTCTACATAGTTCTTTTACCATGAACAAATTGCAGCAAACATTACATGTTTCATTCCTGCAAGGCATAAGACTTGTCAGGTTACACAGGCACCATGATCTCAGTAGTTGTTTTCCTTGATTCATCTTTTAGACTGCATGTGCCAGTTCTAAAAAGTCCTAGTCTTCCTCGATTTTAGTTCTTGATCTTTCATGCTCTGAGCAGGAAGTGTCAGAGAGCTAGCCTAACTTAGGCTACGAGCTGAGAGCTTGGCATCCATTTCTTCATACTCTATGCCATGTAGCTGGATACATGGTCAGATGACAGAGGGTTGGGCTTTCTTGCAATACATTAGCAGTGCTGAAATCTGCAGCATGGTACTAAAAAGGTCAAAGGTTGGATGTAACCACTTCATTTAACGTTTTATAGTTTAAATGAAACTGAGTTGAAGTGAACATGATTTTGTTGACCAAGTTCATGAATTATAGATGCAACATGCATTGGAAGAATAATATGATGATGGTCTATGTGATACTTCATTTTCACATCCTGGTCTCCATATATTTGCATAATAAAACAAAAACTAGCCAGCTCCTGCTTTGTTCTGATTGGAGGATTTCCAAGACTGTTGTCTGCACCTGAACTTTGTTTCCTGCTCCTGAAGTATGTGTATCCTCTGCTTGTATTTTGCATTAAAAAATAAGGAAAAGTAGCCCTATTGACATGCTGGCATTGTCTCCTTTATTATTTTTTTCTCTTTTGGGGACATATGAAGCAAGTTATTCTTTTTCTTTTTGTAAACCTTTTGTTTTGTTTAAAAATGGCTTTATAAAAGTGCTTTTTCAACACCCCCCAAAAAGAATTAATCTATTTTCTCTTGGTAGTTAACTTAAATGATCTATTTTTGCAGTTCTTTCTAGATAAGGCCTTTGTTTAACAAATGCTGTGTTCTTCAGTCTGCAGAGTACTCAGTATTTGGCTTGGCTCTTTTTTTCAAAACCATCAGAGCTTCATACAGTTATCTGCTTTTTATGACAGCAGTGTCTTTACTTGCTGGGACACAGGCTTTTGCTACACTGACACCTGCTGTTCATTCATACCTTATTTACTTAGCATCTAATTGGCTATAAAGAATATTAGCCATATATTTACCTCAAATCATTCACAAAAAGTATGTCAAAAGAAAACTATATGTTTTCATTGCCTGTTATGTCCTGGGCAGTAGCACAAATCTAAGTTAAAGGTTATACCTTCAAAGCTAGGAGGGTTGCATGAGCAGTTCAGCCACGGCAATGAGGCGACTCTCACTCAGTAGTAACGATGAATTAATATTCTAGTTGATTTGAAATCATCTGTCAAGTAGAGGTCCCAAGGAAAACAGCATACTGGTGTAAATGTTCTAGCTAATGATAAAAATCAATGACTTATGGTTCTATCAGTCTAAATGCATCAAGTTTTCAGCTGCTGAGTGCAGAGTTTTACGGCATTCTTTGCAATCTGTTGTACCAAGTTTCAGTTCCTGAATGCAGGGTTTTAGGGCATTCTCTGTGATCTATTATGTTCCGTAAGACCTCCTGACTATTACTACATAAGATAATTTTGGTTTTGATTCTTTGGACTCAAGCAGCTCTAGGATCTCTAAGACATGATCTCCCTCTACAACAGGCATTAATCCTAACATATTTAACCATAGGTGAATTCTTGGGGAGCTCTGGTTTGGGAGATATTAATAGTATTATGGCATTTCCTAAATAAAGTAATGAAAATATTAGCATTGTGTATCCTAAATAAACTAACAGAAATATTCAACTGATAGAAAATTCAATTGCAGTTTTAAGTAGATAAAAAAAATTCAAGCCAATATACTGTTGCTTAGAGATGATTTTAGACCTGCTTATGAAATTATTTCTTCACATATATAAACTTAACAGAGTCAAGGTTTATGCACAAATGCTTTGGTGGTATAGAGCTTGATATAACTAATGCTATCTTGGTCAAAACTGCCACTCTGTCAGCTCCCTGGCACATATCTTGCTCTAGAAGACAGTTGTTGAGATATATGATGAACACCCTTGGTG
This sequence comes from Lophiomys imhausi, assembly GCA_907164525.1. Taxonomy (NCBI): domain Eukaryota; kingdom Metazoa; phylum Chordata; class Mammalia; order Rodentia; family Muridae; genus Lophiomys; species Lophiomys imhausi. The sequence continues at coordinate 412,294 of CAJQZJ010001064.1, forward strand.
GGGACTGACGCCCAGGCTGCCTCATAACTGACACAGCATGTTAACAGTTTCTCAGAAAGTGCAGGTACATTTTGGTTAGCTGTGGGCCACTTTTGTGTAGCTTAGCATAGCAACCCTTCTTTCTACTGCAGGATACCTGGATCCTCTCATTCAGCCACCAACCACACTCTTACCTGCAATTCTCATATTACTATCAGTAACCCTAGATTACCAGCTTCCCCTTTCATCTTTTAATGCCTGCTACCTTTGGTGGTCAGTTCTCAAAGGCTGGGTTTTCCCAAAAATGTTTCTCAATTTTTGTTGTTGTTGTTTGTTTTGCCTTTTTCTGAAAGGGAACGTATATACTCAGGTTCCCTTTAAATAATATTAGAGAATGCTTTGATGGCACCAGAAAATATCCAGCAATTACCTTCAAAGCAAAAACATCTATTAAAAAAAAAAGAGGCAATAATTACACAAAGATTAGGGATTTAAGAAAGCATTTGGGGGAGAGGGAAATAAGAAGGGGATTGTGATTGAGATGTAACTTGAAGAAATAAAAAATAAATTATAAAAAAAAAGGATCACTAGCTCAAGTCTGCCTGGGTTACACAGCAAGAGCTTGCCATAAACAAATAAAGATAACAAACAACACAGAAGATGGAAGAAAAAAAAAGTAAGCTATCCTGGATGACCTAAGTTGGTGGTGAGAGCTAGCCTACTATGTGTGAGCACATCCTCCCCGCTGAAAAAAATAGAAGATAAAAATTCCATAATTATCTGTGTGCTTTATCACAAATTTCAGTGTCTCAGAATAACATTACTGTGGCATCACGACTCAGGTGATTGTTAAACATTGTAAGACCGTGCTGCTGAAGACAACACACACTTTCTTTCAAAAGAAAGCTGACCACTAAGAAGGCACAGGACATAGAGAAATCACTCAAACCAATCAGGAAATGCCCTTCCTGCTGGCCAACTCTCAGGGGGCTGGGCAAGTGTGGCAGGCACTTAGGGGTAATTAAACACTAACTGGACTTAATGGGTCATCAAAAAATTTTAAAGATATGAAATTTTGGCAGAGGAATATTGGGAGGGATATGGAGGGAATTGGAGAGGGAAAGGAAGACAGATATGACATTTTATTGCATATATATATATATAATTATGGAGTTCTCAAAAAATAAAGAAAATCTTAAAATAATAAAAAAAAAAAGAAAGCATTTGAGATTTTTCAAGTTCCACTTGACCAGACAGAAAATGCAGGCTATGAGTAAAGGAAGAGTTCAGAGACACACATATGGGATTTGGAGGGACCTAGGTTTGGAGGCTACTTACAAAAGGCCTTCTCGATGCAGGCAGATTGTCCTTTGGGATCTCAAAATATATACACTGGAGCTGGTTTAGCTCCAAGGTGACAGAATGATTTCTTCTTTAACCCGGATTGAAAGATAACGCTTTGTATGTTGTCAGAAGGCCAAATTTGCTTCAGGAGAAGTATTACCTAGCACCCCCACACACACAAAAAAAGAGGGTAATTGTCCTAGGGTTGGGATTGGGGCAGGGCTCTGTTCTTATCTTTCCAGGAGAATCGAAGCGTCCATTAGGGGAGCCGGGAGACGGCTGGACAGCGGAAACCTCAGCAGAGAGCAGAATCAGGCACCAAGCAGGACGAGTGACCCAGTTGATTCAGCCTGGCAGACTTCCTCAATAGCTGTCTCCATCGGGGCCTGCAACCATGGCAATCCAATGTCGCTGGGACCATTCAGCTCTACACAATGCCCTGGCCGGAACCTCAGTGAAGCCTGCAAGATCAGCTTCTGCCTACAAACTCCTTAGGTCATCTAAACAGCTGAGAACAGAAGGACTGAACATAAAAGGATTGTACTAACATTTTTAACCATTTTTTTCCATTTTGGTTCGGGGCCCCAAACAGGTTTACTACGACCCAAATCAGCAGGAAGTCACTTTAAGAGAGCGACGTCCCATGCCCAGAGGGTGGGGAGGGTGTTTCTCTGCCCTTCTTTTTCGTTATTTGAAGGATAACTGAAAACTCTGATATTTAGGGGAAGAGATTACAAGCTGATAAATGGTCCTGTTTAATGGGTTTTGGAGGTTAGCCCCAAGGACTTCCTACTTTTCCTTTTCTGTATCCTTCTTCCTCTCCTATGTAGGAGTGCATAGACTTGAGAAAAATGAGACATAGACATAGCACAGGAAGGTCCAAGAAGAAGGGGCAGATTATTGAATATGCCCTTATACCTTTGTATATTGATACAAAATTAGTAGTATATTTGGCTAAAGTGGTATTGACCATTGTTTATTGTGCAAAAATAAGATTGTATTGGATTATATCGGTATTGATCTTTGTATATTGATACAAAATTAAGATTATAGTTGGCCACAATGGTATTGACCCTTGTATATGGACGTAATATTAAGATTGTATTGGGCTACATAGGCATTGATCTTTGTATATTGATACATAATTAAGAGTATATTTAACCACAATTGAATAGATCTTTGTATATTGATACATAAAAGCTAGTTTTAAACTACATAACGGAGTGCAACTGTTCTGCAGAAACATCAGCTTTGTAGTATTAATACAGTTAAGTTGTTCACCTTTGGGCCAGATGTGCAGCTCACACTTGTAACCCCAGCACTGAGGATGCTGAGGCAGGATTACTGTGAGTTCAAGGCCAATATTGGTAACAGTAAAGGAAAAAGTTTTATAATTCATGAACAATAAGTTAATATGGAAAAATGCTTAAAAACAAAGACAAAAAGCAACACTTTAGTAGCCATCAAGTTTCTTATAGGCTTCTTGAATGAATGCCGTCACGTTCTTCACTGGAGCTGAATTATGAAGAACATCCAAGTCCTTCAGAAGAGCATTCTGGTTTGGAATTAGTGCCAATATTTCTTTCTGTGTAAGACAGTAAAAGTAATTTTACTATTTTATGATGAAAAATGTCAAATGTCTGTTATTTAGAGACATCTATTATAATCTTAAGCATATACCACCCAACTTCACTAATCATCAACCAGTAGCCATTCATTTCACATAAGTCTTTCCTTCTCCTATTTCCTGCTCTGCTGGAGCACTACAGATAATAAAAAGAGTGTCTACATGACAATATCAATGAACTCTCTGGAAGAAAGACAAATTACCAGAGTATAGATTAATGACATACTGCAGTGTAGTTTATAAAGAGCTGTTTATCATTGTTAAAAGTCAAAAATTAGAGAGGTATACATCTATAGTTGTGACTATACAAATATGTAAAAATATATAAAGGTGTATAATATAAAATTACTTATTTCAGTTTTGTACTTTACAACAATGGTATATCTGTGCAATGGAATGTTATATTTACTGGTAAGTATGAATCTACCTGAATGGACAGAAAAGATGTTCAAATTATATGCTAAGTAAGAAAAGTAATTTGTCAAAAATTTTATAACAGGACTAGTTTATTTAAAAAACAAGATGTGTGCTTTTTTAAAAAAGATTTTCACTTAGTTATTTTTTTATGTATACAGTGTTCTGTCTGCAGATATACCTGCAGGCCAGAAGAGGGCGCCAGATTTCATTATGGATGGTTGTAATTCACCATGTGATTGCTGGGAATTGAACTCAGAACCTCTGGATGAGCAGTCAGTGCTCCTAACCCCTGAGCCATCTCTCCAGCCCGAGATGTGGCTTAATATGAGTGTGTGTGTAAGACAGCCTGGCAATAATCAGTATGGTATATAGTACTTACTTGCAGTATTGGTGCTTTCAGACTTTTCTGAGAAAGTTCTGGAAGAGCCAGTACTTTATTACTATCCATGTGAAACACCTAAATAGAAAGAGAAAGCTAGGCATTATTTCAAAAGGATGGTTTTGTTCACCTTACAAAACCGAAGTTATCTTGGTAACATTTTAGCATTACAAATTACATTTAAATACTAGCAATATGGCTTTAAATCATTACCTGATTCACCTTCTGTTCCTCTTCCTCTACCTCATTTGTCAGAATTTGAATTTTGTTCTTTAGGAACTGAATACTCTCAGTCATTGACTCTGTAGCCTCTACCATTTTGTCTATTTCTTCCTAAGGCAAAAAGAAAAGTTATTATTTTAAAGTAAATGTATTATAAATGAAACTCTAGGAGATGGTGTACATATATACCTCGTATTTTAAAACACTTTGGAAGAAAGTGTTAACTTCATTTTTGCTTATCTTTCAAAAAGAGATCCCCTTGAAAGCTCCTTGGCCAATATAATAATGAATTACAGGGAAACTTACTTTTATGGGCTAAGGAGGTAACTCTGCCCATTAAGGCCTTTTCGAAACCTTAACACAGAAGGTAACTAGCACTGGACATTCTGGAAAACCCTTGATGAGTTGTAGAGCCCAAGCACTAATGATACCCTAAGCAGCAGCATCTGTGAAGTAGTGGATAACTTCAAGTGTCAGAAAAAAAAAAGAAAATATTGTTCATTTTAGTTAGGAACATTTGAATGCCTGCTGCTTTAATAAGCTGAAAGAATGCAATGCTAGGCTTTGGAATTAGATATTAATGAAAACACTGGATGAACATTTTCTAAACTAAAGAAATATATCAATTTATAGAGAAAGTAAAAAAATATGTAACATTAATTGAAATAAATACAGGAATACCAGGAATATGATGATTGCAGGCCGAGTACAGTAAAAACCAGCTTCTGCTTAGTAAAGCTGCATTATTTTAAGTATATCCTAGCCATCACACAACTTCATCTGCAAATATCTCAATGCACAACTCTAAAGGCCTCAACAAATATGTAAGATCAGTACTACACATTAGTTAAAATCCCAATAAATTCCATAATATTCACTTTTTGGATTCCCTTGTACATAGGAACCATTTTATACTTTGTTTGAGTCAGGCTCCATATTGGTTATGATTAGTTTAATTTTCCTTTAAGTAGTTTTTTATCCTTTTTTTGTTTTGTTTTTCAAGGTTTCTCTGTTTAACAGAGAGAGGCTGTCCTGGACTTGCTTTGTAGACCAAGCTGACCTCGAACTCACAGAGATCCACTTGCCTCTAACTCCCAAGTGCTGGGATTAAAGGCGTGTGCCTCCACGACCGGCTATGTACAATTCTTTGTCACTGAAATTCCTAAGTAGAAGGAATCAGACTCTGATTTTAAGAATGTGCCAGAGCTTGAATTCTGCAAACTGGATTACATGGTGAAGTTAACCTGTTCCTTAACATCATACTGCTATGCACTGGCTGCTGGATTTACAAAATACAGATTAAGACAATTATAAAGTAAGCCATGTATATTGGTTTGCTATTGCTGCTCTAACAGATTAAAAGAAAAATGGTATGTAACAAGTTATTCTGCAGGGTAAAAGACCAAAAAGAAGGTGATGGTTTGGCTATTATCACTCTAAATTATGGGGGTGAGGAATTTTCGGCTTTCAAGTTCTGTCTGTTTTGCAGAGGGCCTTTTTCCCTGTATATGTTTCCTTTTCCCTGCTGTAAGTTTCTTTGCCTCCAATAAATGTTTTTCTCCAACTGTTGATTTGCTGTGTTCAGATTTCTTCACTCCTACTTGTTGAATTCAAGATCAATCATTCACTCATTAATTCAGTTATTCACTCATGGTTTTTCAGGATGGGGTTTCTCTGTGTAGCCCTGGCCTCGAACTCAGAAACCTGCCTGCCTTTGGCTCCCAAGAGCTGGGAATAAAGGTGTGTGCAATCATGCCCAGCTACTTCTTGCCTTTTAATTCTTTTAGTGGCAAAGAAAACAAACCCTAGATAGTAAAACTTTTAGGACCTCCATCTCAAAATTTCTTCTGAGGATCACTAAATCATTAAGATCCTACCTCTCTCAAATAACACAACCCAAAGAGACATGCTATCAAGTATCTACACACACACACACACACACACACACACACACACACACACACACACA
>CAJQZJ010001064.1:418240-456505 GCA_907164525.1 Lophiomys imhausi
ACACACACACACACACACACACACACACACACACACACACACACACAAACACAAATCTATATATATTTCCTAGATATAGGAACTGCTATAAAATGTTTTAGGACATTAGATACTATTGAGATGCCCACAAAGGTTGGTTTTAACTTACATAACAGAGGGTAATTGTTGTGTAGAAATACTAGCTTTACTGGTAGTTATGAGGATTAGACGATTTGCGTATGTGTACACGCTTGCAGGAGAAATTCTCAAACGCCATACTTGCTGGGATGACCACAGAGCTTGCTAGAATCCAGATTCTCATGCAAAATGAGGATCTGTTTTCAATAAGCTTCTAAAACAGTTGATACTGAAGTTCGTGAGCTTCACCTTGATTAGAAAGAGTCCAGAGTGACAGGCACTCTCCAAATGAGACATAACAACGGAGGTGTTCTATGTCTGTCCTGCCCGATTCAGTGGTCACAAGTCACCTGGAGCTATTTATATTTAGCACTTGAAATGTGGCTACTGCAACTGAACCCAGTTTTTATTTCGTTTTATTGCGATCAGTTGTTAATTCACTATACATGTAGCGACTGAATACCATACTGGCACAATATCTAGAGCTGCCAGGCACAACCCTGTATTGTGTATTTCAAATAAATCAGCATGCCTCAAAAAAAAAAAAAAAAAGAAATACTAGCTTTGTAGTATTAGTACAGCTAAGTTGTTCAGCATTGGGCCCGATTGATTTGCAGCTCACGCCTGTAATCTCAGCATTGAGGAGGCTGAGGCAAGACTGCTGTGAGTTCAAGGTCAATATGGGTGATGTCTGAGCCAGCCTAGGCTACAAACAGAGCAAAACTGTCTTAAAAAAGGAATCACAAACATTTCAATTTTGGAGCCTAAAGTTCAAGTGAAAGCTCTGCATTTATTACAAAAAAAAAACCCTAATCTAAAATTTGAATTTATTACTACACCAATAACACTATGATATTTAAATTTACCCTTATTCCCTTTCTCCCAGCTCTCTAATTATGGAGGCCTTTTTGATTGTCTTACCTGCAGTAAAGTAAGGTCCTCTTTATTAGCTCTTTCCTGTGCCTTTTCCATTTTCAGCAGATTTGACACATCGGTTAAATAGTTCAGTTTTTTGGGAGGGACTTTCAGTGTTTCACACTGCTGTAGTAATCTTAAAAATAGAATACAACATGTTTACTTAGGGGAAGATTACCATTTTTTCTGCTTTGATCTGTTTTGAAACAGTTTCATGTTTCCCTGGTCCCACACTTGTAAGTGCTGAAACTTTTTTTAAATTTTATTTTATTTTTAACCACAATAGCTAACTGTCGGGAGCCGAATGCTCTTGAGGCTCCTTCCTTCATGCCCATCTGCTATTCTTAGGCCCTTAACATACAGTGTTAAAGCATTGTCAGAAGCTCTCTGAGAAAGGGGTTCTATAAACATGGAAGCTTCCTAAAAAGTTATTTGGCATTTTGCAAAGTCTATGCTAAAGATGTACCCCAGAGTTGCTTCTTGCTAACACTCAGCTTTTTCTTTTCTTTTTTTTTTTTTTGGTTTTTCGAGACAGGGTTTCTCTGAATATCTCTGGCTGTCCTGGACTCGCTTTGTAGACCAGGCTGGCCTCGAACTCACAAAGATCCGCCTGCCTCTACCTCCCAAGTTCTGGGATTAAAGGCGTGCGCCACCACCGCCCGGCTCACCCAGCTTTTTCTATCTGTTATTACTGACATGGAGTGAAGATTCCCTCATTGCTAATTGCCACTCTTCTTGTTTGGCTAGACTTCACACAGAGTCCTATAGAGGTGATATTACTATTCCTGATGAGAGATTTACAAACTGCCTGATTCAGTCCAAACAATTGTAGAAGTTAAAGAAGTTAGATAGCTGATAAAAAAAAAAAAACCGTTAAGTAGTAAATCCTCTCCCCAAACATTGTGTATCTCATTAGGAGACAGGTCTGGGACAGACTAATGAACTCAGATAAACTTTCACTGTAGAGATGATAAGACCAAACTCCAGGTGTGCCATAAAACCAATTAAGGACCCTAAACTCCCCATGAACACAAGAGATAATGAGGCTACCAAGAAATGCCTAAATTTAGTAGAAATCTTAATGACAAAATACATAAACTGTTTTGTTGTAAATCCTTATACCTTGTCAGGCTTGACATAATATACTGTCACCTTAAACTTGTGTTTAGAAAAGCAAAATTTAATTGAGTACTAAAATGTTAAGTGCCCTCCTACTACAATGGTTTTATCTGTCCTTATGATAAATGCCTTTTAACCATGAGGTAATTCTTTCTTTGATGTAGACAGCCCTTGCTTAGGGTATAAAAAAATGGTCACCACATTAAAATTGTCTTTGCATCCTAGCTTTGTCCATTTCTTCTTTCTGGTGTGAGTGTGTGTGAGAGAGTCCCTCTGTCCTCATCCCTTTCTTATTATCTTCATATTAACTCAAGGATCAGGTAAAAATCTCCGGAGCTCCACCATCAACTTCTGAGATAAATTGATCAAAAAGTACTTAAGTCCACTGAACACTCAGTTGATGGCCTGACGCTAAAATGCCAAGCATTTGCAGTAATTTACAAAACAAAGGCTGTTTTTACCACCTCCTCAGTTTGCAGCCTCAAACAAAGAAAAAAAAGTTGGTCATTTTAATTCTGGTAGTCAGCAGCAAAAGACTTGTTCTGAGTTACAGAAGAGAAAAGGCATAGGTCTCTCTCTCTCTCTCTCAACTTCTCTCCCTCCCCCATAGCTAGCTACCTGTGTGGGTTTATTTATAATAAGCCTGTGTGTCTGTGTGGGTTTACTTATAATAGCGGGTAAAGGATTAACACCATTGTCCAATTAACTATAATATAAATACTGGTAAATAATTTAATTAGCCTTTTTCTATAGTACCTGCTTGGCTGTGGATACTATGACACGGATTCTAATCTATATTTTCACTGAAGTCTTATCTGTGTGATTCTCTACTTTCAGTAAACAGCAAAGTAATGTTTTCATGTTTGAGTCTTCAGTTTTATGAGAAAGAAATCAAGGAGAATAAAATCACTGTAGCTGCTTCTTCCACTGTAACAGTGTAGTCCTTTAAAAAATTCTACTGTAAGTTGAACACCCTTCCAAACTACAATCCAAAATGTTCCAAAATCTGAACATTTTTGGTGCTAAACTGATGCCACAAGGAGAAAATTCACTATCATAAAGCACTAAGTCATGCAAAATAGGTTATACACATTGTATAAGGGTTGGTAAAATGGCTCAGCAGGTAAAGACCTTTACCATGCATCCCTGATGACCTGAGTTCAATCCCTGGAACACAAGGTAGAAGGAGAGAACCAACTCTTCAAAGTTGTGTCTGACCTGAAGTGCATGCCCACAGTACATGTGTGCATGTGTGCACACATACATATACAAACAAAAATAAAGTTTTAAAGAAGTATTGCATAAAACTAATTCAACAACTGACAAGATAAATAAATGAATTTAATGTTCAGATTTGAGTCCTATCTCTAGGACTCACTGTTGTTTATATGTAAATATCTCCAAATCTAAAAGTGACCCAAAACCCGAAATACTTCTGGTCCAAAGTATTCCAGAGAAAGGATACCTGTATTTAATTTTAAAGCAGCTACACAGGAGTGGTACCCAGGTTTATCTTTTAGGGACCATGTTCAAAAGTTTAGTCTTTATAAAGAAAAACAATGGTGGCATAAACCCTCACTGAACTGTTAAGACAAACTTCAGTTAGCCAAAAAATCATCACTAGACTACAATAAACAGACTTTTTACAAACTCTAAGCAGCATACAATTTAGTTTTATATTAATACAAAGACTGTGATTCTCCTATGGTTATTAGATCAGTTATGTAGAAGGCGCAATTTACTGTACCAAATGTTCTAAATGCTTGAAGTTGGGGTTAGATTTCCAAGAATCTCAAAAACTTATTCAAGTTTATATAAGTACACCCCGAAGACAGTTCCTATTTCATCAACCCAGTCACTAATTCTCACTGGCTTCTAAGGGTAGTTTCCTTTAGAAACTAAGAGCTAACAGGTGTGTTAAATGTGTTAGCTAAAAGCTAACAGCACTTTCTATCTGCTCATGAGGTAGGCACATGACTCAGTTCATGTCAATAACACAGTAAAAATAGCCCAAGCATATGAACATTTTCTCAGCCAGGCCCCAGTCAGAGACCATGCCAACATTTTTTGAACTGATGCTAAAAAGTAAGAGCTTTCTTCTCTTCTTTTCTTTATAAGACTAAGAGATATGTATAGATTTTATTTATTGTGAATATCTGGGGGAAAAAAGTGTTTACTCTAAACCACCAGCGTTGATGTGGCTTTTAGAGAGCATTTAAAAAGTAGCCTCTATTAGTGATATGCCATAAGATTAAGAGCAATTTCTGAGAAAATTATACTTGCTGCTTGTGTAAATAACTGAGCAATATGATATGCAATGGTATGGGCTAATTTTATGGCAATTTGACACAAGGTAATAGTTATTTTATGAACTTCAACTGAGGAAACACCCTACCAGACTGGCCTGTGGTGCATTTTCTTGACTGATGATTGATGTAGGAGGGCCCAGGTCACTGTGGGTAGGGCCACACTGGGCTGGTGGTCTTGGGTGCTGTAAGAAAGCAGACTAAGCCTGGTATGAGAAGTAAACCAATAAGCTGTGTTCCTTCATGGTTTCTACCTTGGCTTCCCTCAGCAATCAACTCTAAGCTGTAAGGTGAAATAAACCATTCCTTCCCAAGTTGCTTTTGGTCATGGTGTTTTACCAAAGCAAAAGAGAATGTAATTAAGACAGAGATGAAGGAAAACAATAGGATATAACAACAGAGTAAACAACAGCAATGGAAACATAAGACAAATTAAGAGCTGTGAGCTCTTTCAGTTGTTAAAATGCAAAGGAGTTCAAATCATCAAGTATATTTTAAATACTGATACAAAACACAGAATAGCAAAATATGACAAAAAGGTTACAAAATGACCATAGTCTTTTGTATACATTCTCTGAAACTTAAAAAGTATGTATTTTCAAAATGTGTTTCCTTTAAAAAACAATGAAAAAGTATATTCCACAGACTTTAAAAGTAATTTAATCATTTCCAATTGTGTATTATTACCTTTTCTTCAAGGAGTTGAGATGATACTGAATTTCTTCTTTTCTTTTAATGTTTTTGTTTAAAATTTCTCTGGGAGAAAAAAGAGAGATTGACTAAATATTACTTTGAAACATCTGTATTTCAAATTTTTTTCAAGTGTTCATCTTCACTAGGCAGAATCATTCTTTTTTTATACTAGATATATTATTATTATTTATTTATTTTTATATCCCTTCCACAGTTTCTTTCCCCTCTCTCCTCTTCTCTCAGTCTCTTCTCACCAACCACTTCCAAGGATATCAAATAGCCATGGCGTATCAAGTTGCAGTAAGACTAGGCACCTTCTCTCCTATTAAGGTTGGACAAGGTAACCCAGTAGGAGGAAAGGGTCCCAAAAGTAGGCAACAGAGTCAGAGACAAGCCCCTGCTCCCATTGTTAGGAGTCCCATATGAAGACCAAGCTACACAACTGTAACATATGTGCAAAGGGCCTAGGTCAGTCCCACACAGGCTCCCTGGTTGGCAGGTCAGTCTCTGTGAGCCCCTATGAGCCCACTTTAGTTGATTCTGTGGGTTTACTAGACACATTTTTAAACAACATAACTTTCCTTTAATTGAAATCCATGATACTAAAATTTTTAGTATTGTGTATCTATGTTTTTATTGTTACTAGTGTACAATAATGCAAAATAGTGGGTTTCATTGTGACATTTACATACATGCACACATACACACACCTCCCACACAGTAGTTTTGTCACATTTTTCTTCTATTACTCACAAAACACTTTAAGCAGAACAATGACATTTTCTTTGAATCATATTGTACCATAAAAAATTCGTTTGCCCAACTTTTTGATGCAGTTAAATTCTACAATGGAGGCAATGGAGTTTTCTCTTAGTTTCTTTGTATTTTGTATACCATGACTTTTTTCAGTGTTAACACGAAGATAACTTCTGAAGAATCAAACAATTTAAAAGTTTTATAGACTGCAAATCAATTCACACAGACTTGATTTTTACCTCACTGATAAGAATTCCATGCTTCTACAATTAAGAAAACCTATGCTGATCACAAATCAATGAATATCTTTTTCTGAAACAAAAAAAATACTGTCATGGTTTAAATTTGATTATGTCTGCCATTGACACATGTGCTGAACGTTCTTCAGCTTGTGGAAACCTCAGGAAGTAGTGACTGGCTGGAGGATGTCCAGGGTGCTGGGGTTCACTTTTAATTGACACCTGGCCCTGGTGCCAGTCTTGTGCTCTGCTTCCTTGCTCCCACTGCCATGATTTTCTGCCTACCAAGGGCTTGAGTCAATGAAGCTAAGAACTATGTATCAAACCATCCAAAACCATGAGCTTAAATAATCTTCTGCTCTTTAAGATGATTATGTTAGGTATTCTGTCACCTCCATGAAAGAAGTAACCAAAATATGTAGTAATACTTAGAACAATATAAGTAGTAAATACCTAAGTAGGACTCAAGAGTTGAAAAAGCAAAACATTTTAAACTCACAGAATTGCTGATTCCATCACACTTTGTAAATATTCTTCAGTATTCTTTGGAAGAGGTTTCCAGGCTGCTCTCTTGTTGGATGTTATTTTTACCAGTTTTAGATTAATACCTTTTGCTTGTCCTGTTACTGGTAATATAGGAAAGTCTAATCAATCTAGAAGTTTGCACTTTTACTTAAAAATAATTTGAATATAAAGAACAGTATGAGACTAAAATGTTCTATTCTTTAATTCTCATCTGACTGTGTTATATCTGAACTGACATATAAACACATCAGTTACTGATGATGAACCGCCCATTGTGACAATACCTGATACACTATCAACTGATGTTGTAATATAATAGTTTTAAATTAAGAATCAACTTATTATTATTAAAATTTGTGAAAAATGACTTGAATTCCTAAGAATCTTAATAAAACTACTGGAAAACTAATACCAAACATAGGAAAAGATAGAACAAGCTAAAAATAGAGATTGACTATTTTTATATCAAAGATGAGTAATTCATAGTGGGGAACAATGATTTGCTTTCTAGTTCTTATCAATATAGCAGGTAAACTTCAAGTGTTTGCTAGAAGAATTAAATAATGAACTGTTCTACATACAAGCGATAAGCAACAAGATATAGTACTGGCTTCACAAAGAAGAGGTAAGATCCAAAAATGGGATACTATTATGCAAATTACAGGAGTACAGAAATTATAAAAAAAATCATGGCACCCTAGGAAAACAGTAAATCAGAATACTATCTACATTGATAGTTAACAAATCTTGTTATAAAGAAATGATATTTAAGAAAACGAGTGCTTCAAACTAACTAACTTTGAAAAGCTTAATTTAGTGATTATGAATTATCTGTACAGTACTAGCAGAACTGAAATTATAGGCTTCTTGAAGAGAAAGAAGTAGGTTTGTTTGTCTTTATGTCAGAAGAATAATTCAGAGTAGGGAACAATGATTTGTCTTTTAGTTCCTTTCTTTTTTTTTTTTAATTAATTTATTTATTTTTTGGTTTTTTCGAGACAGGGTTTCTCTGTGTATCCTTGGCTGTCCTGGACTCACTTTGTAGACCAGGCTGGCCTCGAACTCACAAAGATCCGCCTGCCTCTGCCTCCCAAGTGCTGGGATTAAAGGCGTGCGCCACCACCGCCCAGCTTTAGTTCCTTTCAATGTGGCAGATAAACCTCTGTATATTTGCTAAAAGAATTAAATATTATGAATGTGGTTGCTTATGACCACTTTTTACTATTGTTGAACTCATAACCAAGATGCTGAAAATTTTTTCATAAAAATCAGTAGAAGACACTTTAAACAAGACATACAAGAACAATACCTTTAGAGGACATACGTCCTGCATGACTTTTCCTTCTTTTCGCTGTGTTTCCAACCTGGAGACATACAAACAACAAATAAAAAGATGTTTTTGCAACATATTTTCCATGTATACTACAGAGTCGTAGTACCGTACCTTCCAGTAGGCAGAAAAAAAAAAAAAAACAAAACTTAGTGCTGTTTAGAGTATATATTATAAACAAAGAATACACTACAGTATGTGCTATGAATTACAATTTGTAGTAAGACTGACTTTTAGTCTTAAGGGAATAGATGACATTTCTAATCAAAGAGATCTAAATGATAGATTCGATATTTTATTACCTCATTCTGTGGTAAATCCACTTCCTCATCAGCTCTTTGTTTTGAATTTATTTTTAACTGTTGAGATTTTTTCTGAGAAGCACTTGCTTTACCGGACATTTTTATCTACACAGTACAATTACAATGATATATAGTCTAGAAAAGTGAAAGAAAAAGAGAAAAATGATAAAGACTTATACAATGTTTTGTTTAAAAGACTACATTAAAAATTATTTATTCTTCTATCATACAATCCTGACTACACTTTCTTCTCCCACTCCTCCCAGTCCCCCTCCCCATTCCCCATCCTCACCTACTGCACCTCTGTTTTCCTTCAGAAAAGAGCATACCTCCCAGTAATATGAACATGCATAACAAGATGTAATAAGACTAGGCACAAACCCTCATAGCAAGGCTGGATGAGGCAAACCAGTAGGAGGAAAAGGGTTCCAAGAGCAGGTAAGCGTCAGACAGCCCTTCTCCCACTTTTAGGAATTCCACAAAAACACTAAGCTAAACAATCATAATATTTATCCAGAGGGCCTATTGAAGACCTACACAGGGCTCCTTAATTGTTGCTTCAGTCCCTCTGAGCCCTCCCGAATCCCACTTAGTTGATTCTGTGGGCATGTTCGTGTGGTGCCCTTGACCACTGTGGCTTCTACAATCCTTTCTCTCCCTCTTCCCAAGCTACACCTAATATTTGGCTGTGGATCTCTGCATCTGCTTCCATCAGATGCCAGAGGAAGCTGAAAAGATTACATTTCAATTGTTCTACACTATGTCCTCAAAGTTTGAGAAAAACATCTTATGTTTTTAAAACATTTAATCATGATCTAAAGTGCATAAAATCGCCAGCACAGCATAAATCTAGCTTGGTGTGAATGTCTGTAATTTCAGCACTCATGAGTACAGTCAGAAAGACTGTAAGTTTAAGGCCATCTTTAGTTATGATGGAGTGAGTTTGAAGAGGGACTTTGACAAAATAAATAAAATCCTATCTCAAAATCAAATGAACAAGGAAAGAAACAAAACCCCTTGGCTCTTATTATAAAAAGAATATTAATTTAATTTCACTCCTTAAAATTTGCATGGTTTCAGAAAAAACATTTTAAACATGTTTTTGAATGTTTATATTCCAAAATGCAGTATTATCTCCATTTTTAAATTCAAGAAGAAAAAAAATGTAAAATGGACACAGGCAATGTCAGTTCAGAGGACATTAGTGGATCTTAAGTAATAGGTTCACTATAACTCAATTTATGGCAAAGGTGAAAGGAGATAAACTGTAGGCTGTATCATTCCACACCGT
Organism: Lophiomys imhausi; assembly: GCA_907164525.1. NCBI lineage: Eukaryota > Metazoa > Chordata > Mammalia > Rodentia > Muridae > Lophiomys > Lophiomys imhausi. Next base: position 427,834 of record CAJQZJ010001064.1, read on the forward strand.
GAGTAGTGATGTTTGGAAGGACTGTCCATCATAAGGAGTTAAGTTGTGCCTCTCAGGACTATGTGACCTGTAATAAGTTTACAGAAGTATGCTGATTACTCATTGGTCTCATAAGCTACAAAATACGTATGGGAATGGTGATGGAACTATCAATGGTAACATTTAGAGTAACTTCTTTTCTCCGGTAGACCTTTATAGGGACTGGAGAGATGGCTCAGCAGTTAAGAGCATTGGTTGCTCTTCTAAAGAACCAGAGTTCAAATCCCAGCATCCATGTGGCAGTTCACAGCTGCCTGTAGCTGTTGGGTGTGGTGGCACATGCCTCTAATCCCAGCACTTGGGAGGCAGAGGCAGGCGGATCTCTGTGAGTTCAAGGCCAACCTGGTTTATAAAATGAGTCCAGGACAGCCAGGGTTACACAGAGAAACCCTGTCTCAAAAAAACACAAAACAAAAACAAACAAACAAAAAGAATAGTAGACTTTTATAATCAAACTAGTTTCGATAAAAACAAAAGAGGGATGGGTTACATATTCCTGTATTTTATAATGAGTGGATAGGTTATAAATTAAACACAGTGTACAAAAGTGTATGTGTGTGTTTTAATTCTTAGCATATATCTACTAAATCTGTCACCATTCTCTTTCTAAACTCTACAGCATGGTGCTTAAGAACAAGCTATAAATGGGGCGACAAACATTCCAGGTTCTAGATCTCAATTAACTAAATTAACTAAAGACTTCCTAGTCCCAAATCCAGTAAATTAACTAAAATTTCCCATTGACAAAAACAGTACCAGTAATCAGGTACCTGTAATGGTGAAATGGAAGTACAGAATACACAAAACTCCTAGATTAGTCCATGAGACAGATATTGTAAGAATCTAAACAAGGGTCATGATTCCTATCCCATTCGGAAAAAGAGAGGGGGAGGGGGAGAGAGAGAGATTCCTTAATTTCCCCAGATCCATAGGAAATCATGGCTTAATAGCGGGTTGGTAGACAAAGATATGGAAACAATTACTATGTATGAGATATATTAAATATAATCGAATTGATTTATGGGCAGGTGTGGGGTATCTTTGGAATTTTAGCTATGAGGAAGAGAAATAAAGTGCTTAAGTGAAAATCAGCACAAGTCGGATGTATGACAGCTCAAAGGACAATGAATTGTTTTGCTTCATGAACCAGTTGGCTTAGGCTTGAACGTTTATGGGAGGAGTGAAAAAAAAAAAAAAAAGGAGTGAAGCACTCTACTTTTGTTTGCTTGTTTTCTTTGCCGGTTTGCTGAAACTAGTTTAAACCGACTTATCTCAATGCAGATCTTTATCTGCGAACCACAAACGAGAACGAACTTTGGCGAGACAGACATTCGCTCCAGGACGGGGTACAGAGCTTCGAGAATGAGAACGGGAAAGGTCAGGGGGAATAGGGACAGAGGATGAATGCTTTCATTCCTCCCCGGAGAATCCATTATGTCAAGCCGCTGCCCTCGGTGTCAGAGACGTTTAAACATTGCTCCTTAAAAAACACAAACAACGGAGTTTACCACAAACTCGGGAGGTTCAAAGTTCATCCCCTTCCGGACCCGTCGGCTGCGACAGCGCTTTCTGGACTCCGTGGTTTCTTCACCGTCTCAAAAAGCGCGCCTCAGTCTCTCCGCGCCCAAACAACTTGTAACGATTCGGGACCCGGAAGTGCCTATAAAGAAAGCGGAAGCAGTTGCGATGGGAGGCCGGTCTGCGGCCGAATTACTTAACGTCATCGCGCCCGCTAGGGCAGGATTGGCTGGCCCGAGGGCGGTGTCGGCTACGCCCCCTCATTGGACTGGCTGGCGAGTTCCGGCTGAGAGCGCCAGTGACCCTCGGGAATCCGTGCTCCGCTCTGGCTTTGGGGCTCGGCCGTGTCTCCCCCTACTTTGCGGCCTGTGAGTAGGCCTGTGTGTTGTGGAGCACGTCAGGCTGTTGCAAGTCTCTTCTCTTATTGGGCTCGTTCGTCGTTCTGCTCCACTTCTCTGTCCTTTGTTCTTTCTTTAGCGTCCTCCTGTTACAAGAAGCCACCTGCTTGATCCTGAAGTTTTTTAGATGCTTACTTCGACTGACTTCTCATTTTCGGCTAGGCCATTGGAATTCGGAGGTCACCGCTGCAAAGTGCTTTTCAACAGCGCGGTGGCCTTGTCGCAATAGTCCCTGGCTTCCCGCCCCCGCTCAAGGCAGAGGTCACTTGTAGTTGGATAGAAGTACGTTGGATTCACACTTACGTGAGGATCAGGTTGATTCTAGGGTGTTTTTGCTAGAGGTGGTGGGACAAAAAAAAAAAAAAAGTAACAGGAGGAAGAGATGAAAAAGGAAAAGTGGGTCTAATTTGATACAAAAATATAAATAAATACCTTCTCAGTGACACATGCGTTTAAATCACTTGCTGGTTTTCTTCCAACATAGTTTTGTGTTTAATGATTCCCATCGGCCAGTGACTCCCAACGTTTTTAATGCCGGCATCCTTTAATACAGTCCCTCATGTTGTGGTGATCCCCAACCATAAAATTATTTTCGTTGCTACTTCATAACTGTAATTTGGCTACTTTTATGAATCGTAAAGTAAATATTTTTGGAGGTAGAGGTTTCCAAAAGGGTCATGACCCACAGGTTGAGAACAGTTGGTTTTGGCTAATAGTTCCTTTATGTTAATAACTTTCATGCTCTATGTGGTCACCACCTATGCATATCGAACAGTGGGCGTGCCTACCTCTTTTGGAGTGCTAATATGGAGCCACGTGTAAACAATTACACTTGAGAGTTATATTTGTTTCTATTTTTTTTTTTTAAATTTGGGGTTTGGGAGGGTCTTCATTGTCCTGGAACTCTTTTTGCAGACCAGGCTGGCAACAAGAGTTCTGGGATTTAAGGTTCTCAGGCTTTTTCTAAATGCTTGTATCTGGGAAATATATGTATGTATATACATATATATGTATGTATATACATATATATGTATATACATATATATTCTGTCCACAAACATAATACATCAATGTTATTTATGTCCAGATCACATAGTCACTCTAAAAGCTTCCTTTTTCCTGTGTTAACTGTCATAAATGAATACTCCTGTAAAGTCTGATATGAAATATAATCTGATAAATTCTATCATTTATCTATACTGTAACACACTTATTCTAACTGTAGATGTTTGTAATGTTTCTGTTTCTCTAGTACAGATAAAACAGCAGGGAACGTCTGTTTTATCTTTCATTATAGAAGCTCTCCCAGGGTGGATGTTAACCAGCTTAAGGGGCCAGCATCTTTGAGAATTTTTATGTATTGGAACTTTACACTGTAATTAAACACTTAGTATTCTCACCAGTGGTTTATGTTTCTTGTTTTGTGATCCATAAAAGTATTATCAGTCTTCAAGGCTTTATTAAATTGATAGGTCAGAAGTTATATGAATAATAGAATTTTAAACCCACTTTGCCCAATTAGTGTAAAGCATCTGGTTAGACAACTGTATTAAAGAGATTTGTGTCCAGTTTTCTTTTTAAAACTATAGGCTCTCCATGTTGAGGCCTTGTGACACTTAAGTATCAAATACTTGAGGCAATTTGCTGCTTTTCTGTGTGGGTAAATTTGTGGGAAGTGCAGTAACCTATGAGTATTCTAGCATTTCTAGTCCATACAATATATAAATAACAAAGGCAGAAATAAGTTGAACAGGTACACAGAGACCAGCTCATGGATGCCTTAGATGCCTGATAGTCCTATTTACTGCATTTTCTCCACACACCAATGTATTATCTCCCATAAAGTAAATGATCTGAAAATGGATTTTGAATGAAAATTAATTGAAATATTATGCTACACCTACCACATGATGTAACCTTTGAAAAATTTTGTGGGGAGTATGATGTAGTCAGAGTTGCATTTTATCAGTATAGAGTGGGTTGGAGGGGGCTAAGACTGGTCAGTAAGGCCAGCCAAGAGGCAGTGGAATAAGAAGACTTTATCTAGAACAACAGTATTTATGAAGAACAAGGGTAAATGTTATAGACCAATAGTCTGTCTCTTCTTCCCCAACTAACTGAAAGGTCTGATTGTCTTCACACTTCTAAATGTATATCTATTGTTTTGATAAATGTTTCTAGGTCAGTTCTCATTTTCTTTTGGAAGTATCCATGCTTCACCATGTTGCGAGCTAAGAGTCAGCTTTTTTTGTTATTGCCCCATTGCCTGAAGCACCTAAAAGATCCATCAGCCTCCAGATGGAAACGGCTCCTACATCAGCAGCAACCCCTTCACCCAGAATGGGCTGTACTGGCCAAAAAGCAACTGAAAGGCAAAAACCCAGAGGACCTAATATGGCACACCCCAGAAGGGATCTCTATAAAGCCCTTATATTCAAGGGCAGATACCATGGACTTACCTGAAGAACTTCCAGGAGTGAAGCCGTTCACACGTGGACCATACCCCACCATGTATACCTTTAGGCCCTGGACCATCCGTCAGTATGCAGGCTTTAGTACTGTGGAAGAAAGCAATAAGTTCTATAAGGACAACATTAAGGGTAAGATCTTGACTTGAGACACGAGGCTTACGATGACTTGAGATGTGGATCCCTTTCTGTAAATACCATGTTCACTCTGTGTTTAAGTTTACCGTGAGACAAACGGGTGCTTTTCAACTTCTGTAGTCAAAAAGATTCAAATCAAAAGCAACAAATGTAATATTCCTGGAGATAAACCACACTTCTACATTCATGGTAGAAAAGAAATGAGGTGAAGATGCATGAAGAAAAGAGAGATGGAGTTTGTCTTTGGAAAGCTTTGAATTAGTTTTGGTGAGATAGGAATTGGGAGGAAAGCTTAAATGATGCCAAATACAGTAGTAGGAGATAAGCTGATAACTATATTCACAGTGAAATCTCCTTCACTACAGAATTAGATCTACGATTTCCTTTCTAATGTATGATAAAATCGTACTGTTTGATTGCTAAACTTTAGAATTTCTAGTTGTGTGTTGCTTAGGAGTTGTATTTATATTTAATGTAGACTATTTTAGTTATGTGGATTTTGCACAGGGACTGCAAATTTAGCTGAGTGGTAGTATGCTTGGTTATTTCATTCATTGTTTCATTAAAATCTTTTGGGGGTGATAAGAGTACTTTCTAAAATTCTATTTCAGCAATATTTGAATGGCTCTGGCATTATGTTCTTTACCATAGGAAAGAGTAAAGTAACAATGCTAAGTTGTATTAAGTATATTTTTATCAGCTAAATGTATTCATGAATTTTGAAAATATTACTGTGAATAAAAACTTTTTAATAAAAACTCAATAAGAAACTCAATAAGAACAACCACAAAAATTATGTGATGCATGAGCTCAAGCAACAGATCCTTGAGCAGGTGTGAGAAAAGTGATATTCAGTTGCTTCTCTTAATTCTCGTACCTCTAGCAGGTCAGTTTGTGTGTCCTAGCATCCTGGAAACAGCTGATTCTTAGGAAGTCAAATATTTTTTAAAATTTGTTGCACATGGGTATGTGCTAAGAGTACACTGTGATGAGTTACAACTGCTTTGAGCTACTTCAGTCTGAGATTCTAACATACCTTTGGTTTTTTTATGTACTTAGCTGGTCAGCAGGGGTTATCTGTGGCCTTTGACCTGGCAACACATCGGGGTTACGATTCAGACAACCCTCGAGTTCGTGGAGATGTTGGAATGGCGGGCGTTGCTATTGACACTGTAGAAGACACCAAAATCCTATTTGATGGAATTCCTTTAGAAAAAATGTCTGTTTCCATGACCATGAATGGAGCAGTTATCCCGGTCCTTGCAACATTTATAGTAACTGGGGAAGAACAAGGTGTGCCAAAAGAGAAGCTCACGGGTACAATTCAGAATGATATCCTGAAGGAGTTTATGGTCAGAAATACTTACATTTATCCCCCAGGACCGTCCATGAAAATCATTGCTGACATTTTCCAATACACAGCACAGGTATGCTTTCTTTTCTGCAGATTTTACTGTGGCCCTTTGTAGGGATTTTCACCAAGTGCTACAAGTTACCTTGAATTTCTTAACTGAATCTGAGTAACTTATATCGTCAGCCTGTTTCCTTTTAGTGTTTTGGTCTTTTGTAGTAATTTTATGGTCATAACCTAGGCTATTTTACACATACTATTTTTCTGTTGTTTCTTAGTTATCTGATACTTGTTAGAGTTGGGGAACTCTCACTTCCTTAGTTCCCTTCAGAGTTCAGGTGGAGTGAAGATACATCCTGGTATCAAGTCAAATAGGCATCAGAATGCTAGGTTTGTTTCTGCTACAAACTGGGTTGTAACAGACCACTGTGTGTCTGTCACCTCGATGACATCCCTAATTCACCCCTTAGTTAGGCACACCTTCTGCAACCAGATTAGTGGGAGAAGCAGCGCCCTCCATTGTCCTTTGAGCAGTGCATGTTTTCCCAAGTGGTCACACTTCACTTCTTGCTGCCAGTGCCTTATGCCTCATCCCTTAAAACTGCTTAGTGCCAAAGAGAAAGTCTCTTCTGCATCAAGCCTTCTTTTTACCCTATGCACTACATCAGAAATCCTGCAGGCATTTTCTGCATTCTTCATTTGTACTTAGCCTTTATACTTTGCAAAGTGTTTTCATGTTTTACATCTGCCCAGTTGAATTGTACTGCACGTGCGCGCGTTTGTGTGTGTATTTATATATAGCTGCAAATTTATACCACATTTTGAGTTTCTAAGATATTTATAAAGATTCTGATTAGTGACATGTAGCAAGCATATAAATAGCAGGAGCTTAAGCTACATAGGAGTCACTTCTGCTTGATTTAAGGAAGTTTGAAGGTGGGCTGTGAGGGGTTTGTGTCTATGGAGCTCCATAGTAATCGGGACCCAAGGATCCTTTTATCTTTTGTCCCTTTTGTTGTTAGCTGTATCAGCTATGGTTAAGGAAGGAAGAAAGGAAGGATGGCCAGATGTGCAAGAATGAGGGGGATCTTACAGGGGAACATAACAAAGTCTTGTTTGTCTGTGGACACAGTAGGAAGAGAAGACCAACAGGAAGGTAGGGCTTGTACCGTGGAACTCTAAACTTAGGACTTGCTATCAGAGGAAGAAGGTGAAGACTGGTGAATGGAGTGGGTAGTGACATCCTCTGATTCTATATCCTTGTGTGATTTACCTTGTAAAGCACTGTAGTGCTACCCAGAAGTTCAGAATTGCTTTACATAATCCTTCCTGTAAGTGACAGCGTGCCAGTTCAGATTCTGATCAAATGATGCTCTTTGAAGTATTTTATAAACTGATAACTGTATTTTATGGAGAAATATACTTATCATGATATAACCACTTCTAGGTGTACAGTGGCATTAAGTGTATTTCCACTGTTGCACAACCATTACCGGCATCTACCTTAACTGTTAATTTTGCAGAACTGAAACTATTCAACAGAAAACCCCATTCTCCCCTCCATTTCTGCTCTGGGATACCACCATTGTATTGCTATAAACATTTGCAAATTTGAACACTTTAGGTTGCTCCTATGACTAGGATCATTCAGTAGTTCTTTTTAGGGCAAGCCCATTTCATTTAATATAATATCCCTGGTGTTTGTCCATTTTATACCATACCAGAATTTCCTTTTTAAGGTTGAATAATATTCTATTATCCTTATATTTCTATTATTATAAGAGACTGTTAGTGTACTCTATAAATCAAAGTCCCTGTTTACTGGATTTTGTGTGTAGATTTCAAAAATACTGTCTTTTTTTCAATTCCATATGATTCTGTTCCCTTTCTGATTTTGTTATAGAGCATTTTCAAAGAATTTTGGGTTATAAATACTTGAGAATGTAAAATACAGGACTATATTTTCATATTATGTGACTGTCCATATGCACGGTATATGTATAAATGAATATACTTTATACCATATATAAATAATGCAACTAATTTTTTGAGTGCTTAGTGTCTGTTGGATAATACTAAGGGATTTAGATGAAACATTTACTCTTAAAGCAATTCCACAGGAATGATGCAATTATTACTTCTATTTTGTAGGAATCCACAGAATAGCAAAATTGAGGAACTTAGCAGTCGTTAAATGTCATGGTCAAACCTTGAGCCCTCTGACATTAGAGCCCATGTTTCTAATTTTTTTTAATGTTTAGTTGACTTAAGTAGTGTGATAGCTCTTTGACTCTGCAGTGTTTTCAGTCAGGTACTTTAGCTAATGTAAAATGCTGGGAAATAATGGGTATGTAGTGTTGTTAGTGCTCATGGTAGAAAACATCTGGAATATGCTTAGCATTAACTATCACAATAAATTAAACTGAAATCTTTGATTTTTTAAAAGCTTGTGTTTATCCTGTTTTGGTTCAAAATATAACACTAATATCAAGTCACTTTTGTTCACTGGTACTTGTTCATATTTGTATATTTATGGGAAAATATACATATCATGATATTACCGTGTTAACCACTTATAAGTGTACAGTGGCATTAAGTTTACTTCCACTGTTGTGCAAACAATACCAACATCCACATTTACCTTCATTCAAATAAGAAAGTAGTATAAGTAATATGAAATTTTATGTGTCTTCAACATGTCAGGCCAAATTATAAGGTCTTTGTGAGGTCTTAGCTAGCTTTAAGGATAACTAGGGCAACGATTTTCTAGTAGAAAGCCAAACAACATCATGAAGATGCTTCATAGATCAATCATTCAAATTTGAGAGTGAATTTAATGGAACAAATACTAGTTTTATTTCTTCAGTTAAGATTATAAACCACCAAGTATATCTGAAATTGAACATCATTTAAAGATACTTGCTTTTATAATATAAGTTTAATTGGACCTTTTCATATGATATTTATTGTTGTTTTTATTATTTTATATAGAACATGCCAAAATTTAATTCCATTTCCATTAGTGGGTACCATATGCAGGAAGCAGGAGCTGATGCCATTCTAGAACTAGCCTATACCATTGCAGATGGGTTGGAGTACTGCAGAACCGGACTCCAGGCTGGACTCACAATTGATGAATTTGCACCAAGGTCAGTAGATTAAACGTAGGTATCTTTTCTCCATTAAGAACATGCATAGGACCATTTTCCACCTGTACAACAAAATATACTGGTAAAATACATTTGTAGAGATAAATGCTCTGATAGATATACAGTGTCTTATATTTTTTTTCCAAGTGAGAAAGAGAAAATAAGCCACTCTAGCAATTTTTTTTAAAAATTTGACTATACTTCTCTCTTAATTGGAGTAATGCCATCTTTCTAGTAATTTACAGAGCATAACTAATGCATAAATGGAAGGTATATATGTATTTTTCTTTTCACACAGGAGAACCAATACATTTATTAGGCTTACTTACAGAGCAGTGGGTAAAGGATAACAGACAGGTGCATAGTTGTCCATAAAGCAGCCACACTGAAAAGTTTGCACCCAGCAGGAGTGATGGCTTCTCCATGGCTCTGTAGGTGAAGCTCCCTCCCTTTATCCTCCTCCACCTATGTCCCCTAGTACCTCCCCTAAGACAATGGGCACTTAGGGCAGAATTGCACACAGCTCCATTGGGAGGCTGGACACTCAGGTAAGGTCCTTCTCAACCCTTCTGTGCTGACAAATGGAAGGTATATTAAAATATAAATATAAAATTAAGTTACTTTAGTTTTTTTTCCATTTGGAAACATGGGAACATGTTTCATGTCTCAAAATCAATTGTTAATAAAGTTGTATGAAAAATATAGAAACATTTAAAGGAAACTTATGAAATATTTAAAGTGGTCAGAAATCCACCCAGGTGTCATTCAGATCAGCAATCCCTTGGTGAGCTTTTCCCTGAAACTAACCTCACTATGTGTTGGCAATTCAAATGTGTAAAACATGACTAGTGACGATTTGTTTATTCTAATATATTATTTGCTTATTAGCACAGCAGGTTCCAAACTGTGGTCCAGTGACTCCTGGGGATTACATAGATCTTTAAGGTCTACATTGTTCTGAGTATTTTAAAACTTTGCTTTCTTTTTAAATTTTCATTTTCCCCAGAGTTTGTATAATGTTTCCCTAAAGCTATATGTTATATTAAATAGATTGAATATGTATATATATGTATATGTATATATACATATATATATATATGGCCTTAACTGTCTTTCTTTTAAGCTGCATATTAAAGAGTTTTCCAGAATTATAAAACAGGACTGGGGAAGCAGCTCAGTTGGTGATTACTTGCAGAGGATCTGAGTTCAATCCCTACAACCCCATATCAAAGCTAGAGGTGTGCTTATATTCCAGGGCTGAGGAGGCAGAGGCAGGTTTCTGGGGCTCACTGACCAGCTATCTCAGCTCATTTGCAAGCTCTATATCAGTGACAGGTCCTGCCTCAGAAATAAAGAAACAAGCATAAAAAGGTAAATAATGCCCAAGAAACACCTTGCATTGTCCTTGGGCCTCCATTTGTACACCTGCACACACATGAACACACAAAATGGACACCCTTCTAGTAAAACAATTTTAAAATAAGAAAGCAAAATGTTTTTTTTTATTGTAAGTTTTCATGATGGAGAACTATTATTCCTTATAAGATTTTATCCATTTTACATGCAGTATGTTTATTATATTATATGAACTAATGGATAAAATTTACATAAAGTTCATTATATTATGAAATAGAGAAAAATTCTTTGCAGTCTTCACTGTTAAGAATAATCATAGATCCTGAGGCTTCAGTGCTTAAGTACATTGAGCTCTAGTAAACCGTGGTGTCTTGATGCTCATGTGTTTTACATGAGATTTTACAGCCTTACAGCCAATAGAGGCAGATCAGAAATCTAAATATGTCAATCATCTTAATCCACTACAGACTGAGACAAAAGGGGTTAGTAAGGATAGGGACAAATTAGAGGGGAATGTGACTAAGTCAGTGCCCAGTCATTTAAAAAAAAAAAAACACACACACACACACACAGAAAAGCAACCCTGTGCTACACAAAGCAAGCATGGGATTCTATTCTTTCTATCACAACCCCCATGTGGCAAAGTTGGTTTCCTGTTTTTTTGTTTTTTGTTTTTTGAACTGGACATGTAGCTGAATGGTGAAAGCATTTGCCTAGCAAGTGTAAGATTCCAAGTTCAATCCTAGCATTGGCGGAAAAAAAAAAGTTGGTTTGTTTCTGTGCTACTGGGTGGAGCTCAGGGTCTATTGTGTGTTCAGTAAGTCCACAAAGCCACCCCAGCCTAAGAATCTGTCTTTAACTCAGCACACAAGAGGAAAGTCTTGCCAAAAGAAAATTGTGAAGTGAAATATTCTTACCAGAAGCATTCACAGCTATTTCTATGTTAAGCCTACAGTTGCTCAGACACATTTGTGTTGCTTTTAATTCGAATTACATTGCTTGATAGTCAAATCTGGGCATAAGTTTTTCTAGTTTGTGATGCAATTTATATTTCTGATTTGTATTTTTAAATTTCAACGAGCTCTGGACTTTGCTGTTTCAGGTTGTCTTTCTTTTGGGGCATTGGGATGAATTTCTACATGGAAATAGCAAAGATGCGAGCTGGGAGAAGACTGTGGTCTCACTTAATAGAGAAAATGTTCCAGCCTAAAAACTCCAAATCTCTTCTTCTAAGAGCACATTGCCAGACATCAGGGTGGTCACTTACTGAGCAGGTATGTGTCTAGCTGAAAATAGAGAACTTGAATAAAGAAAATCAACATTTTCTTCCAGGCAAGAGGCACAGCCAGAAACCAAATTCAACATCCTGTTTGTTAATATCGGAAAGTCATAAATCTCTTGAAGTGCAATGTATGCTTAGGTTTTGAGTTCACACATACTGAATAGATTGAGCTCCCTCTAGTGGTTAATACTAGAATCATTCCTGTCTTGGTTTATGCACAATCCTGTTTTTATTTTCTAAGTGTTTTAGTCTAGCACATAAAGTAACTATTTCATTGTGTCATCTTCATACTTTGTTTTCTTCACTTCCCTCCCCCCTCACCACTCCCTTTTCCACTGGTTTCCTTTCTTTTCCTAGACAGTCCCCATTCAAGTTTTACATCACTTGTATTCTGTTTTACCCTATGTATCCTCTCTGCTTCACCAACTATAACATGTCTTCCTCTCCTCTTATGGTTGACCTTCTTTTAGCTTCGTGGTCTACAATCACACTTGTAAACACATACACACACACATTTCTTTTTAAATCTAAGTTCTGAGGGAAACAGGAGGTATTTATCCTGAATCTGACTATTTTTGCTTATTTTGTTACACCAGTTTCCCTGCAAGTCATGATTTCATTTTCTTTATAGCTGTGTAAGATTCCATAGATTCCATTGCCTTTATGTATCACATTCTGTTTTTATCTGTTGATAGAGATCTAGGCTGATTTCATTTTCCAACTGTTGTGACTAGAGAATCAATCAACATGGATGTGCAAGTATGTCTGTGCTGTGTTGATTTGGAGTCCTTTGGGTATGTACTCAGGTATAGCTGAACATACGGCAGTGCTACTTTTAGGACTATTAGGGATGTGCACACTGATTTCCATAGTGGCTACACAACTTTCATCAGCAGTGATCAGGGTCCTCTTCACATCTTTGCCAACATTTGTTGCTATTTGTTTCCTTTTCTTGTTTTTACTATTTCCTTTTTTCCCTTTCTATTCATTAGTATAAATTTTATTTATTTGTTTGTTTATTTATTTTCCTTCTGATCCAAGGTCTTACTGTATAGCCCTGGCTGGCCTGAGACTCATTATGCAAACTAGGCTGGCCACTGCCTGCCTCCCTCTGCCTCCTGAGTGCTAGGATTAAAGGCATGCACTACCACACCTTGTATCATTCCTGCTCATGATGATAGCCATTCTGATTTTGATTAAATGGAATGTTTTTCTTTTTTTTATTTATTCTTCTCTCATATATTACATCCCAACAGCTTTCCTCTCCCGCTTTTCCTCCCAGTCTGTCCCTTAACCTTACTTCCCCTACCCTAGAGATCCACCCCTTCTCCATTTCCTTTCAAAAAAGAGCAGGCCTCCTAGGGATATCAGTGGAGCACAGCATAACAAGCTGCGATAACAGCCGGCACATACCAACACATCCAGGCTGGATGAAGCAACCCAGTAGGAGCAAAGGGTCCCAAAAGCAGGCAAAAGAGTCCGAGGCTGCCCTGTTCCCATTGTTAGGAGTCCCACAAGAAGACCAAGCTCCACAACCATACCATATATGCAGAGGGCCTAGGTCATACTCATGCAGGCTCCCTGATTGTCGTTTATTGTCTCTGTCCCTATGAGCCCTGGCTAGTTGGATTCTTCCTCCCCATTTTCTGCAGGATTCCCCAGGCTCTGCCTAATGTTTGGCTTTATTTGGTTTTATTGGCTGGTTCAGGCTCCATATGCCATGGAATTTGAAATCAGTTTTAATATGCACTTCCCTGATGGCTAAAGCTGTGAACACTTCATGTTTATCTGCTATTTGTATTTCTTCTTTTGAGAAGTACCCAGTTCATTAGCTTATCTGTCAATTCAATGGTTTGGGCTTAGGGACCTAATTTTTGCAGTTCTTTATATACCTTAGGTATTAATCTCCTGTTTGGTGTGTAGTTGGAAGATTTTTAAACTTACCCATTCTGTAGCCAGTCTTGTCACTGTGGTGATTGTTTCCTTTGTTATACAGAAGTGTTTTAATTTCATGAAATCTCATTTGTCAATTTTTGGGATTATATACTATGCTAATATAGTAGAAAATTGTTTGCTGATGAAGAAGAAATAAAAACCATATTATAATTAATACTTTTAAATAATTTTAAGAGATACATCTTAGCATAAAATTATCTCTGACATTTTATTTTATCTAAACACACACACATTGTGTTTTAAGTAAGAAAATACACAGGTATTTAAAGACTGTTATCTTTTGAATAGTGTAATTTGATTCCATTAAAATTGTGTGGTGGTAGTCTTGTTTCTGTTCCCATTCGTTTTGTATGTTCACTTACTGTGGTTTTAAGTTCTATGTCTTTTCTACTTTTAATATTGAATAACAATGAACATGTTCTTTATGGCTGGAGAGTAGAGACTCTCAGGTTGGTAGGAACTTTTATAATTGTATTTTAATATGCTGATTTTTACAATTAAGCCTGAAATCTATAGAAGTTCAGTTACTAGGCAACATCACAATGTGGAATCCAGGGCTGGAGAGATGGCTCAGAGGTTAATAACACTGGCTGTTCTTCCAGAGGTCCTGAGTTCAAGTCCCAGCAACCACATGATGGCTCATAACCATCTGTATTGAGATCTGGTGCCCTCTTCTGGCCTGCATGTATGCAGGCAGAGAGAACACTGTATACATAAAAAATAAAATAAAATAAAAAATAAAAAAATAAAGTGGAATCCAATTTCCTACCTAAGAATTTACACTTAATTATTTTAATTAGTCATTTATTAAGTGCTAACTTTGTACACATCCATAGCAGGAGATACTCTGAAGTATGTAAAATAAGTAGGAGTTAGTACATTAGGAAAAAAAATCCTGTAATCTAAGAAAAAATATACTTCATGTATGCTTATGGAACAATATTTAAGCAGTGTGAATGTGTTTCATATATTTGTGGAATATATGAGAAAATGTTTTTATGCCTAAACCTGGACTAGATACCTTGGCTCTTAATTTTTTCTAGCTTACTGACTAATTTTTCTGAATTCGTTTGCTACTCTGACATTTGATGTTCAGTCCATCCCCAAACTCCTTTGGTTATATAGTTGTTGCTTAATTATAATGTGTCTTATACTTCTGTTGTCTGTGAACCTTTTTCTTGTTTTGATTTGGATTTTTGGTCAAATGTTTTAGGATCCTTACAATAACATTGTCCGCACTGCAATCGAAGCAATGGCAGCTGTGTTTGGAGGAACACAGTCTTTGCATACGAATTCTTTTGATGAAGCTCTAGGCTTGCCCACTGTGAAAAGTGCTCGAATTGCCCGAAACACACAAATCATCATTCAAGAAGAATCTGGGATCCCCAAAGTGGCTGATCCTTGGGGAGGATCGTACATGATGGAATCTCTCACAAATGATGTTTATGAAGCTGCTCTGAAGGTGAGTTTCTCGTCTTTGCGACTTTGCGTTTTATAATTTTTTTAATCTACAAATGATTATTTTTAGATTTATACTAAAATTGGAAAATGTATGTGAGAAAAGGGAAATTTGTCTTTGACTTTATAGTTTTCACTACTGAAACATAATGTAAAAATATTTTTGTTTCTATGATTGTATTTTATGCAGGATTAAAAGATAGCTACTATTAAAAAGCACATATGGGCCAGGCATGCTGGCACACGCCTTTAATCCCAATACTCAGGGAGGCAGAGGCAGGCGGATCTTTGTGAGTTCAAGGCCAGCCTGGTCTACAAAGTGAATCCAGGATAGCCAGGGATACACAGAGAAACCCTGTCTCAAAAAACCAAAAAAAAAAAAAAAAAAAGCACATATGCTTACACAGATGCACAGACAGACATGCACACACAAACACATACAGACAAAACATACTCAGATTCATATACACACATATACTTAGACACAGGCACACATTGACATGCACATACACACGCAAATAGACACACAGGCACACACAGAGGCGGCTCTCTCTTGTGTTCTGGTTCTTACTTTTCTGTTTACTAGAGTAAACTACACAGATTTTTGTTGTTGTTGTTTGTTATCCATGTGTTTTCTTCTGATTTTGTTTCATTTAGGCATTAGACAGTAAAGCTTTAGATACTGTCTGCTGCTTTCCTGGTTGGGTAATATTTAGTATTTCAATTGATTAACACCATGTCTTATCTTTCCCCCTTCCTACCAACATAAATATATCTCAGCTTCTTCCTTCCTTTAGTATTCTCATGTTCTTACTTGATTTGAACTGGTTTCTCTCTAGGACTGCTAACATTTGTGGAACATAAGGCCTGAGTCTGATACCTGTTATTTTGAAGCACTTCCTTTTTGAAAATTATTTAATATTTATACATGCATGTAATGTGTTTTGATCAAATCCAACCCCTAATCTTATATATATATTGCATCCATTTTGTGCTGCCTTTCTGCATGGTTGTGAGACCATATACTGTCAGAACCCTCTTCCCTATAGAAAATGGTCTCTCCCCTTCTCCTAGTAGACATCAATTGCCAAGAGCTCCTAAGATGGGGATGGAACTTCACAAACCCTTTCCCTATCCATAACAACATTTTGTCTGGCTTACTCTTGTGCAGGGCTTTTGCATGCAGTCCCAGTCAGCTACTATGAGTCCATGTGTGCAATTGGGTAGTCATGGCTGGCAAAACTGTTTTCGCAAGACATTTGCCATCTCTGTCTCTTAGAGTCCACCTCCCCTTCCACAATGATCACTTGAGCCTTGGAGGAAGAGATGTGATACAAATGTCTCATTTGGTGTCACACACTCCAGTCTCTTAGTCTGAACATTGAGCACTTGTACTTGTATATCTCTATGTTAATCTTGAAGCACCTTCTTTTAGAAGATTCCTAGAAGATGAATCCTCTGTATCTTCACATGTTTGAAAGTTTCTGCATTCTGTTCTTATCATTGACTAGCATGGGGAGCAGAGGAAGCCCTGAGGGAATGTGTGCAGAGTGGATGAAATCCTGAGCTCAGTCGTGTCAAGGACCTCAAAGTGTCAGATCAGGGAATTGACACAGTCTTCCTCTGTATCTTGGGCAGATGTCCACAGTGTCTACAAACACAGCAACTGCAGCTTCCTCCTCCTAGTTGTCTGCAGTCTAAATCTGCTGCCTTATACAGACCCCCTCATGGAGACTAGTTAACTCCTCCTCCTGTGCTGTACATAATGAAAGCACTCAGTTTCCTGGCCATTGCTCATAGCTGGTGCTGCTCTCTGTCAGGGAGCTTAGCATCTGTCCTATCCCAGCTTTGTTTATGTTCTGTATCTGTCTATCTTTCTTAAATCACCTGTCATCGTCCCCCACCCCCAACCCCAGCCAGGATCACAAACCTGTGCATGTGAGCTGCAGCAGACTTGGCCACAATTATTCCTATTCATAGTCCTGTGAGCAACTTTATTAATGTTAGTCTGCTTTGCATTCTAAGTTCTCACTCTTGCCTCTAATATTTATGATCAGAAATCCATGCTATTTTATTGAAGATCTTTCTTTCTGAAGGCAGTAAGATCTCTTCTGACTTTTGAGTACATTTTCCTATACCGTACTGGGTTTTTGATGATTCTCCTCCTTCTCATATGTACACATATATGATATTATTTCTTGCTTTTCAAATTGAAAGTAGAAATTTATTTTGACATGTGTTTTTCTTAAAGAGTCATAGAATCTTGAAAACCTTATTTATATAACCAAAAATAAAGGCTAGGGAATTGGGAATGTTATTGGCCTTTTCCTACAGACTTTACTGAAAATTTTCAGGTTTTCCAGAATATACTTTAAAGTATCTTTTGTCTTTTTAGATAGCTTTAAGCATATAAATTCTAAATATTTTTCTTGTAATTATTTAATTATTTTCTTATAAAATATTAACATTTAGCTTGTAATGTGAATGCTATTAGGGGATATATAGCATACAGTGCTAATTTGAATGCTTTTATCTCTTACTTTACTAATCTTTTATTTTGGTCTTTTTTCCCCCTTTTCTTTTCTTTTTTTTTGTTAGCTGATACATGAAGTTGAAGAAATGGGTGGAATGGCAAAAGCTGTAGCTGAAGGAATACCTAAACTTCGCATTGAAGAATGTGCTGCCCGAAGACAAGCTAGAATAGATTCTGGTAAGAAAGAATAGAAAGTTTATGTATGAAATTCAATAATTAAGGAGTACTGCTAGTTTCTGTCTATGGATACCATGCATAATTGATACAAATACATTTTAAAAAGAAATAATGGAAAAATAGGGCTTCAGTAAAACATTTCTTACATCTTTATATCCAAATATATCTGTATGTCTGTGTTTTATGTCTTTGCATTTTTACAAGCACACAGGCAAGCATAAAGTGTTTGTAACACATCGTGCATATATGAGTGGACGTTGCCAGTGACTGTACAAAGGATGACGTGCTGGACAGTCATTGTGCTCCACATGGGGAGTCACTCATTCACTCTGAGGATACTGCGTGTATACTCTGTTTGAGGTTATTGCTGTGACTGAGCATGCAGCTGTGACTAGGGCATACATGAGCTCTTGGAAATATAGAGATTTCATTGCAGTCCAAGAGGAAATGAGCAAGTAAAGAAACATAGTAGGTACTGATGATGGTAAGTCCTGTGAAGGAAGTAAGGAATGTAACCTGGGATGGAAGTGCTGAATTAACTTTAGATGACAGAAAGTATGTTCATAGTATGATATATTATTGGCAGATTTTAAAAGCATTTGTCTTTTCATTTAACAACAACTGACTATAAGAGAATTGTAGAACATAGTGGAAAGCTATTGGGCTACTCACTTTGCCTTCTAAATCTGTCCTGATAACTGACTGTCCTTGGCTTCTTGTGTTAGGACTGAGGAAGTGTGTAGCTCAGGAGAATGCAAAGCCCTTCCTTGCAGAGAACCCATCATATAACTGTGTAACTGTTCTTCCCTCCTTATCTATATCCCAGGATGGAGTTTCTGAATTATGCTAGAATTCATTATGAGTTAAGAATGCTACTTAAAAATTGTGACAATTAGAGCATTCTCAATAGGGGACCATTTATGAGTGAATCCACATGTTATTTTCCTTTGGAAAAATCAATAGGTTCTGAAGTAATTGTTGGAGTAAATAAGTATCAGTTGGAAAAAGAAGACTCTGTGGAAGTTCTGGCCATTGACAATTCTTCAGTGCGTAAGAAGCAGATTGAAAAACTGAAGAAGGTATTTTTCACTATTGCCTCATAAAGATGACCTGGGTTTTGAGTTCTTTCACTGTTCTGAATAACATCTATAACATGCATGTGAGGTCAATATTATTTCTCATGATAGTTTTTTCAAAAGTGATTGGGAAATCTGCTTAGAATAAATAATTGGACAGTCATCACTCAGTCTAGGTCTCTTAAGACTTTAGAGCTGAAGTCACATAGTAAGGACATGGTGTGGTTTAGGGTCAGTGTTTGAGTTAGGGCTCTCATTGTCATATTTCCTTCATTAAACCATGGTTCATTTGCTTTCTGGTTCTATAGTATTTGTCTTTCCTAGCACATTTGTAAGCTTCAGTGTCTAGGGAGCTTTTTGCTTTTGCTGGAGTGTGCTCTGTCTGTTCATCTTGGTGAGCACTTTGCTACTGTTTTATTTCTAGTTTCTTTCTGAAATATTATAATTATGTAAACATAGACAAAATATTTACTTTTACTGTTGTCACATATATTCTACTATCTGCAGTTATCTTGTCTCCTAGTCTGTAACTTTTGCAATCACTATTTCTGAGACAAGAAACAAAACCTCTTATTTTTTTTTCTTCATTTACTTTTCCCTGAAAAAAACTACATTTTCTCTCTTAGTTCAAACATTTTGTAAGAATCAAGTAGACTTTTTCCAGTTAGATATTATGGAATTCTTTAGACATGGAATGGTCACGTTTCCACTTTCATCCTTAATTGAAATGAAGCATCGCATTTTATTACTGAGATGCTCTGTTTCATAGAAAGTAGCCTTATGTCCTCTGCGGCTGCGGGATTCTCGGTGTTTATTACAGCTGCAAACCTTTGTCTCTTGTGCTTTACTTTCTTAATAACTACATACTGTCAGAGCTTGGGACATTCTATTTACTATAAACTATCCTAGACATTACTTGGGGCAAGAGAAACTCAGTTTCTGAAGAAATGGAAGGCTCCATTGCAGCTTTTAAAAAACTTTAAACCTAGAATGACATCTTAGGACTATAACCAAATCAAACTCTTTTCATCATAAAAATGAACTTTTACCATAGTTAAAATCAAGCAGCATTTTAATACATTCCTGAGCTCTTTCTGAAACTGAGCTAAAGTTTATATTTCCTCATGGTTTCCTTTAGCGGTAGATACAACAGTGTTTAGCTGTTACTTTCTTCCACCATCCCCACCAAAGCTGAACCACCACACACTAATTCTTTAATTAATTTTCTCTCCAGTTACTAATCCCACTTAGTGTTAGCACATAATTTTTACTCTTTGAATTTTAGTAGTCTGACGTCTAAATAATTCTAGCTAAGTACTTACTGTAAGAAGTCCTAGTGTCTTAGTGAACTTGGCAAGATCTGCTTTCCAGGCCTTATCTCAAATATTACTTTTTCTAAGAAGCTCAGAGCAGTTCTACTTAAAGCCTGCCAGCTCCATTGCTCATTCTTTAAATCTAGTCTGCTTTTTTTCTTCTCTTAAATTAGATGCTTGCCCATTTGCATATTGTCTTTTCTTAAAATACAAGAATAAAATAAAATATCAGGAAGGCATGGACATTGTTTTGTTTGTTGATATAATCAGTCATAATGACCACAGTAAAGCTGCCATTAATTGCTATGTAGCTAATACCAATTTTTATTTATTTATTTAAGGTTTTTCGAGACAGCGTTTCTCTGTGTATCCTTGACTGTCCTGGACTCACTTTGTAGACCAGGCTGGCCTTGAACCCATAGAGATCCTCCTGTCCCTGCCTCCTGAGTGCTGGGATTAAAGACATGTGCTACCACATCCGGCATACTTACCAATTTTAATTGGAAAATTTTGTCCATGCTAATTATTGCTTGAGCTGAATGGCCTGGAATTCCATGAACTAATCCTGACTTTAGATAATAATTATTGAAAATATGTGTTAAGGACTGAATTGTTAAGCCATTCTGGCTATATGTACAGATCATACTTACAAAAGTTCTTCTTTCCTACAAGAATGACTCTACATTCTTGTTATTACAGTTTCTTTTTTAATACTAAGATTTATTATGTACCTATTATATCAGCAGTTGGGTTAGATACACATTTTTCTCATTCAATTCTATTAAGAATTATATTATTCTTTTTATCATTCTCACCTGACAGGAAGTTAGCTTGGAGAGATGTCTTTATTCTTCTTAAGTCCTGTCACATAGTGAATGTCAGGTGAAAGTTGGACCCAGTGCCAAGTGGATTCTTTGTCTATTCTCTGCATTCTAATACTAGTGTATTTCCAACTTTTTTTTAACCATAACTAAATAAAGGGTGCATTTTTCCTGTGTGCCTAGCTATATGTAATGTGTGAGTGCACCTATTACAAAGATAAGTTTCAGCAAACAAGATTTTGTAAACTTTAGATGTTTTCACAATTGTTCACAATTGTTACTTCTCCATCCTCACACTACCGTGCATTAGAAGTCAAAACTGAGAAGCACCACACTCTAACATAATCTCCTTAGGAAGAACATTCAGAGTTAAAATGCAGCCATAAAAAAAGAAAAATAGGCTTTACTTTTGAAGAGGTTTTGGAATTGAGTTTTTCCTTGCTGTAATACACGTTTTCCATTTATCTGTGATAGCATGCTGTAATCTCAGTGGCATCCTGGAAA
The DNA here is from genome assembly GCA_907164525.1 of Lophiomys imhausi. Classification (NCBI taxonomy): domain Eukaryota; kingdom Metazoa; phylum Chordata; class Mammalia; order Rodentia; family Muridae; genus Lophiomys; species Lophiomys imhausi. The sequence continues at coordinate 449,371 of CAJQZJ010001064.1, forward strand.
GTGTCAGGGTTTGGGATTTTTTTCAGGAAGTATAACTTTGAAACTTGGGCTTGAGTAATGTTGACTGTATAATTTATTAGAGTAGAGTAAAGCTAGACCTGAGGGGACATGGTTTTAGCCATCCTTTCTATTATTTTTCTCTTTCTCAGTCTCTTGAACTTATTTTTAAATAAAAAGAGTAGTAATATGTATTATGGCGAACATGTCAGTTCTGTATAGTAAATTCTCCTGTGAGCTCTGGACTGGTGTTCCCACTGTTAATTGTCAGTGTCCCTTGTCATTTCCCTATAAAGTTCCCCTATGTTCATTGTGTTGTTGCTTCAGAAAAGCAACTATTAGGAAACTTATCACACTGCTTGCTTCTGATTTGTTGACTTTGTACTAAATTAGAATGATTTTACAGACTCCTGAGTGAATGAGTGAACAAATGAACATGCTTCTTAGGTTGAATATTATTGCCTTCCATTCTTCCTCCTTTTAAAGAAATTTTTTTTTTGAGGTCAAGATGGAACATGGTCCCTACAGTATATGTCAGTGTTTAATCTCTTGGTACCAATTTTATTGCCCTTTTACATAAAACTGTCCTTTTTTCTTTTCTTCTTAGATCAAATCCAGCAGGGATCCAGCTTTGGCTGAGCGGTCTCTCGAGGCACTTACCCAGTGTGCTGCAAGTGGAGATGGCAATATTTTGGCTCTTGCAGTGGATGCAGCTCGTGCAAGGTGAGCATGTGGGAGTTTGGAGATTTCCAAATAATAAAAGTTTCACCATTTTCACTTTTCAGTGTACTAAAATAAAGTATTGTTCTATATATTCTGTGAGCCAAAAAGAAAATGCTAGAAACTATTAGAAACTTTATATTAGTTTTTCTCAAGTTTTAGTACTTTAAAATATTAATATACTTTGAGGGATATTAGTAATTGAGTAATTCACTGTAGCTCAGAACACTTGACGCTATTATAATGCATCAATTTCTTTGATTTGTAGGTTGAGATCTTATGTACTTTTAATTACATCTTCAAGGCTGTGTGTACAACCTTCACATAGTCTTCAAAGGAAAGGCCAAACTTTTATCTGATAATTGTTAGAAAAAAAGTTATTGTCATGTCATAGCTTTTGAGTCATTAATCATGAAGCAACAAGAAGAATACACAACCTAATCCTTTTTCCTCTGTTGCTAAGTAAATCTAATGTTGTAAAATGAAAATGAAGGGAAGGGTTGGAAGGCAGGGAGAGGGAAGAGCAAAGAGTACTTGTGAGGGGGTTCTCTTATTTTCTGTTGATGTCATAGCCTGTTTCACATTGTATTCTTCTGTAACCTACCAGTTCTTGAGTTCACCACTCTCCTTGGGTGAAACACACTGAAAGCTTTATTTCTCATCAGAAAATACCAATGGTACTTTTGTTCTGCCTGTCTATATATATTGCTGAGTTGCCTTCAGACCTACTTGTAACTTTTAGGCCATTTAGTCTTTATTTTGGTTGACAGATATTATAAAGGGATTACAGTGCAGAATGGCACCAAGAATCACTTTTAAGTATTCTCAAGAAAGATGCTTTCATAGTATCTTTAAAAAATCCTTGAGCTATTAAAGCCTATTCTTATTTATTAACAAAATATTCAAATTGGATTGATTATTGAGGTAAACATATATCTACTTAAAATAAATTAATGTTCTTACTGGTACCTCCTTTTACTATTGTAGATGTACAGTTGGAGAAATCACAGATGCTTTGAAAAAGGTATTTGGTGAGCATAAAGCTAATGATCGCATGGTGAGTGGAGCATATCGGCAGGAGTTTGGAGAAAGTAAAGAGATAACGTCTGCCATCAAGAGGTACTATGTCAGCTTTAATGAGTTCAGATCTCATCTTCATGTTAGTACAGTTCCCTTGAGCCTGCTGATGGCTTAATGTCCTTGCTACTTGGGAAATACATTAACAGACCTTTCTACTAGTCTGCTATTCTTATAAAACTGATTAATATTAAATTAAATAGGTATATTATACAGCTAACATAATGTATGATTGATCTCTAATTTTAAAAGTTTAATACATAGTGTATTATTCATAACTAATTATAAATACACAGTCCTGTGCCAGTGTGTGAAACTTTGGTATTTTGATCAACAAAGGAGATTCCGTAAGATTATAATGGTGCTAATTCTTGTCTCTCAGTGGTGTTGCACCTAGTGATGCTGTAGCCACGGTCATGGTCATATGATTGTATTGAGGCCATTGTACACCTGTGCCCTGCCAGTCATACAGAAGTATAGTACTTGTCATCACGTACACTCATAGTAATTAGTGAGAGCAAACAATCCTATACTCTTTTTTTTTTATAAATACTTTATTTTTTTTTCTTCAAGACATCTCAGTCACAAACCCCTCCCTATTCCCCCTTCCTATCCCGCCCTTCCACCCTCTTCCCCCCAGAAGTTTCCCCTTTCAGTCCAACAGATGGTTCCTTCTCTTATAACAGTAAGTATTATACAAAACAACAGATAGAAATATGCCACATTTATGAGAGTTAAATGGCCCAGTATACCTTCCCAATGTCCAGTTTATACATATTTGGCCCCACAATCCTATACTCTTATGATGTACTTTTAATTTTCATTTTAGAGTGTACTCTTCCAACTGTGAAAAAAGTATAATGCAAAATAGTATGCCGCAGTAATCAGGCTCACATGCTTTCTGCTTACTGCATCTCAACTGCACCATTTTCTCCTGAATTTGATTTTGTTTTGTGTTTTTTTTCAGCACTTGTAGGAACAAAAAGAGATATCATAAACACACACAATACTCACACACATACACACACATGCACGTAAATACACTCATCTTAGAGCTCAAATGTGTACTAGGCTTTACAACTGAGCTTAGGTATATTGTATAATGTTTGCACATTGACAAAGCTGCCTCATGATGTATTTCTCTGAAAATGTAATTGTCAGTAGTTTATGACTGTAATGCATTAGATGTAATTATATGAAATATGGTAAATACTGACTAATGAGAATTAAATATTAAATGAGTATTATTATTAAACAAAACATTACATAATAATTAAATAAAAATTAAATTAAATATTAAAATTAATATTTATTAGGGAAAATTAATATTATTTTTCCTTGCACCAGTTGCCACTAGGGGTTCCCATTTCAAACAGTCCTTTGTGTAACCAGCACTAATACTGCTCCACGTCCTCCAGGTGCAGAGCTTCCAACCATGTTGCTATAGATTTTCACTTTTTCATAACTTTCTTCATGTGGCTCAATTGCTTAAATAGTTAAAACTTAATTTTCCCATTTGAAAAATAAACACTTGGCTGCTACCTGTGCAAAGAGTCAATCAGCCCTCATGGAGCTGACAGTAAGGACTGCTGCCACCACCTGACATGAAGTCACAATGTGATGTGATTCTCAGGTGCACAACTGGCTTCTGAGTGGTTGGCGTTTTCACCTGTGTAACACAGTCTTCTAAAAACTGCATTGACACTTATACACTATGTAAATGTTAAATAGCCAAGGTAAAAGTCATCACAGGGAACTTAAAAAAAAAAAAAAAACAGAAGTTCATGTAGGGATTTGCCATGCTTAGTATAATTTGTCATTTTATACACACATTCTGGTTATGGGTCATCACATTGGACTACATTGCACACTAATACTGGCTTTGCAGAATGAGTGTGGTAGTGTTCCTTCCCTTTCTGCTTTATGGAGCAGTTTGAGGAACATTTCTTTGAAGATTTGGTAGAAGTTGGCAATGAACTCTCTAGTCCAAAGGAGTTTGGACTCTCTTTCTTGGGAGATTGTTTCTGCTTGAGATGGATATAGTGGGTATTTTTGAAAGATTTATGTAGTTAAATTGCAGTTTTTATTTCTTACATTTGGACAGTTCATATCTAACCATTATTGCCTTTTGAATTGTTCTCAGAGTTAATAAATTCATGGAACGTGAAGGTCGCAGACCTCGACTTCTTGTGGCAAAAATGGGACAAGATGGCCATGACAGAGGAGCCAAGGTCATTGCTACAGGATTTGCTGATCTTGGTTTTGATGTGGACATAGGCCCTCTTTTTCAGGTATGTGCCACATTTAGAAAAAGCAAATGATAATAGTCAAGATGATGTTTTAAAAGTATTTTTATAAAGTTCACCAAATTCTGCATTTTCTAATGTATATAATTCATTTAATTTATGATAAAAAATAAAACAAAATTCATGTTAACTCCCAGTTTTGTAAAATAAACTTTGTAAGTTCAGAATGAAATTTTTACGAGGCTTTGGAAAATGAAGATTACTTTAAGGTATTTTTATTATTGTATTCTTTGAGAGTTGATTGGTGTTTTGTGGTCCGTGAAGATTACCCTGAAGATTCTTTGGAGAAATTTTTTGTTGTAACTTACACCTAAATTTGTAAATTTCAGTCCCAGAAGCAAAAACAGGATTGGTGTTTATTTTGCCAGTAGCTTCAGTACTACTCAAAATGGAAAGGTGAGGAAATAGGAAGTGACAGTCAGTAAGAATCCCGGGATGTTGGTGGAAGTAATGCAGTGCTTTGCAGCAGGTCGTGCTTTGCCCTTACATGTGATCTGTCTGTGCTTTCTGTGTACTCAGACTCCCCGGGAAGTGGCGCAGCAGGCTGTTGATGCAGATGTGCATGCTGTGGGTGTGAGCACACTTGCTGCTGGTCACAAAACCCTCGTTCCTGAGCTTATCAAAGAACTTACTGCCCTGGGACGGCCAGATATCCTTGTCATGTGTGGGGGCGTGATTCCACCACAGGTATTTTTCTTCTCCATACTTTTCTGCACATGCGTATGTATACCTGTGCACACACATACACATGAGTTTTTATTGGGGTTATTTATAGGAGTGTGGATGAGGGATTACTTACAGGGACAAGAATGACTCAAAAACAGCTGCATCACAAAAAGCCCAGCCCACACTGGTGAAGACACTTCTCTGCGGGACTTAGGCAACTCAGCAAGTCAGAAAAATCCTCCCTTCACAGCTCTGTTGGATATTGCCAGCAGTTGTTTACTGCTTCTGTAACCTTGGGATGGGATACTGTGGATCTTCCAAGTTTCAGCTATCCTAGATGTGGGTATTTTGTTTTCTTCCTGAGTTTCAGGAATTTTCTTGCTTCTTCCTTGAAGGAAGGTTTCAGAAATTCAAAGGAGACTGCTGTGTAAAAACCGTACAAACTCCACCCACTCCATGTATATGTATCAGGCTGAGATTGAATGTAACATGTGGGGCTAACAACAGTCACGGATGGATGGATGGATGGATGGATGGATGGATGGATGGATGGGTGGGTGGGTGGGTGGTGGGTGGGTGGATGGATGGGTGGGTGGGTGGGTGCGGGGGTGGATGGGTGGATGGATGGGTGGGTGGGTGCGGGGGTGGGTGGGTGGGTGGATGGACGATGGACAGACAGACACACAGATGTGTTTCTAAGGATGAGTTTGTTTTAGATGTAGAAGCAAATTATATTCCAGTGATTTCACTAGGTAACTTCTGCAGATGGTGGTTACTGCTATTTTCTATTAAGATTACATTTTAATTCATCATATAATATTTAATTTAACTCTTTATAAAAGTTCTATGAGAAAACTTTATGATAACTATCCACCATCTTAATATTCAGTGACCAGTGGCAGACAGACTCGGATAAGAGCAATAGCTTCACTAATAAATAAAGATGATTTAAATACAGTATGTCTATTAAACCCTGGCTAGTGGGATAGTGGCTTTAAAATGGGTCTCAGGTGACTTGCAAGTGTGAGATAGTCATGTGTCCATTTTCTTCCATAGACCCCTCCTTGAGTGTTGCTCTACTCAGCGTTATGTTATTTGCATAGCTTTGCAAAACTCCTTCACTAGTGAAGCTACTTTGATTTAAATACAGTTTTTCTGCAGTGAAAAATACCCTATTGCTAGCACATGGAACCATTTTGTCCTGGATATTATAGGCTATAGGGAAGGGAAGTAGATAGTTTAACAAAAATGTGAGTTCTCTTAGGAAAGGAGAAATGGATGCTAAGTAGCAAACAATGATGTTAATTAACTATTAATGAGATGAAAGGACACTGTCCTCTATTATATTACTATTGGTTTAGAAGAACTACTTAAGATGCAAGAAAGGCCTATTCCCCAGATGGTTACTATTCCATAGTAACCACTTTTTCTTTTTAATTTAGATTAGGAAAAAATTGATTATGAATGTATAGAAGGTTATAGAAAAAATATTTGTAGGCGGTGGAAGGATCCCACCACAACATCCAGTATCCATCAGTAAAATATGATTTTGCATCTAGAGGTACAATCTTTATTCTTATGTTACCACTCAGACAATAGTATATGAATTTATGCATTATTAGAAAAATGAGAAAATACATATGTATGAGGCTGAGAGATTGGTGATGATGCAGACAGTAAGTGACTTCCATATTAGTTTTTTCCTACATCAAGAAAGTTTAATGTGATATAGTCAACATGAAAGTCTTTATTAATATTTTTCTATTTTCATAAGTATAGTTTATGATTGGGAAAAGAAATACTAATTTATTTGTATGCTTTTTATTTCTTTTATGGGGCCTCAGGACATTGCCTAGATTGTCACAAACTCCTTAGCTCAAGCAGTCCTCTGATATCAAACACAAGCACATGTGACCACACTTTGCCAATAAGGACTGTTATTCATTAAGACTGACTATCTGTGAAATAATGTACCGATCTTATAGCTATGGAAATTATAATACCTAAGCTCTAAAGCATTATATTAAAAGGTAGGAATTAAACTAATTAATCATTGGAAAATAGTTGGATTAACATAAGAATTGAGAAAAAATTAAACATACCATTAAGTTGACTGACATTTTCAAGAAATACATTTAAAGTCACATCAACTTTCTTGATCGAGTCACAGAGAACATCTTTAACTCTTTGCTATAATTTACTGTAATGTTAAAGACCGAGCATGGCTGCCTTCCGTGGCACATTTCTGTTTAGTGTGGTGGCCTTTACTAGGTAATGAAAACAGTTGAAGCCCGTATATATAATCCTTATTAGTTTTCTGTTACTGTGGCAAATACCTACAGTAACCAACATTCAAAGTGAAAAAATGT
>CAJQZJ010001064.1:456515-475736 GCA_907164525.1 Lophiomys imhausi
CAACATGAAAGATGAAGAAGGAATTCTCAGGCTTGTGACCCATGACTCCTCCCAGATCCCACCTGCAGAGGCTTGAGCATCTTGTAATCATGCAGAGAGCTGGATCCAAGCCTTTAATGTGTGGGCCATTAGGGAATACTTACCAAATGACAGTACAGGTTATATGTGAAATGATGCTGTTACTCAGCTTATAGCCACTTAGTTATTGAGTTAGAAATAACTCTATTAACACAGAGTGTTCGATCAAGCAGATACAGCTTTCCCAATGTAGCATTTACAATTTCTGCAGTTTGATTAACCATGGTTCATCTTGACTACTTTGGCACTCAGCCAGGATATTAACCTCTTTGCATGATTGTCCTCAAGTGCTTTAGGCTAGCTGAGTGAACACATGGATCCTGGTTACCTTTTAAAGCATGATTTTCCTGGCCTGATATTGTGGAAGACATTATAAAGTACCTCTTTATTTGGAAATAAGGATGTTGAGATTTTCTTCAAGTCTCTGTAGGCTGTAAGGGAATCCTGATGTCCCTCAACCAGCGAATGGATAAAAAAAGCTGTGGTACATTTACACAATGGAATACTACTCAGCCATCAGAAACAGAGAAATCATACTGCCAAATGGGTTGAACTAGAGAAGCTTATCCTGAGTGAGCTAACCCAGACCCAGAAAGGTGTGCATGGCATATATTCACTCATAACTGGATTTTAGACATATAGTACAAGATAACTATCCTACAACCAATAGACTGAAAGGAGCAGGAACATAGACTTTGTTACTTGCTAGTGGGACACTTTGCCCTAGTGGAGCTGCCATGTAGGCTTCCAGTATAAGAGGAAGCTCTTAACTCTCATATGACTGCTGAACTGAAGAGGGCTGATATATAGAGCACCCCACACCAAAGGAGTATGATAGGTGGGAGAAGGAGGAGAGTGTGGGGGGTGGAACCAGGAGGGGTGGAGGGAAGGGACTGTGATGGAGATGTAACTTGAAGTAATAAATAAACATTAAAAAAAAAGTGCTGCTCTGTCCTCGTTAGGAACATGTAGCTTCGCATCACATACACTGGACAGAGTTCTGTGATGGGGTCGTGTTCAGGTATGTTTGGCCAGAAGGCTTGAAGATGATGCTCCAATGGTATGGAGAGATACTTGGGACTGTCTAGGCAACAAACTGTCATTTTTTTTTTCTTTTTGGAAGCTGCTTGTCCATGCTTCCTAGTCACTCAAATAATAACTTTATCCCTTCTTAAGCCTTTGATGGGGTTGAAGACATAATAGCCATAAAATTTCAATTAAACTTGAGTTATTTAGGATTTAAAAGAAAATATAGGATATGATAAAAATTATTTAGGTTCAAAACTTTAGACATACCAAGATAGATAGATGATCTTTTTCTCCTTCAAGATTGCCTAATAAAAATAGGCTAAACATTATGTATGTACCATTTATCCTTTTTATTAGACAAAAGGAGGGAAATGATGGGGTGGTGTTAAACATTCTAAATGTTAATTGGTCCTGTTTGCTGTCTGTTACTTAATTGACTCTGATTGGTTAAATAAATGCTGAGGCCTGGAGATTGGACAAAGACAGAGGTAGGCAGGACTAAGGTTCGTGGGCTTTTTAGAGAGATATAGAGCATCTTGTGAAGAGGTCACCGGAGAGAAGCCAGGAGTAAACAAGAAAGACACGCCATGGGGTAGATTAAAGAAGATCCTTCCACGTGGCCTGGAACATTGGCTTAGCGTGGAGAATAATAGTCCAAAGGGACATATGTATATATGGGGTTGTATTTGGTAATAGAATTATGAGCTAGCTTAGATGGGCTAGGATTGTACAACCCAGGCCTAGGCTTGTTAAGATCTACCCGGTGTCTTTGGGTATTCATTTATAATGGCAGGTTAAGAATTGACACCGCCAAAACAAAGATAATATAAATACTGGGTAAATACTTTAATTAGTTATTTTTTTTACACAGAAGAAGAAAGGAACAGGTGTAGGCACACACACACAAACACACACATACACTGTCACACATGCATGCACAAATGTATAAAATATATTTCTTTGAAGTTGAAATAATGTCTGTATTAATCAAGCAAATTTGTTCTGTATGACTTTCAGGATTATGACTTTCTGTATGAAGTTGGTGTTTCCAATGTATTTGGTCCTGGAACTCGGATTCCCAGGGCCGCCGTTCAAGTGCTGGATGATATTGAGAAGTGTTTGACAGAGAAACAGCAATCTGTGTAAAACCTGGATCTTTAGTTCTGACCAAAGAAGACAGTAGTAAAGCTGTGTCTTCATGTAATTCCAACACCTGCTAATGTGCTTGCCTCAGAAGCCTCACATTAAATGATCCTGTGTCTGAGTAAAAAAATAAAAATCTCTGAAAATCATCTATACCAAATATTTCTCAAGTACATTATTTCAGAAAATTAAAATGGTATACTGCTTAGAAATAACTAACAATACAATTAATTATAAATAATTAAACTTTTGTTGTTTTTAAACAGGATCTCAAAAAAAAGAAAATCCTGGCTGCCTTGGAACTCACTATGTAGACCAGGCAGACCACAAACTCATACATGTCCACCTGCCTCTGCCTTGCAAGTGCTGATATTAAAGGTATGTGCTGTCATACCTGGAAATAATAAACATTACATTTAAATATTTGACTGATTCCTTCAATTTAGTGTTGATTTGAGTACTAGGAGCTCAAGTTCCTGTGTTAATATGATGACATTTGTCCTAGAAGAAAATAGTGGAGACTATTTGTGGATAGAAATAGATTGGAGTTATGATCTTCAGCCAAATCTACCAATGCTTCATTAAAAGTATTGCATCATCCCTGCACAATAGAATAGGAGATATAGGAATAAGGGAATCCTTCCAGGATTGCTTCAATTCCCTCTCAGCATGAGAATAGCATTGTTAGTGTCAGGCCTGGCTCAAAACTCCAGAAAAGATGTTTGTGAACCCTCTGTAAATGGAGGGCTGACGTCAGGTCAAATGAATTCTTCAAGACAAGCGATCTAGGTCTATTGCATAAAATAAGTGAGTTTTCACATCTAGAAACATGCTGATTTGTACAGATTTTCTTATTAAAAATAAGTTACAAAAGTAAAAATAGTCCAAAGAACCTGTGTAGTGTGGTGTTAAATCACTCATTGAAGGGGAAACTCATTCTTTGTTAACATAAGGCATTCAATAAGTAATAGTTTCTTTTGTAAACTTCTCTGTTATAGATAGTGTTGAGAGCATGCTCATCTTGCTGTAGAATTAATAAACTATAATACAGCTTAATTTTCAGAACATAACTTTTTGGAGTACATAATGATTATTGTTCCAATTTTAAAGAGGAGCTATTTGACTTCAAGGTCAGCAATATGTTCACTGTGTCATTTTATGTACTTTTTATAATGAAATATATATTCAATGTTATTCCTGTCATGTGTTCCATTATGTGCTTGGTGACATGACATGTACTATGTTTTATATATTTACAATTTCTGACATTTATCTTTGAATACCACTTTGAGACAAATAGTCCTTGAAAGCTACTAGATTTTATGTTTATCATATTTTTTAACCTGAGCCCAAAGTATAGTCAGTAATCTCATAATTTGAAAATGTATTTCCTGAACTACCCAAAAGCATGATGAATAGGTAATAAATTACTCTAGATTAAGTGTTTATCATTATTATATGTAGAAAATTCCAACATTTAAACAATTTACTATTTGTTTGTTTCAGAAAATTCCAAAGAAAATACCATTCTGTTTAATGTTCTGTTTTTGGATCAGAGTCTCTATGTTTACCAATAAGAACTTTTAGAATCAGACAATGACAAAGTGTGAAAAGAAAGTGAATGTTCCACAGTTACCACTTTTACAAAATAGGAAAAGATTAGGAAGGCATCTTGTGGTGGCTTGAATAGTAACGGCCTTCATATACTTAATGTGCTGAATGCTTGGGCTTTAGAGAGTAGCACTATTAGGAGGTGTGGCTTTGTTGGAGGAAGCATATCACTGGAGGCAGGCTTTTAGGTCATACATATTTACACTATGCTCAATGTGGCACACACACTTCAGCTGCCTTTGGATCAAGATGTAGAAGTCTCAGCTCCTTCTCTAGTGCCATGTCTGCCTGCATGATGCCATGCTTCCCACCATGACAATCATAGACTAAACTTCTGAAACTGTAAGCCAGCCTCAGTTAAACGTTTTCCTTTATAAGTGTTTCTGTGGTCATGGTGTCTCTTCACAGCATGGAAACCCTAAGACACAAATGCTATATTTTTTACCTTCTTGATAGGAACTGTAACCAAAAGAGAAGGTTTAGTGGTAATTATAGAGCACATTCAAAATAAACAGAACAATGAGAAACAGTAGACCCTTGTATACACAGGGGAAGCGAAGAGAGAAGGAAACCTCTGTGTTTAATGAGAAAAATCACCAGGGAGAGCACTGTATCCTTTATTACTTAATATGAGCAACTGGCTTACACGAAATCTATAAAGGATCACAAGATGGCAGCTGCTCTCTGCCAGTGGACAGACAGGAAGGAAGATGACATGGTTCAGGGAGAGCAACTGCAGGTGGAGCCACTGTTTAGAGTATGTGGGAGAAAGGTTTAAACCCCTCTGAGTGGGTCAAATGGTCTGTTCCGGATAGCCTCATTTGATTTAACTCAGCTGAATAAGAACTTTAGTTATTACATAAAATCCTTTTCAGCATCATCTAAAGATTCAGAAAAGATTGACTTAGAGTTTATGTGTATATGTTTGTGTTTGCATGTGTGCTTGTGTGTGTGCTTGAATATGCATGGACTCTCCCATGTGGTGTGTGTGTGTGTGTGTGTGTGTACATACCACAGAACTGACTGTCAGTTTTTACCTTTCTACCATAACCTTAAGTGACTAACCGTGGAGGCCACCTAACTAGAGATACACAGTATTATCAATTAGAGGATGTTTGCATATTCCTGTATGGAGAAAAGCACATGAACCAGAGACTCATACCTGGCCATGTTTTCTATCCAACATGGCAGCCCCACATGCAGAAACAATAAATATTTACTTGGTGATAGAAAAATTGAGGAAGAACAACAGTGATACTGATTCAAACAGGTTACCTCCATGGTATTTGGAAATGTATGTTCTCAAAACCAGTCAATAAAAAATACTCTTATTCTCAGAGTTTCTTTAGCGAACCTCTCAAACTGGAATTTTAGATTGTGATGTCAGAATTCAACCATGACTCAGCCCACCTTCTGCAGATAATCTGTATATGGGGTCCCCTATTGAGGCATTCTCTGAGTTCCTAGCTAGTAGGCAGCCTGTGCCATGATTTTTCACTAGGGAAGCTAGTTTACATAAAAGGGGCCACATTTCCTGGCCCCTATCCTCTTTCCATCTGGGAACCAGGAAGCCTGGCTGCAAGCTCTTACTGTGAAACCTCCATCTTCAGAAAGCTGTAAGAACAGGCCTCCACTTCTACACACAGTGCTGTCTCTGGCTGTGCCTGGTGATGGGGTCTGAACTCTCCGCAAAGCCCTCACCATGTTCTTGGCTCTCGCTGTAGTGTTAATCATTTTTCTAATAAGCTCCATTTCTCAATGGTACATTTAGATATTCTCTGGAGAACTCTGCCCATCTAAAACCTAACAAGTTTGGGTGGTGACAACAGCCTTTATTACACAGGATTTGCACAACTTTGGATTCTATTCCCAGCACCCACATGGCAGCTCACAATGGTAAGTACAGTTCCAGTGGATCTGATGTCCTCTTCTGGCCTATGCAGGCACTGAGCACACACATGAAACATATACATACATGTAAGCAAAACACATATATAGAATAAATAAATCTAAAAAAAAGTGAACAAAATTTGGGGAGGAGTAGAGATAGGGTGTGAATCTGGGAGGGGTTGGGAAGAATAGGGGTGAATATCAAAATATCTTGTATGCATGTATGAAATTCTCAAGGAATTAATAAAGATCATTTTAAGGTGGGCTAAGGCTTAAAAAGGCTTATCCAAAGAATTTCTGTAGATGTCCAAAAGCACACGAGAAGATATTCACTATCATTGCATCCCTGTTTTTTTTTAAAGTAAATGCAAATAGATACCAAGCAGTATTTCATTTCACTCCTATAAGAATGTCTATTACATTGTTTAAAAGTAAGGAAATGAACAAATGTTTAGGATGGGGGAGAAACTGGCACCTTATGCATTTCCTGTAGGAATTTACTGTGGTTCATCTGTTGTGGAAAACAGTAAGTCCTTCAGAAAACTAAATATGATTACCATATGGTCTAGCAGTTCCATGTCTAGGTATATATATTTGATTTTGTTTTTTAATCTTTTAAAAAGGTGAGTGCAAGGATTCAGTCACAGCCATTGCCATTCACTGACTGTGTCTGGTCACTCTATATTTTGAATACTGATAGCATTATGGTATTTGAAGGATTAGATAATGGATTCACTGCCCAGTCTTCAAGATGGAATGCATGTCTTAATAAGAAGTGAGCATAGATCCTGATCCCTGTCCCCACTACAGAAAGAAGACAGGAGCTAACTTAAACACATCCCATAATGGAGATTGATATTTTGATCTTTGATTTCATCACTTCTAAAACTGAAAAATAAACATTTTCTAGGCTATCAGGCCTATAGGACGTTATTTTATTTTAGCAATCTGACAGATTGACACTGATCTTCATAGTGGCATTATTCATAAAAGTCAAAAGGTAGAAGCAATCCAAGTATCTGCCTAGTGACAAAATGGAGAATATATTTATAATGAAATATTCCACCTAAAATGCTACAAAATGTATGGAACTAGAAGACATGTGCTAAGGGAGATAACCAAGTCACAAAGGACAAATACTGTATGCTTCTACTTGTATGAGATTCTTGGAGAACTTACATGCATAGACACAGAGATTGTTAAAGAGATGTTGATTGCCAAAGGCTGGGCAGAGTGAAGCCTGGAATAAGAGCATTGTATACAGAGCTTCAGCTGAAGAGGATGCAATAGTTCCTAGAGGTAAATGGTGGTGTTTGATTGTGCAACAACATGAATGCATAAAAAGCCAAATACCTGTATATCCAAACATAATTGATACAACTAATTTAATGTTTTTCATATTTTACTATAGTTACATCGTAAGGACAATGTCTGCCATATGATGCAGTCTATAGTCTAAGTATAGATGTTAATATTTTTATTAATCTTTGCAATGATTTATTAACCTTTTTATGTGTGTGGATGTTTTGATTACATCTATGTCTGTATACCACTAGTGTCCCTGGTGTCTACAGAGGTCAGAAGAGGGTGTCAGATCCCCTGGTACTGGAGTTACAGATCATTGTAAGCAGCTGCATAGTTCTGGGAATCAAAACCAGATCCTCTGGAAGAGTAGCCAGTGGTGTTAACTGTGGAGTCATCAGTCCAGCCCCTATTGTATCAGTCTTATTGTATCTCCCACTGCTGCTATTTTGAATAAATGGAAAGGTATGAATCACAGGAGAAAGATAAGACTTTCTTTCAAGGGCTATACAGTCAGGAGATTTGAATTTTTATTCTAAAGCCTACAAAGAGCTAAGTAAGAATTTTAACTAGGTAAATATTGAGAAGTCACATGCTGTATAGCAAGCAGCAGTGAGTAAGCTGCTTTTTATGGACAGAAGAGTGGAGATAAGAGTTAAGAGGTTATTGTAGGGATATGTTAGAGAAATTCTAAGTATGTAAGCTAGTCTATGTAGGTACTGCTCACAGATGACAGTGATGTAGAGGATATGTTCATATTTTGAAAGACTGACTTGTAGAAAGTGAATTTTATCTTCAAAAAGATATCTGCCCATATATTGCACTTGCTGTGTGAAATCGGCTGTTTCCCACCACCTAATTTGTTTTTTCTTAAGACTTTTATAAAAGAGAGTATCTATGAACAGGATAACCATACTACAACCCACAGACCCAAAGAAACTAAGTAACAAGGAAGGCATAAGGGATGATGCTTGAATCCTTTTAAGTAGGGGAAATAAAATAGACATTGGAAGAGGATGGAGAGAGGGATCCAGACAGGAACCCAACATTATTGCCATCCAAGAAGCTTTATCCAGAAGATAATGGAAACAGATATAGAGACCCACAGCTAAACATTCAGCAAAACCAGGGACTCTTGAGGAAGAGTTGGGGATGGTTTGAGGGACCTGGAGGAATCAAGGACACCACAAGAAGACCCACATAGCCGATTAACTAGGACACAAGGGGGCTCATAGGGACTGAACCACCAACCAAAGAACATGCATGGACCGGGCCTAGGCCCACTACACATATGAAACTGATGGGCTGCTTGGTCCTCAAGTAGATCCCCTAACAATTGGAGCAGAGACTATCTCTGACTTGGACACAGTTGTCTCCCTCTGGATCCCATTTTCCTGGGAGAGCTGCCTTGTCTTGCCTCAGTGGAAGAGGAGGCACTTAGTCCTGATGCGGTTTGATATACAATAGTGGGTTGGTACTGGGTTGGTGGGGGAGTATGGGAGAAATGGGTGAGAGGGTGGAACTGGGAGGACGAAGGGGGATGGCAATTGGAATGTAAAATAAACAAATTAATTAAAATGTAAAAAAAAAGAATATCTTGTTGGGGTAGTGTTAAGCATTTTAAATGTTAATTAATTGGTCCTGCTGCTGGCTGGAATGCCTTAATTCTCTGTCTAAAGCGCAAGCTTCCTGTTCTCATCCCAGGAAGTCCCACCTTTTTTGTCTTTGCCCAATCTCAGGCCTTGACATTTTATTTAGCCAATCAGAGTCAATGAAAGTAACAGACAGCAAGCAGGAGGAAGAAGAAGATACACGCCATGGGTTAGAAAAAAAGAACCTCATTCCACATGGCCAGGAACATCAGCATGGCATGGAGAATGGCAGTCCAAGGGGACGTATGTATATATGGGGTCATATTTGGGTAATAGAATTACGAGCTAGCTTAGATGGGCCAAGATTCCTCAACTCAGGCCTAGGCTTGGTAGAAATCCATAGGGTCTCTGTGTGTATTTATTTATAATGGCGAATTAAAGATTTTCAGCCCCTGAACCAATTAACACTAATCTAAATAGTGGTTAAATAATTTAATTAGCCATACTTCTTTCTACAATATCTTTTATTTTTTGGCAGTTTCATACATGTATCATATCACTCCCAGTTTCCTCTCTCAACTCTCATGTACCCCAACCCTCTCTTATCCTTTCCTATCTCACTCTTGATCCTCAGTGATTTCATGATTAAAATCACAGATATAATGTCAAAAATGAAGGAAATGTAAGCTCAAGAGTTTTCATGGATCAACACTAGAACTTTGTATGCACTCTGGCTTCTCAAGCACATGAGAATAATGTCTTTTAAAACATAACTGATGTCAACTTGCTTGTCAACTAGGCATGGCTAGGAAGAGGGAACCTTAATGGGGAGGTAGGATGCCTTGATCAGATTGACCTGCGGCCACTCCTGTAAGGCATTTTCTTAATTGCTCAATGATGTGGGATAGCCCAGCCCTGATGTGGGCAGTGCCATCCCTTGGTGAAGAGCTTGGGATTTGGGATACATAGCAAAGGTCACTGAGCATGCCAGAGGAAGCAAGCTAGAGAACAACCTTACTCCATATATACTTTGCTTCAGTTTTTCCTTCAAGCTCCTTCATTGGGTCCACATGATGATAATAAGTTGGACGAGCTCCTGTCTTTGAAGCATGGTGTTTACCACAGCATAACACAGCATCAGGAAGCAAACTTGCACAATTTTGTGTGTGTGTGTGTGTGTGTGTGTGTGTGTGTGTGTGTCTGCGTGTGTGTGCACATACAAGAGTTGGAATGTGCGTGTGCTACAGCACACATGTAGAGGTCAGAGAACAACTTTTAGAATCAGTTCTCATCTTAATCCCTATGGATCCTAGGAGCAAAGCCAGATTGCTAGGCTTGCAAGTACCTTTATCCTCCAAGCCATCTCACTGGCCCTTGACTGTTAAATTTATCCCTAAGGAAGATGCTCTCTGCTTTTAGAAATATTTTAATTTTTAAAAAATTTATTTATTCAAGTTACATCCCCATTGTAAGCCCCTCCCTCCCCCAACTTGTCCAACCCTCTTCCACTTCTCTGATGAGGGGAGCCTCTCTCCCCCATTTTCTTAATTAAGAATAGTACTTTGTGTTTTAGTTTTGGTTCACAAATCTTCCCCTTTTTTCTTTTTGTACCTGTAGGTGGCACTCTAAGCCCAGGATTACACTCCATTTACCTGCTTGACATGATACTCGTTTTTTGAAATCCTAGGCTCATAAGCATTGTCAGAAAAAATATGTCTGCTTAATAATCCATTTAGGCATTCCTAATGTCATGATTTGGATCGTGTTCTGTTGGTAACTGCATATGAACTCTTATGCACTTTGTTGCTAAGGTAGCATTCAGTTTATTAGTAATGCAACTAAGATAGGATTAATGTTGAATTCTGTGTAGAAACTCATCCTTGATTTACCTTGAATCATTTTACGTTACTAATTTTCTTGACCTGGACCATCTCATTTCAATTTTTTTGATTGTGCTGACCTATTTACCATGAAACCAAGCTTTGAAATAGTCTGTCTTATACATTAAACACAATAAATAATTACTCAGAAATACTTAAAAGGGAAGTAGTACAGAAATAAATAATTTCTTACAGGATGTTTTTTATTCTTAAATCAGAGGGGAACTGTTTTCATTGTATAAAAACTTATTTGTTAAATTATAATTTATTACTACTTTGGAAAATAAAACAAAATACCAATTGTCCTCTGTTTTGCTGTTTTGACTTTTAATTTTTTGAGACAAGTTCTCATTGTTGCCTTGAAGTCCCAGTCCTTGTGCCTCAGCCTCTCAAGTGCAGGATCACAGGTTTGTACCCTAAACATGTCTTCCCCTCTCTTTTAAATTTATCACAGCTGAAAATTCAATAACCTTCATGTGTCTGTACAGCAAACAGACAACTTTGCTGTACAGTCTTTCCATGAGTGCTAAGATTCACCCATAGTTGCTTAGAGAGGTACAAGACCAGAGCAATGTGATGTTATCCTCAGGTTCCATGAACCGTCTTTACTTGACTTCATGCATTTCTATTCCCTTGTCCCTCTAGCATTATCAATCTTGTCAGATCATCTAGTCATCAGAACAATATTAGTGACAATTTTCTGCCAGAGAGAATAAATCATTTATCTAGACATTAAGTATTGAAGGAAATGAAGCAGATGTTCTCCAACACATTCTTCTTTGACTTAAGGAAATTATCCTTTTAAAAACATTCTCCATGATTGTAAACATACCTGGAAAAAGAAGAGTATGAAGGTGATCATTGTAGTTTATTTCTGAGACGACTAAGAGAGTAATTACTAATTTTGAGATTAACTCCAGAGAGACATTTACATAGTTACCATACACTGTGAGATCTGGGTGCCATTTTCTGTTTAATGAAAGGATGATAGAGATCCACGAAACTGTTCAGGAGAAGGAGATGCTTGTGTAATCTTTGAATTGTACAGTGTGCAGTAAAAGCAAAATAACACATTGACTGCATAGAAAATATTATACTTTCTCAGAGCCTGAGCTCTACTGCTATAGAAATCATTATTATATTACCCAGTATTTATTACGTATTGTACACCTTTTTCCTAGACCCTCGAAATGAAAAGAACTGTGACTACCTGCCATGAAGGAGGTCTCCCTAGTGCTATGGAAGTAGAGAAAGAGAGGCTACCTTTCTCTTGTGGAATAAGGGAAAAAGCTCCAAGGAAGACACATCCGGAACTTAAGCTGTGGGAGTGATACAGTGGGCAGAAGTGTGAGGATGTACAACAGAAGCACAGGCATATTCTGGGTAAGAGGAACAGTCAGAGAGAGGAGGATGGGATCCACAAAAGGCAATGAAGGTGAAAATATTTTCTAAGAGTTTCTATTGTTCATGAGCATCTTATTCTGAAACAGCTTTAAAAATGGATTTCTTGGCCCTAGTAGAGCTGCCATATAGGCCCCCTGTGCAAGGTGAAGCTCTTAGCCCTCATATGACTGCTGAACTGAGGGGGGATGATATGTAGGGGAACCCCACACCAGAGGAGTAGGATAGGTGGGAGAAGGGAGAGACAGTAGGAGGGGTAGGTCTGGGAGGGGTGGAGAGAGGGGACTGTGATGGAGATGTAACTTGAAGTAATAAATAAACATTAAAAAAAGGATTTCTTCCCAAGAGCTTGCTGATTTCAAGTAGACAGATTACTGATGCATCAAAAACTTCTCTATACCTAAAACATTTCTAACTTTTCACACTTTCTGTATTCTATGTGTTTTTGTATTTAAGAAACTTGAGGATATTGAGGGAAAACAGCATTGTAAAATGCCAGTGAAATAACAGCGGGAAAGTATTTGGCCTGCAGTTTCCCTATGAAAAGCCAATTCCTCTGTGCTTAGGGAGGTGTTTCTCAGGTTGTGGGCTATGACCAGCCTGCTGTGTAATCCATTGTGATTACTGAAAATGTTGGCCACATGAGAGCAGAACTCTTAATTTTAATCCATTTTGGAAGGTCCACATTGGAACCCAAGGTTATTACACTAAATATATCATTGGTCACAAAGAAATTTTACAGATAGACTATAAACTAATAAAACCATTTTTTGGTTGAAAAAAATAGTTTTCAGACATGCAGCTTATGCATATTTGGATAGGCAACATAATTTATAAGGATGTTTCTCATCCAAAATATTTGCATTGTATCATATTTAATTGATTGACAAATAAGGGGTTAAGGATCAGAAAGGTTTTATTTTTTATCCTTTTAGTTTGTCTCAAGGCTTAAAATGTCTTTTCTTCTAAAATGTCAGATCATATCATGGGAAACACAATTATACAACTATGAGATAACTGTAACATGCATTTGATATGCATCAAAGGATATAGTTTCTGGTATCAAATTTTTAATCAATAAGTAGCTAAGAATGACTTCAGTAGAGGGGAAATATCAATATGATGTCAAAGTTGATGCCCAAAATGGAGCCTCAGGATTGCTAATTCTCCTGGAAACTCACTTTAGGTAGACTACATTGTTATTCTTCTTAAAACTGGGAAGACATTATCTTCTCAACAGGTGTGTACAATCTGTGTTTTATTATTTTACAAACACAGGCTTTGATTTTGGAGATGCTCTAAAGGTGTTAGGGAAGATAATTTTTGTTTGTTTGTTTTATTTTGCTTTGGACATGGTTTCTCCTTGTATCCCTACCTGTCCTGGACTCACTTGTAGACGAGGCTAGCCTTGAACTCACAGAGGCCTGCCTGCTTCTGCCTTCCATAGAGTTAGGATTAAAGGTGTGTTCTCCTATGCCCAGCAATTAATAGGGTAGAAGTTAGGCCTCTTTAGTGAATTAGTATGTAGTTCAGTTTGGCATTTGGCAACACATAAAGCTTGGCGTCCCTTGGCTTGCTGAAATGGAGAGATATCATAGTTGTAAGAACTGCCTTGTGGAAGGGACATGGCTAAGAACTGCCTTGTTGAAAGGGCATGGCTAAGAAACCAGACAAGCTTTGAGAGGACATCAAAAAGAACAGGACTGCTGGAGAGAGTTCTTTAAAGGCTTCTGTCTTGGGGCTCCAGAGTGCCGGAAGAGTGAGCAAGGCAAGCAGAATTTAGAAGCTGTCAGAGCAGCTCTCAATTTGACAGTTGGAACAGTCTGACTTGAAATAAACTGGCCTTGCGAACTGACAAGGTTAGGCCCAACTGACAGCAAGGCAAGCAGAGTTTGATAGCTGCTGGAGCAGCCCTCAGTTTGGCAGTTGGAACAGATTGACTTTATAAACTGGCCACAAGTTGGTGGTTGAAATAAGCTGGCCTTGCAAACTGGCAATATTAGGCCCAACAGACACTAAGCTTGAAAGGGACTGCCTGTTGGGACTGCTGTAAATCAAGTTATCCTGCAGGGACCTATGCTAAGAATATTAATATCCTTTTAAGGAAATTAAAATAGGATTAGTTAGGTGTTTATAGATAGGTGTTTGTTAGGTATCAATAAATATAAGGGTTTATAAATAAAAACATTCTGTTACAAATTACAGACAGCTGTGAACTGCCATGTGCGTGTTGGCATTTGAATTCGGGTCCGTTGGAAGAGCAGCCAGTGCTCTTAACCACTAAACCATCTCTCCAGCACCAGGAAGTGAAATTTTAATTCATGTAGAATGTGGAAAGGAACAGAGAAAAGGGGATTAGAGCTTGTTCCTGCAGTAAGTTGGTGTTACTCGCACAAATACATGCACACTACGTACAGCTTAAGCTCCTGTTCTTTCTCCTACCCTAATATTTAACCTCCAAGAATGGATTCAATGAGACCACTTTGCATCAAGTACTTGGAGTTCTGTACTCCACAGGGACCTCAGTAGAAAGGAGGCAATGTTCTCAGAAATGCTTCATACACATCCCTATAGACATCTTTCTTCCGTCAAGTTCTTTATTCCCATATTATATAATGTGAGACACTTTAATACCCATGCTTGTACATATGTGAGTGTGTTCATGTGAGCATGTGGCAGACGAGCATGCATGTAAAGTGACTGTGTGTGTGCTGATGAACACACACAAAGTGTTGTATGTGTGTGTGCACGTGTAGCTGAGGGAGAGGTACCATAATTCAGGTTTTTTTATTAGTATATCTATCATTCATATATATATATATATATATATGCTTTTAATCCCAATGTGGAAATGGATTCCCCTTTCCTTCTGTTCCTTTGATCAAGATGTCACTTTCTCTTTAAGGCCTTTAAAAGATATCTCACTATGTTGTCCAAACTTATTTTAATCTAGCAATTCTCTTGCCTCAGCTTCCAAAGTCCTCAAATTAGAGCAGCAACATAAGGTTCACCAGGGACATGGCCTCCTATAATTTTTTTTAACAAAATCAACTTGTGACTCAGACACTGGACAGATACAGGATACAAACAGTTGTCATTCAGCCAGTTGCCAGCATTTGGTTTTGGGACAAACCACCTACTTGTTGTTTTGAGTCTCTCTCTCTCTCTCTCTTTTGATATTAACTATTTTGATATTTTTCTTAAATAATTTCCATGTACTCCAGTCAAAGTCAACCGAATACGTGTTAGTTTTGTTTCTCTTAGGGAGAGAAACAGATCTATGGGTTATGCAGTTGGATTGTAGACAATGCTCTCCACTCACTTAACATGGAAGGAGAACGAAATAAGAATTTTTATTTTGCGCAGACTGCAAGAGTACTTAGAGGACATTGATACCTGGGACACAATATTTATTATATTTATTTAGTCACTTTCCAAGGTGTGGACTAGCGAAGTCACGTGGAAGTCACTAGAGCAGCATGTCCCAAGTTCTGCAGATGGATTTGTTTTGAGTCACCTTGTCAGTTTTGAAACAATGTCATAAATATAAATGACAAACTCCAGGAATGGCAACAGAGATGCCACTTCGTTAGCTTCCACAAAACCTAATTTTCTGTGCAACCCCTGGTGCATTAAAAAATAAAATTTAACGCAGGACTTGAAGGGTGTTTCCAGATGGCCTTTTATTAGCTTCTGAGGAGAAGGCCTCTCCGATTCTCCTTCAGCCACTCACATCACAGTGTCGTTTCTCACTTTCCTTTGCATTGCTCTCTAGTTGCAGCATGGCTAGCTAAATGACACTTGGAGGGCAGGTCCTTGAAGTATTTGTTCAGATGATCACAAATCTGGATTTGCCCTATTTCCTAGAAGGTCAGATGATGCTAAAGCATCCCACTTTTCCATTATTTCTGCTTTTGACCTCTCTGATGAAATTCCTGCTGGGTGTAGAATAACAGAAAAAACTTGAGTGGACAAAATGAAGTTATCGTCTCAGGGTTTATTCCACTGAGCACACCCCCAATTGTTCCAGAAAGGAATTTTGTGTTGTAAAGTGAAAGCAACCTAATTATATATGTATATAATTTACTGAAGATAGAGCTGACTCCTCCTTTCACTTTCTAACTAGCAGAGATAAAAACCCTTGTCTGCTCTCTGTGATTTTGTTTGTCCTTTTCCAGAATCTCTGCACTCTTTCTGGTTATATGTCTTTATAACAATATTGTACCAGAAGCAAATCCACTTAGAAGCATAGATTAGATGAGGCAAAAGCTTGCAAAGATACAGAATCAAATCAGGGTTCAATGGATGTATGTTTTGCTGACTTCTGGGTAGACCCTAGATCCTGATATGTGCTGATTTACATGGTTACTGAATACGCGATGTCCAGGACATAATAGCTTTGATACGAATAGGAGTAACTCAGGATCACCAAGGACAACAAGGCCTAATAGAAGGGAATCAAAGATGTCGCTGAGCTGCTAATCACTGTCATTCAAGAAAACTGCATAAAGCCATAAAAGAGTTCCCTCAACTCGGACTCTTAAAGACAGGACTTGGAGAATAAGACTATGGCACACTGGCCAATATTCATCCTGACTAATTAATGTTTTTGTTTGATATTATGGCTATCAATGTAGTTCCATAAGAACAGAATGAATGTCCATTGTCAGCGACTTGTAGGGGAAGAAGAAAGCCCAAAAAATACTGTGGTATAATAGAGTGATGTTCTCAGTTTGAGATGAAAAGGTATGGGAGACAGAGGAAGAGCTGAAACAGAGGATGGACATGTAACATTTGCCAAGACTTCCTGGGCCATTTAACCTTTAATTGTCACAGCCATTTCAAGGAGAATGAGTTATGGCTCCCACACACAATGAGAAACGAGGCTCAGCATGCTTAAATGGCTTTCCTGTCAAGCCTGTGCAGTCATGAGTTGAAAGCAGGGGCATTGCCAGGGCTTGCTCCGTTGCCACAGATGGCTGCTTCATTCCTTCTGCTACCCTTGTCTTCTCTCTGAAGAGCTACTAAGGGCCTGAGCCAGGCTGTTATGGCAGAAGTCTCTCAGCCATTTGTGCTGTTGCTGTTCAATTGAGGTTTGCTCCTCACTTATATACTTGCAGTATATAAGGACTGTTTTCTCCCTTTCACCCATTCTCATCTGCTCCAAATGACCCATGGACTAAAAACTGTCTCTCATCTTCACTAGGTAGCAAGTGTTTATTTCTTGATTCATCTGCCTGAGGGGACATGAGAGCCGAGCATCAGGATATCAGGGAAGGAGAGGTGATCAGATAATGATAAGAGCTGACTTAGTTCCGTGACAACAGCTTGGATCTTCTGAATATCCTTAGAGGACATCAGTTTTCTGTGCTTGTTCAAGGAAGTGTGATCCAGATTCTGAAACATCAAAACAGCTCAACTGGAGGCAGCACAGCAGGCTTAGTAGACCACATTTCACCAAGGTATGTGACCCCCTCCTTTACATGATCCCATCCCACCCCAACATCTGGAGAAATGAGTGGGTGCTGAGAAAGTGATTACCTCTCCTAGCTTCACAGCCATGTTGTTTATTGGTCTCCAGAACTTCTACTAAGCAATAATCCCAAACAGGACAAGATACAAGTAACTTCTGCACACTCCAGGGTATTCACCCCATGGATCCTGTCTACCTGTGGAGCTGTAAGCTTGAGGCTGAGGTTCATGTTCCCAACCAGCTCCCATCAGGGCCTTGAGGATGGGGCTATTCCTTTCATTCCAGTTTGTCTGCATCTTTGTGTGTGTCATTTATGAAAGTTTTACCACCCTCACTCAGAGTTTAGGTCACTGAATTTGAGGACCACAATCAAAATTTGATGATGACACACACATACACACAGACAAGAAGATAAAATGCACAGAGATATTTTAGAAAATGTTCTCTTTCAGGCACCTTGAAAGCATAGCAGCTTGAAGGCTGGAAGGAAGGCTGAGCACAGTGATTATCCTCAGAGAAGAAAACAGGCATCAAAACGATTTGAAGATGAAAAGAAAAAGAGGCCATAATTTTGGGAGGGATTGAGGGTGGGGGACATGAGAGATTGGAAGGTGGGAATGGGGTGGGGGGTTGGAGGGAGAAAAGGGAAGGTGGGAAGTGATGTAATCAGGTTTTAAATAAAAAGTTTTCTACTCACATATTTTTTTTCAACAAACTTTCGGAAAATGTGGCAATCACTTCACGTATTGTTTTCTCGATGTACTGAAACATATTTCTTTCTGCAATGTTCTCCCTCCCTCCTTCCAACACTTCTTTTCTCCTCTTTCTTTTTTCTTCTCCTCTTCTCCCCAGTAGTGGTTGTTTTGTTTTTGTGCAGTGTCACTGATAGCACAGGTTGATTTCTAACTTACAATGTCACTTAGGCTTGACCCTCAACTCTGGAGGCTCCTGGCGACCACCTCCAGAGTGCTTGGAATACAGGCATGGACCACTAGCTTGGTCTATGTGATGCTGAAGATTGTTCCTGTAACTTCATTCACTCGAGGTAAGGCCTCTTACAAGCTGAGCTACAGGATCAGGCTCATGTTAATTCTTTTGAAAAATATTTTTCCTTTAGGTAACTGAAGTTTTAAACTTCTGATAAGTTCATATTTATTCCAGTGACAGGTACTCTATGGCATTCCTCTCACCTCCATACTAATATCTCATCTTCTGTTGTAATCTTCTATGTGAGAGTTGCTATTGTTTCAATGTTTGGTTTTTCAATCTTATTTCTTTACTACTATCACCAATATATATCATGGATATCTTTTAAAATTTTTATCATTCTCACAGATTTAGTATATCTCATACATACTTAAACATTATTGAACCTTCCAAACAAATTGTCTAACCACATTCATTTCTCTGAATGATATCAATTTTTCCTAATATTTCAGACTAGAACATTCAAAAATTCTCCTAACATTTCATAATTCTCTACCTATACTCTGTTAATTTTTATAACTTCCACAAATGATTGAGAGTCTGTGGTGTTGTCTTTGTTCCTAGTTGACTTCACATAATATACTTCCTGAGTTCCATCCAGGCTGTTGTAAGAAAATTTTATTCTTTTCTAAGCTGAATAGTTGTTCACTTAAAAGCCTCTAAAATAACTTGCTGTGTGTGCAGAGAAAAGAAAAGTCTTGCACACTATGGGTGAGATATGAGGTAACCCAGGGAAACATTACAGAGTCTCACAACACAGGAAATACAGCTTTGCTGTGGCCCATTGTTTCTTCTTCTTCTTCTTCTTCTTCTTCTTCTTCTTCTTCTTCTTCTT
>CAJQZJ010001064.1:475746-487966 GCA_907164525.1 Lophiomys imhausi
TTCTTCTTCTTCTTCTTCTTCTTCTTCTTCTTCTTCTTCTTCTTCTTCTTCTTCTTCTTCTTCTTCTTCTTCTTCTTCTTCTTCTTTGGTTTTTCAAGACAGGGTTTCTCTGTGTATCCTTGGCTGTTCTGGACTCACTCTGTAGACCAGGTTGGCCTTCAACTCATAGAGATCCACCTGGGTCTGCCTCCTGAGTGCTGGGATAAAAGGCAAATGCCACCACGCCCAGCCATTACAGACAGCTGTGAACTGCCAAATGGTGCTGGGATTTGAACCCGGGTCCTTTGGAAGAACAACCAGTGCTCTTAACCGATGAGCCATCTCTCTAGCCTGCCCATTGTTTCTTAAGTATTTATCAGAAACACACTTCTTTCCAAGTTCAATTCTTCCACTATTTCACTCTTGAGCACTTGCTGTATTAGCCACGCTGTTGCTTCCTCTTTAGCCTTTCTCTCTCCCAAACAAGATTTCAGCCAGTCTAATCTTCCCTGGATCCCATGTCCATTACTACTTTTCTGTACCCAGAAATACTGTTTTATTGTCTCATAAATTCTTTTTTTAATGTTTTTTTTTTTATTACTTCAGGTTACATCTCCATTACAGTGGCCTCTTTCCACCTCTCCCAGTCCTGCCCTCCCACCTTCTACCCACTCTCCTTTCCATCCCACTCCTCTGGAATGGACTGTCTCTACATATCAGTCCCCTTTTATAAATTCTTGTCTATCTAAAGGCGAATCTTCCTCTTCCCTAAAAGTTACCTCTTTCCCACCTATCCATCCTTGTTCCCAATACTCTCCTTGTTTCTCAATGGCACACAATTGTGATACCATTTGGATTTCCTGAACATCCCACCTCCAGTCTGTCTCCTTAATTTGCTTATATGTGCCATTGGAAACCATCCTCCAGCCTTCCTGCATACCAATTCCTTCCTGTACAAACACATTCACTATGATGCTAGGTTCCCTTCACCACTCTTCTGCACACTCCAGTCTGCCTCTCATAGTCAAGATGTTTATGGGAACGTCTAGGGTGCTTATTTATCTCAATCTTTTTTTCAAAGTTTAATGTGATCCTGACCACTATCTAAGGTACTTTTATGCCTTTCATCTTTCCTCATAAGCTCAGGGCATAATACTATTCTTATTTCAGATAGAGCACTTACAGATTCATGTTTGAGTCTGCTTTCTGAGGTCTGTACTAAGTTCAATTCACATTGGTTTTCTCCACATGCTTTCTTGTATACATTAGGTTCCTAATTAGTGATGTGAAACCAAACTTCTCAGCTATTCTTTTTTTCATGTTCCTTGTTAGAAATAGACATTTATTTTTCTTTCATTGAAAGAAAATTTCCTTTTCATAGAGTACATCCCTATCATACTCTCTTTTACCCCTGTTCCTCCCAGTTTTCCCCACTTCCTCTCCCATCTGGATCCACTTTCTCCCTGCATCTCACCAAAAAAGAGAAGGTCTCAAAGAGATAATAACTAAGCATGACAAAATAAAATATAATAAGATGAAGCAGAAACTATCATATCAAATTTGAAAATGGCAGCTTAACATGAGGAAAAGTGTCTCAAGAACCAGGAAAAGAGCCAGAGTCCCACTTGTTCTCACAGTTGGGAGTCACACAAAAATACTAAGCTAATTACCATGATATATATTTAGAAGACCTAGTGCAGACCCATGTAGGCCCTGTGCTTGCTGCTTCAGTCTTTGTGAGGTCCTCTGTGAGAAATGGCCATTTCTGCAGTGCTAATTGTTTCTTGTTTACTCACTTCCTGTTCTCCTTGATCATTAGGTAAGTTTCAGTTGCTATCTTGCTGTGTAGCCACTGGTTCCCCTACTGAGTCTCTGCCTAAATGTCTCAATCTCAGTTCTAATCAATATCCATGAATTCCAAACTCGTGTTTCAGTGTATTTACAAAAGGAAAGAAAGTTTAATTTGAGTTATATTATTGGGCTATTTTACTACTGAAGTTAACTTTTCTGGTTAAAAATTTGAACAGAAGAATCTATATTTCAAAGTAATGTGAAGATAAAAGGGGTTATTTATTTGAAAGTGCTTTAGGAACTGTCAAAAACCATGCAAAATCACATGAGGGTTAAATTGGAAGCCCTTTGGAAATACAATATGCCTTAAGCTGTGTGGCAGATTATGCTCATTGCCCACCCACCACCCGCCTGCACCTTACATGCTCCTGCATGCTGCCTTGCTGTCAGAATTCTGGGTATTCTTTGAGGCTGAAGATGCCTCCAGTTCTCATCCTTTTAATGCATGATCTGGGCATGAGCCCCAAATAATCAGTAGTTTTATAGTTCCTGGAAAATACTATACTCTCTTAGGTAAAATCTCATGAAAATAAAATTCTCACCTTGCTGCGGTTTACTGAGGATGTGATAACTTTCTTAAAACCCCCAAGAGAAAAATCAAGCCTAATTCCACTAACCTAAGTGTGGCAGAGGAAAAAGCTGCCAGCAAAATGCATCTTGGTGCTACTGAGTTTTTACACAGACACTGAAGTTGCCCTGGCTCCAGAATTTTTATCATAGAAGAAAATAGCTTTTATTTTTCTGTTTATTATTCAGGCTACTTTTATCTGTATGTTCTCTTTGTAAGCAAAATTATTCTAACATATATATATATATATACATATATTTTCCTCTTCAATATCAAGGCTGAGTTTAGGTTCTTAAATATTCCCTCACTGTTTGAATACCTCTGTGTCTATTTCTATGGCATTTTTTAGGAAGTTGGAATTAAGATTTTAGGGTGGAATTCCTCAAAAATCAAATGTATCAATTCTGAAGGAACTGATTTATGAAAATTCTGAGACTGTTATTGGAAAACTGTATTACCAAGATAATTCACCTAAAATTGTTTATCAAGTTCTTAGTGTGTGTGTGTGTGTGTGTGTGTGTGTGTGTGTGTGTGTTACAGAGCACACAGAGAGATGAGGGAATGAGTTTTATCCTTCTACCATGTGGGTTTCAGAGATCAAAAATAGTCCTTAGACTTAGAGACAAGTATCTCTACCTGCTGAACCATGCCCGTAGCCATAATGCTTTGCTTTCTAATTCTATCCTAGAACCTCCTTACAACTGTCTGTAACTACAACAACAGGGAATCCAACAGCTTCTTCTGGCCTCTGGGGTGGGCAGCTAAGACATTGGGCAATAATACACACACACACACACACAAACACACACACACACACACACACACATACACACACACACACACACACACATGCACGCACACACGCATGCACACACATACATAAATAAATCAATATACAGATATACAGATTTATAAATGAATAAATAAAAAGAATAAAGTGAAATTATAAAAGTGAAATTACTGTCAAAGCTGTGGACTGACTGGAAGCCTTGTTGATGGGCTGTAAAACTGAAGGAACTGTGGTGAATGTGTATTCTTCTTAAACTTAATATGGTTCATGAGCCCCAATTGTTGTATGCATGTCAAACTGAAGTCAGAGTTTCTGAGTTGCAGCCTTATTTGCCTAGTCATTTCAGCTGTATCACTCACAGTAACTGAGATACATAGATAATATGGAGAAAATGAAAGATGTAATTTCCATGGCATGCTAATTAATCAGAAAAAGAAAAAAAGAAAAAGAAAAAGAAAGGAAGAAAGAAAAAAAAACTATTTTCCAATCAGACATCAATTGCAAATAGCTTCTTGGCCAGGGATAGGATTTTGTGGCCACTTTTACCTTCTCCGTTTTAGGATCCTCGGAAGGTCTTGTGCATGCTGCTACAGTCTCTTTGAGTTCATACGTTCATCAGTCCTGTCGTGTCTTGAGACGCAGTTTCCTTGGGGTCATCCACACCTCTGAGTCTTAGAATACTTCCACCTGAGGGTTACTGGGTATATCAACCACACTCCAGGACAGATCCCCCTTTCTCTAGCACTAAACACACTCTACACTCCATTTTCTTGCTGTACTTTCTGTTTTATTTTTGGTATCTGTCTTACTGATTTTCTTTTCTTTCTTGTTTCTTTTTCTTTCTTTTTTTTTTTTTAGTTTTTACCTTGTCTGTTTTGGTTTTAGCTTTTGTTGCTGTTGCCATTGTTGTTTTTCCTGCTATTTTATTTTTGAGAGAGAGAGAGACAGGGAAGTTGGGTCAGTAGGAAGATGGGGAGGATCTGAGAGGAGTTGGGAGAGGGGAAATAATATTATCAACATGTACAATGTGAGAAATCATTTTTTTTAAATATAAAAGTTTAAAAAATAATATTTTGATTTTTGGATAAAACTTGTATGAACTAAGTTAAATTAAGTAAATCAGACACAGAAACATAGATATTGCAGAATTCCATTTGTAATATGTATCTAAAATGTAAAATTCACAGATGCAGAGAACACAAAAGTAGTTCTGGTTCCAAGGGTAGAGAATGGGGAAGGTGATGGTAATTCACGTGACATAAAACTTCATTTAGGCTAGATATATAACTGCTATAAATGATGAATTGTGTGACAATGTTAATGTTAGCAATGTGATGTTTCAAAGTATCATCATGCTCCCCACCCTCTGCCCCTGGGAACCAGATCCATTACTGTGTTCTTGGCATCTATGATGGTAGGTGCAATATTAAGTGTTATTTATGCAAAAATAGCCAAAACTCAAAGCAGAGGAAATAAGGAAGGTGGAGAAAAGTCATCACTGAAAAGCCATTCTCCCAAATAGAACAAGACTTATATGCTTTTTATGCTTTGAAGGAAGAAAAAAATCAATGAAAAAACCAGAGTATAATAAAATTTTCTTGAGAGTGACACTCAGAGAATCTGAATTTCATATGGACTCTACCACCTCCTCAGCAACTGTGTAACCTTTTAAATGTATTTCTCATTAAACGATTGTTAATAATATAGACCTTATGAATATATTATTGAAAAATATGATCATTATTTAATAGAGTTAAGCATAAGAAGAGCAAGGATCATTTAGAAATGCTGAATAGGGCTGGAGAGATGGCTCAGCGGTTAAGAGCACTGGCTGCTCTTCCAGAGGTCATGAGTTCAATTCCCAGCAACCACATGGTGGCTCACAACCATCCATAATGAAATCTGGTGCCCTCTTCTGGCCTGCAGATATACCTGCAGACAGAACACTGTATACATAATAAATAAATCTTAAAAAAAAAAAGAAATGCTGAATATATATAATGTGTATATATATAAAACTATAAGTCTTTCTTATTAAAATAAAAATTAAAAATATTAGAAGAGAGAGGAAAGGGCAGTAAAATATGGAGAAGCTAGGAGTCTTTGTTACAAGACGAAGGGAAATGTAGTACTACAGCTAAGCTTTCTTTCCTTGATTATAACTATTTTTTTCTCTCATCTAGGTATTGATATTGGCATCTGAGACATAGGGTGCTATTGGTGTGTGAATAAGACATAGAGGATACATAGAAATGGAAACCATAAAACTGTTCTTCCATAAAGCTTAGTGTAAAGAAAATATTGAACAACAAAGTAACTTTAAGCGTTGGCTTAGTGGATAACGTGCTTGCAGTTCAAGCATGAAGGCCTGAGTTTGGATCCCTGGCACCCACATAAAGAATGGGATCTGCAGCAGATGTCTGTAAGCCAGGCACTGACAGGGCAGAGGCAGCTTTTGCTTTCTTGCCTGTTCAGATGACATGGCAAGCTCTATGAGTACTGAGAGACATTGCCTTAAAACTAAGGTGGAAAACAGTAGAAGACACCCAGTATTGATTTCTGGTCTCCACGTGCACATGTATACACTACACACACAAACTCACTAAAAAATCATAGTTACCCATAAGAGGCATAATGAAATTTTTCACTGGCAAAACATAGGCAGATTTCACAAAGGAAATAAATTATTATACATTCATTTATTAGTTTACAAACTTACTTAAAATATT
Source organism: Lophiomys imhausi (assembly GCA_907164525.1). NCBI lineage: Eukaryota > Metazoa > Chordata > Mammalia > Rodentia > Muridae > Lophiomys > Lophiomys imhausi. The sequence goes on from CAJQZJ010001064.1 coordinate 481,664, forward strand.
TATTTAAACATACCATTGGTCCAGCACTGTGCTAGGTAGATGAGAACAAAATATGTGTTATATCTTTATTAATGGAGTTTATAGTTAGAGGGGTTATAAAAGTTGCCTGGTGTGGTAGTGCATGCCTTTAATCCCAGCACTCGGGAGGCAGAGGCAGGCAGATTTCTATAAATTCAAGGCCAGCCTGGTCTACAAAGTGAGTCCAGGACAGCCAGGGTTACATAGAGAAACCCTGTCTCAAAAAAGCAAAACAAAACAAAACAAAAAAAAACCCAAAAGCAAAAAACAAAAAAAAATTAAGTGCATAGGCCATCATTACATAGATAATTATAGTGTGTATGAAGATAGCTAATGAAAACACTCCAGCACTAGGGGTATGAAGCAGAGGGAAAGTGGGGGGTAGGCAGTATACTATATCATGAAATATTATGGAATGTGATAAGAAATAAATAACTTTCCCTTCATAACAGGAGAGATTAAAAATACTGCTAAGGCAACTAAAAATGAAAATGATGAAAGATGAGTGTTTTGAGATATAAACTATTTAGCTATTTGTAGTTCTTTTCTCCAAGCTTGCTGTCTCCTTTACATCCTTCTCACTCCATTTGATAGAAAACATGAAACACTGGAATGGTTTCATAAGCACCACAAGTCAGACATATACACACAAATGGAAGTGGCAGGTTGCAGAAGGCAAATGATAATTCTACAGTTTTCTTGGGAGATAGTTTGCACAGAGGGAAAGAATACAGATCATAAATGTGGAAATCGTCTCTAGAACCTGCTAGCTCAGGGATCCTAAGAAGCTGAGACTCACTGAAAAATGATGATGAGAACCATCATCAGGCAAATGGGGATAAGATAGTTGTGAAGTACTTGCTATACAACTATGAGGATCTGAGTTCCCAGAACCTAGGAGGGAAAGATCTAAAAAAAGTGGTTATTGAAGTGTGCTTTTGTAATCCCACCACTGGCTGTGCAGACAGAGTCAGGCAGATGTCTGGGGCTATGCAGCCAGTTAGTCTAGTAGAATTGGCAAACTCAAGGTACCATAAGAGACCTTGTCTCAAAAAACAAGGTGAAGGCACCTGGATCATGATATCCAAGACTGTCCTCTGGGAATCAAACACATATGGGCTTGACTCTCAACTTATACATGCATCTACATACACAGGAACACATACTCACAAACACACACAACTATTATTGATATGTTTACAAATTTAACAAGTTAATATAGGTCAAGTTCATAGTATACAGCACATGGTATAGTAGCTGTTTATAGATCTGCAGAAACTTGATGCTTCCTCATAATCACATTGTCTCATGAGTGAGCTCATCATAATCTTTATTCCATGGATCTGTGGAACTTCATTGCTTAACCCTTTGTCTTCTAAACCTCAATAACAAGAGCAACTGAATTTGGAGAAAGGAAGAAATATACAAGTAGGGAAGGAAGCCGACTCTAGAGAAGTTGTTTCATATTCTTTAAAAAATTTTCATGTATTTTATTTAAATATATTTTAGAAGTACACTTTTTAATTGAAAATAGATTCTTCGCTCATACAATAATTCCTGCCTGACCAGTTTCCCCTTTCTCCTCTTCTCCCAGGCCTTCCTCCCTTCTCCCAGAGATCCACTCCCCATTTGTTTCCCTTGATTTTTTTTTTTCTTTTTTCGAGACAGGGTTTCTCTGAATATCTCTGGCTGTCCTGGACTCGCTTTGTAGACCAGGCTGGCCTCGAACTCACAAAGATCCGCCTGCCTCTGCCTCCCAAGTGCTGGGATTAAAGGCGTGCGCCACCACCGCCCGGCTTGTTTCCCTTGATTAAAGAGCAGACCTCCAAGAGAACAACAACCAAATATGGCAAAAAGGATGCAATAAGACAAGGCAAACGTCATAGGAGGAAGAGTACTAACAGCAGGCAAAACAATCAAGACACATCTGCTTTTACTGTTAAGAGTCCCACAAAACATTAAGCTAACAGCCATAACATATGTGTAGACGATCTGGCGCAGATCCATGTCGGCCCAGTGTTTGCTGCTTCAGCCTTTGTGAGCCTATATGAGCCCTCTTTAGTTGATTCAGTAGGTCATGTTCTCCTGGTGTCCTCCATCCCTTCTGACTCCTACAATCTTGGCTCCCCATCTTCCAAAGGGTTCCCTGATCTCTAAGGGGAGAAACTTGATGGAGACTTCCAATTTAGACTCTCTCCACATAATGGTTGTGTGCCTCTTCACCCACTCTATCTGCAGCTGGAGGAATCCTCTTTGATGATGACTTTTAACAGGTTAAGATGTATAGAAAATCTTCCAATGGAGCTCTTTTTTATTGTCACCAATGTATATTGTAAGTTTTATAATAAACAAATATTGATAGATAATAATTCTTTTAAATCCATATTTTATCAATATAGCCTTTCCTCTTGACTTAGTTTCTTTTCCTTTTCTTTTCTACAAAACCACCCATCCTACTATATTACATTTTGTAACTGTCGCCTTAGATTCTTCTTGTTTGTGACAGCTCTCATTTAATTGTTTTTGATAAGCTTCAACACTTTGGAAGATTACTGTTCAGATCTTTCTCAAAATGTCCTGAGATTTTCTTCTTGGTAAACTTGGGGTTCTGGATTTATAGAGGGACAGCACAGAGGTGAACCATCACTGTCATCGAACTACATCAAATCAAGTCAAGGGTGTCTGCCATCAACATGATGAATTCTTTTTGACACTGAGGATGTCAAGTCCTATTTGAGGTTGCCTGTACAGTACAGAATAGAGTGTTGAATCCACTGGAGCTGGAGTTCCAGGCATTCATGAGCCATCTGCTGTGTTTTCTGGGAACTGAACTTGGAACCTCTTGAACGAACAACAGAAAGCATTCTTAACTGTTAAGCCATCTGTCCAGCCCCAATGGAATACATTTCATTATCAGCATTTCTGGGTAAAACAAACTAAAATGGGAAAAAAGTATAATCTGTAACGTACAACCTGAATGTTCTGAATACTTCAATTCATTCATATGGATTTCAGCCAATGCTGTAATACACCCAAAGCAAAATGGTAGTATGAAAAAGAATTGAAGGCTCTGAATAATATACACTTTGATAAATTGGAAACATCCACATGCTCCTTGCTGCTAAGTTACCATGGGCAGTATCTAGAGATAACTGTTGGTAATTTAAAGGTAGATGCATAGTTACTTGTCTGTATCCACTCTCCTTTACTAAGAGCAGCTTGTGAATATAGATGAGTGACAAAGTGGAGTGAGCAAATATGTTCAGATGCCAATGTAAAGCTCATGTGCAAAGATGAATCCCTTAGATTTAATCTAGGATTTTGATAGGTAATTGACAAAATGTTTGGAAGAAAATAACACTATAATTTACGTAGGCTAATTGCTCCTTAGATGAAGTATTTTATGGTACAAGAAGCAAGTGTGGGAGGAATGGCCATCATTATTTTATGCTCTGGTACACTACCCTGTCTTTTTGGCAGTGCTAATTTGATCTTTGCAACACTGACAGTCAGAGATCACAAGTGCAAATGGATTTCTTAACTCCATTTATTCTGAGGCCAGACACACCTTAGATTATAAAACAAAAAGATATCTCCTCACCAATATATGCAAACTTTTATGTAAACACTTAACAGTTACCCAGAACAGTGTTGTTACCAGGTGTATAAGAACTTAACTGGTGATGGTCTGAAACACATAGATATGGGTATTAGGATGGCTAGAAGAAAGAAAAATTTCATGCCTAAAATCTTGTTTCTGCTCCATCAGAACTTTTTTTTATTCAGATTTCTTTTACTTTTTCTCTTTTTTTTAAATACATTTTTGATGAGTTTATTTTGCAACTTTTGGTGTAATACATTCCATAATATATATATTAGTTTACATTATTAAGAACACAGCTTTAAGACATTACAGTGTAAGCAATTCACACACTAGTACAACCATCCCTATCTATCTCCAGAATACCATGTTTTTAACATTATAATATAATTACATCGTTTTCTCCCTCCAAAACCCCCACCTCATCCTGCCCTGCCCTAATGTACTCCCATTTCTCTCTTTCAAATTCATGGGCTTTTTTTTTTTCCTCTTAATTGTTACAAATGTGTGTTCCTAAATACAACTTGCTCAATCTGTATAATGTTACTTGTATGTGTATGTTTTCAGGGCTGATCATTTGGTATTGAATAACCAATTAGTATACTTGTCCCTGGGATAGACTATTTCTCCCATTCCTTAGTTGTTTGTAGTTCTTTGTCTAGGCTCCATGCCCTATGAGCTTTCCCTCTTCCACACTGGCATGTCCATAGGTGTTGTCCTTGTTCAGGCCATGCTTCGGCATGTTTACAGGTAGTGATGTCAAATGGAAGGCCTTTCTTTAGACAGGGTCACCTTCCTGTTCATCCTGTGTGATCTTTGAAGCAGCTGTACCTCTTTCCCATTTAAAGAGTTGTATGTCTAAATTGTTTTATATTGTGAATTTCAAAACATGTACCCTGTTTCCTATCACCTTCTCCCTCCCCCCCCCCCAGACCCTTTCTCCACCCGTGAAACCCCTCCCAACATTAAAAAAAAAACTCATTGTGGAAACTGTAGTGTGTCACAGTGTGCCCCAGAATATTCCCTTTCGGCCACACTTTTTTGCTTGCAAATGTTCACTATAAGGACTCTTGGGTCTGGTATGGGGCTTATGGTTTCTGTTACTTTGTCAATACTGGAACCTCACAGGGACTTCACTCATATATCCAGCTGTTGTCTGGTATCATGGAGATCCCGTAGTTTTTGATCAGTGGACCTGGCCTCTTTATGAACCTAGCAGTTCATCCATGGGGTAGATGTTGGGGTGGGTCAACTCAAAGTCCTAATTCTGGGCCTGCAATAGGCCAGTTCTACTGTACTACCCAGGTAAAGTGCAAAGACTGCTTTCTCAAGTGCAACAGCAGGTAACGAATTGGACCAGCTCTCCTGGTCTCATGACTTCTATCAGGGCCATATCTCCTGCCTGCTACCGGTGGAGAGGGCATCAGAGAGTGGAGGGGATCTCTCCCTCACCAAAACCTCTGAAAAGCAGACAAAAGGCGGAGCTGACTCACTACAACCCCCACTTCCAGGGCCAGGTGTAGTGTGCTATCCAGGCAAGGTGCAGGGCCTGGTCTCCCTAGTGCTGCAGCATTTGAGGAACAACAGCTCTCCTGCTTTTGTGACCCCATTGGGCCTGATCTCCTCTCTGCCACTGGTGGTGAAGGTGAAAGGTAGGGGAGGGGATCTCTCCCTCACCAACACCACTGTAAAACAAACAAAAGCCAGGGCTCACTCTCCCACACTTGCTCCCTCAGAGCCAGCTTACCCACAACCCCCACATCCAGGGCCAGCTGTGCTATGCTTTCCAGACAAGGTAGAGGACATGATCTCCTGAGAGCTGCAGCATGTGAGGGGGAAGGACAGCTCTCCTGATTTTGTGAGCCCATTGGGGCCATATTTCCTGTCCTCCTCTGGTGGTGAGGGCAAAAGGGACGGAAGGAGATCTCTCCGTCGCCAATACCACCACAAAGCAGACAAAAGGAAGTGTTGTCACTGTCACAATCGCACCCACAACCCACCCATCCATGACCAGGCAGGGTTCTTCTGGTCTCTGACTTACTTCCTGTCGTGGGAGCCCATCTGGTGTTTGCCTGGTGCTGGACTGGTGGTTGTCACAGGCTACTTCCTTGTCCAGGCCCCATGGCACCAAACTGGTGTTGGTCTCTGGCTTGCTTTTTTTTTTTCCAGGAATGGTAGGCTACTATTTATTCAGATGTTCATAGGTCAGAACATTAAATATATACATAGCCTCTCTCCTGTCGGCCACCTACTGATGCACATGTGACACAGCAGCCACATCTGCAATACCTTTAGGGGCAGGAGAACTTTTTCATTTATTTTTTGAGATTATAATTTGATTACAACATTTCTCCATTCCCTTCCCTTCATCTAAACCTTCTCATATACCTCTCCCCACTCTCCTTCAAAATGATGGTTTCTTTTTTTTCACTAATTCTTATTGTATGCATATTTGTACTTTTAAATACATATGTATTCATACACATCATCTGTTAAGTTCATATAATGTTAGTTGTATGTATGTTTTCAGGGATGACTATTTGGCACTGAAAAAATGGTTGATATTCCCTGGGAAAGGTAACCTCTCTAACTCCCAGCTTTATTCAGTTGTCTACAGTTTTTTTTTTTTTTTTTTGTGTGTGTGTGTGTGTGTGTGTGTGTGTGTGTGTGTGTGTGTGTGTGTG
>CAJQZJ010001064.1:487976-563367 GCA_907164525.1 Lophiomys imhausi
GTGTGTGTGTGTGTGTGTGTGTGTGTGTGTGTGTGTGTGTGTGTGTGAGGCTGAAGCCTCTTGGGCTTTTTTTCATACTGTTTGACATGATCATTGAAATTGCAACAAAGCATAGTAGCCTGAATAAAGTGGAAACTTTGTCAAATGGTGCTTTGACAAGGAGCCCTTCCTCTTACACATGGGACTTTATCTTTTTTTTTTCCCTCGGGGTAGGTTGGTGGAGACTGTGGTAGATACAGTTGTCTTCCTCTTTGTGTTCTTAGATTTCTTAGCATAAGCATCTCATACCACTTTTGGATACTTCCATTCTCTGTCAAGGTCTTCAAATTCATAATTTCGGGAGTGGATTCTAATTGACTCAATTAATCAGAGTAGTTTTAATTTTGAACATTGATTAATTGTGAAAAGCGATTTAAGAAATCTAGTTAATTGATATGCCAATTCAGGCTGACATCTATGTGGGGCCTCTCCTTCTCTGAGGAGAAAGGGAGGGGAGAAGTGGGTGGAGGGGAGGAAGGGGAGAAAGCTGTGATCAGGGTGTAAAGTAAATGAATTAAATAACTAATGAAATGAAAAAAAAGAAGAAACCCAGTTAAAGTAAATATGAGGAATTTTCTGGGAAATGAAGAGAATGAGATTTTTCTCAGGTTGAGAGAAAAAGCTTAGGGCTGCCCAGACATGGGGAAAGCAGAGCAAAGAACCCAAGAGACACAGCTCCACCATTCAGACTATTTGCTGCTCATGCAGAGAACTGGTCTTCTGGTCCAAGCACCAGAATGGGCAGCTCGCAACTGCCTGTACCTCCAGCTTTAGGGGGTTCAACACCCTCTTTTGCCTTCTGCTAGCACCTGCATACAAACATACACAAACAAAAATACGCATGAAGAAAATTAAAATTAATCTTCAAATATGTACAAAAAGAACACATGAATAGAATTAAGTCTTTGAAGGAGAACTATGTAAAATTCTGGGAAGGATGTTTGAATTTTGGTTTAAGTCGGTTCCTAAAGTCACATAGGTCAGACACTAGCAAACACTCAGGGCAGGAAATCCAGTTCAGCTGGTGGAATACTGGCTTAGCATGTATAATGCTCTGTAGGATTCCAAGCATCACATGTACTGATTCCTGGTACACTGGCACAGGACTGTTACCTTAGCACTTAATGTAATGATGGAATCAGAATGATAGATAGTTCAAGGTCATCTTTAACTGGAAAAGGAATTCAGAACCAGCCTACGATACCTGAGATCCTACTTGAAAACAAAACAAAACAAAAACAAAACACCTTTTTTTGTTGTTGTTTTGCGAAGGAGTGTGTGTTTATTTATTATGAATCTAAATAGAAGGAAGTATGGGAGGTGTTTCTGTGTAGACTGGAGAGACAATGGTGGGGGGGGGGGATCCCCCAGCAGCAGCTGAACCTCATTCATTCATTCATTCATTCATTCATTCTTTTTTTTTTTATAAAGCACTCTGGCAGTTTTTAAAATATATAAATAAAACCTTTCCTGGTTTACTTTTCACCAGTCTTATCTGGCATGCTTCTAGTAATATGAGAATCATCTAGATTAATGATAGCCAGTGTGCATACTCTTTATTATTACCTCATGCTAGGCCCAATTAAATATTGTTGCCACTGTGGTGATGGGAACGAGTTTTGCCAACATGACATAGTATTCTAATTCAGATTTCCTCAAAGCTGGGAAGTTGTTGGCTAGGATTACCAATTTCACTCCACTCTCTCTGATCATCTTTAGAGTCTGTTTGTATCCCAGCACATGCTCCCCATGTTTCATAACAAGTTGGAAATTTGGGTTTATCGATTACAGAGATTTTTCATTTTCTTTGCGGTCATCATCTCCATGCCTTAGGTGTGAGAAGGCCTCCAACCAGGAGCATCTGCCAAGATGGCCTGGGAGGAGGTGATGGGGCAAGAAAAGCCTCCACCATTTTGACTCTTGAGAGAAGAAAACTGGGCTCAGTAAGATCTGTGCCATGCACCATGACATAGAAGGAGAAAAAGAGAGCTAGTAAGAGAGAAGGGGGCAGCTATCAACAGCTAAAGACCATATGGATGCCTAGGGGCTAGAGAGGTCAACAGGCAAGACTGAGTAACCTGGGATAGCATAGTGTGACAGTACCTGGGGCAGAGGAACTGTAGTTCTGATGACATAGGGAAGACCTGCAGGTAATGTTCCTGGACAGGGGTAAACCTAGCTTGTAGCCACAGTGGCTCAGCTGAGGCCCCACCTTGTATGTATATTCATCTCTGGAGTGATTCAAAGTACTTTAGAAGTGAAAACACAAAGAGGAGTTAGATTTCTCTGTCAGAAGAGTGGCACGGGATCACCCAGTTCCAGAACATGGGGACTCTATAGTTTGGGGCAAAATTCTTCAGGTCCTGCATACACATTCTCTGGTTGGTTTCAGGACCCAGAGCATTTTTGTCTCAGAGCTGAGTACCAGTAAGTCTTCAATATTGTAGATTCAGTATCCACCAATGCCACTCATTTTCTTTAGAAATTTAAAATATCCTGTGTTAGGGAATTCAAGCACCTCCACCTCCTGCTGTTGTCAGCAGTAGTGGTGTGGGAAAGCCTGCTAACAACTTGAGTTTTATGTTTGACTCTCATTTTGGTTACCTACCCTTAGTAACCATTAACTAGTTAGAGATATTTGACTAAATTACCAAATTGACTTAGTTTCTTTTTCTTTAAAGTATGACTGACCACAACTATGTCTGTCAAAGGGGAGGGGTGATATGAGGATGATTGCTGGAATGTAGATCTCTTAGGATGGTGCTTATATTACAAGGGAAAAAAATCTCAAATGATTCTACTCATCATTCTAAATGTACTTTAAGTGCAGTGAGGTGATATGTGAATGCTAGTTTTTAATACACTGTTTACTAAGGAGATATAAAAATTCTACAATTTGCAGAATATTTGAAGCCTTACTCCCAAGGCCGAACACAGTGTCATTATGAACTGAGGTTTAGTTGGATCAAAGTAGTTAGCATTTGGAGCACTGAACTATAGATAGAGAAAAGAGGGTAGTGCTTTAGGGGAAAATATTTGGATCATTAAGGGATCATTTTTAAGTGTTTGTTGATGTCCATGGTTTCTATGGAGCCACAGCAGCAGCATAGGGCCTATTATTCATTGTCTGCAAGGAATATCTATCTGATTACTTGGAGCTATTCTAGATATTAAATCATTCTTTAAAAGTAAAGAGCCATAGGATATTTGCATAACATATATACCTACTACTTTGCAAATACTTACATTTGAGTAATATTGTATCTGTGTCCTCATTATGGGTTGAATATAACTCATCAATATTTTCAAACAATGGGGAACATCACTCCGATCCATAGACAAAATTAATGAAATATAAATAAGTAGCAAAGTCTTTAATTAATCAAAGGCATAAGAAGAAGCGTTCCTTTTAGAAGATTTGCCAGATGAAATATTTTCCCTGTTTCAAGAAATTACAAAAAGAAATTAAGACCTGAGGGACCTGAGGGCCAGTTTGAAGAAAATTAATGCTAATTAAACAAGAATAGGATGTTCTTTCTAACAGTACCTTTGACGAGGGAGAACCTGATGTTCTCCATCACAAGACTTACTGACAGTGTGTCAAAGTTTAATACAGGCAATGACTATAGGTGACTCAGGTCTTTAGGAAGAGCTTTTTATGAAGGGCACACACTGCCACATGACGTGATGAATGCTCTTGCTAAGAAAGAGAAGGTGCATATTCAGACCCTTAGGATGAAGTGTACTTTTCATGAGTAGATAGGTTAATCTTCCAGATGGTCTTTGAAACTGTTAACACAGATTTATCATGCCAGCCTATTACCTTTTTCTATAAAGAATAAATAACTCAAAGAAGCCAACATCTCTTATGACATCAGCTTAATCCTTTTGCTTCTGGCATCTCTTCATTGAGAAATTAAGGCCTTAAGGCTCAGTCTACAAAACCTCAAAATTTTCCATATTGATGATACAATCTCATGGCCCCTTAATACCATGCTTGAAGGTGTCCTTACCATTTCAGCTCTTCTACTTTCTACACTTCATTGTTATACACCTTCCCTTGGGCACTGCCCTTTTAAACATCTCGTCTCTTTCCTCTATGGTTAGTTATTTTTCTTTCTCTATGGTTAATTCACTTGGCCTCTGTTCAGCCTACCCAATAACTTCTCTTCTCTGGCAAAAGTGTCTCTGAATGTTTCCCATCACTGGCTCCTTCTCACCCCCTTGTTTACTGTATAATCAACAGCATTTCAGTTTGTTCACTTACTGTTCAAATGAAACCTCTTGTATTAAAGGCTTTACTGAATTCCTAATTAGAGTTCTACTTGAACATCTTTCAGTAATTGGTTTCTTGGATGACATTACTTATTTTCTACTATAGTTCTCCTCTTGTCTTTTCAAACAAGACAAGACAAAACAGAACAGAACAAAATAAAACAAATATTTTCTAGTTTTCTACCTTTTAAAAAGAACAACTATAGCATCATTGTCTATTGGTTTTTCTCCATGGTTCTCTGCCTAATCATTTTCTGTTTTCTTTGTTAATTCTCTCTCTGCTTTGTTATCATCATCATAATCATCATCATCATCATCATCATCATCTTCATCATCAGTTAGTGTATACCATGGTGGTTTCAATAAGGAAGTCCCTTATAGGCTCATAGATTTGAATAATGAATTTAATTGCAACATTTTCATCCACACATTATGCTGTGCCCATATTGGGCTCCATTACCTTCCCTTGTCCCCCATATCCCCACTTGCTATTCTTCCCCCTAAATAGTTATTCTATTCTTTTTTTTCCTTTTGTTTTTCTTTTGTATATATTTTAGGCTTCTACAGTAGGAGATTTACATATGAATTTTGTTTGCAATGTCCTTAGTATTAATTTCCCCCCTCTGTAACCCCTTCTTTAACTGTACTTCCCTTCCTTCACCCCACTTAATCTTCTGATTACTTTATTCCTCTTTGACTATACCCACCATATAGTCTTAGTCCACTGGTTTTGTTCCCATTACCCTTTCTTTCCAGCATGTCTTCAATTAATTTCTCTACTATCACCATTTTTTTCTACTTAACATATATGTATAGTCCAGACCTCAGTGCAAGGGTAACTTTAGGATGCTCTGTTATCACCCCGGGTTTCTTACACATGAATATGTCACCATCAGTGTGCCTGGTTCACGACATTATAATGTTTATTTATGGACCCATTTTTCCCAAAGACAATGTTGCTACAGTGACCAAGAGCTTTCCATGCATCATTATTTATATTCTGAGCCCAGGAGAATGTATTGAATATCAGTTTAATTAACCTTAAGGTCTGTCTTCCAAATGGATTTAGGAGAAAATTGCTTTTGTTCATCTCATTTTTCCAGAGCATTTAGACTCTGATAATGCTCAAATTCTGTCAGACATATTTATTTTGTGTTTCATAGAGGGACTGCTGAATTTGAAGTTCTATATAAAGGTTGAAAGACTAAAATATTAAATGGGTAAAAACATACCATTTTATGAAAATTTATGGTATGCGGTTCAGTGATACATATTTTACAATGGAATAGCTTTATTTATTAACATTTTGAGCTAAGGCTGTTGCTCAGATAAGAAAATTTAGCAGTGGACACTGGACCCTGCATTTGACTCCTATCTATAGCACACTACCACCATCAACACAACCATAACTAACTTTCTAGCAATCATTACAAAACAGTATCTTAATCATGAATTACTATCTGTCTACTTATAGTACTAACATGATGTATGATTTCGGAGAGATCAGGTGTGTTCTCTGAACGGAGCAGATTTCTTTAGTTATGTTTTGGCAAAAGCCAAAACAAAACAAAAAAATACATTGAATGGATGAGCATCTTGAATTTCCCAACCTAAAATTTATATATCACATTTATGTGCAAGATTAGAGCTATAGACCTAGAAACAAGTTGGCTTTAAATGGCAATGTGTATTAGAGTGCTCCTATTCAGATTTACATTTCTGAGTGGCTTGATAAATCTTTTTAGCTCCAGAGAAGAAATTAAGGACTTTGTCTACAATTAGTTAATTAGTTAATATAAGTTTGCCTTACTTTCAGAGAATACACTCCCTCCCCCCCAGCATTTACCTATGGGTATATATACTCTTTAATTAATGGTATCAAAATAATCAAGCAGCACAATACTCTAGAGATAAAACTAATGGCCCAACATTTAATTACTAAAAAGCACTGCACTAAACTTATGAGACCACACTTACAGTCATGATTTTTGCTGATGTATTGCAGCAAAGGGACTCTCTCTTGTGATTTATCTGTTCTTACACAGCTGCTAAGCCTCCTCTCATTGTTATTTTATTCATGTACTCCTGGGATGTTGCCGCCAAATGAAAGAGCATGTCAAAAGGAAGAGATGTGTTTCGGTCCCTTGAAAAAAAACACCTGCAGCTGTCGTTTAAAAAGACAGAGGATTAAGTCTAATAAATATTATAGGAGACACAAATTGGATATGGCCTGGTTTTAGCTTAAAAGCATCTTCTAATGTCTTCTAAATTTTTCTTAATTGCTAGTAATTCAGCTGCCATGTTGATATAGTGGAGAGGTCATGCTCTCGAGTTGTTTGCATATTCTATATGTGCTTTAGAGATAATTGATGATGTATATTTTAGTTTATACTCTATGTGATTCAAAATTTATATTTCTACATTTTCTGTCTGCATGAATTTTCCTGTCTTCTTTCCTCAGACATCAACATTTAGCACCAGTTTTTCTTTAAAGTCAGAGAGACACGATCCATCACTTATTAAATGAAGGACATCAGCAAGGCTATTTAATATTTTTAAGGAATATTTATCTTATTATTATTATGTGAATATATGGCTTGCTTGTGTATGTGTGTGGAGGTTAGAGGATGACTTCGTGGAGTTGGTTCTCTCCTTCCATTTTTTTGTAGATTTTGGTGATTGAACTCAAGTTGTCAGGCTTTCAGGGCAACCACTTTACCTCATCCTATGTTGCTTGCTGCTGTTTTCTTAATATATGCGTGTTTAAATTTTTCTCATCTGTACACTGTTGAAAATGATTACAGAGTTAGTAAGATGATTGTTTGATAAGATATATCTGTGTTAAATAATTGATTATCTAGTTGTATGCGTTTCTGTCTCTGCTGTTCATTGTTTATTGAAGAAGACACAGAACAAATGCTGAACAACGCATTTAGCATGCTGCCAAAGCCAATCCAATGTAAACTACCACACTTTCTCAAATTTTCCATAATCATCTAACCATAACAATTTCAAAAATGACACCCATATTTATACTATCACAAGTTTCAGAAATATTAATATAATCAAAATTAAAAGGAAATCATTCTATTGTAATTGTTCATGTCTTGTGGTGTTTAATTTCAGTTTATATATATATCATATATTTGTTGATAAAGATCAGATTAAAGCTTTCATTTTGTAGCCTTCATTTTGCCTCTCAATAATGGACTGAATTCTGCTTCTCAGCAATAGTTTTAAACACTTTTTCTATTCCAAAATACTGCATTTTGGCAATTCTTATCCTTTGCATCAATGTTCTTGGTTTCTTTTTCAAGGAACCCAAAAGGGAATTTAGAATGCACACTATTTTCTCTCTCTCCCTAGAGATAATTTGTGCCACAATTGGGCTGTGACTCACTGTAGTAATAATGGACAAAGGAATTTGATTTCCAATACTCTGTTTCTTTTAACAATCCCATTTGGCTGGACTAGTGTAGCCCAGTCAAAAATTAGTTATAGTACAAAATCACACTTCATTTCTCAACCTTTATACTTTCTTCAGTCCTGCAGTGCTAAAGTCAGGACACATCAAGGACACATCACCTCTTATCCTACAGTTTGAAAAAAAATCTCATAGAGGATTCCATTGGCATGTATTCTATACTAGACTAGAAAGGAATAGGGGTGATATTTTTCCCCCATAGTATATGAGAGAAAAAAATTACTCAGAAAATTAATAATATGTACATGCCTAGAAAGGGATGTTTTACTTGGAAAAAATGTTTGTAAATCTGGGGCATATTGTTTATCTATAAATATTATTTATACACATGTTTTAGGCACATATTTTGGGTATTTACTGTACTCTTCAGTAGATACCTCTATGTAAAAAGCTTGTTTTTGATGAAATGCTTATTAATATAGTATAAATGTCTTAGAAATATTCATGATATGAGTAGTATGGACAAGTAATTTTGTACCTTTGAGTCTTAGTTTCATCATTTATGAATAGAGAATTCATTATTATTTCTATAGATGAATCATTGAAACAATCTGTAAACACTGAAGTGCCATAGAAATGGACATTTTTGCTCCTCATACACTTTAGTCCAATTGCTGTTTTGAACTTGGAGATAATAATTGCACTTCTCTTAACTATTTCCAATTCACAATAATAATTTTCACAGAGTCAGTGACACTATCTTGTGTATTGTGACAATATAGTTCCCCTTTCATGTCTTATTCTCAACAAATCAAACTGTTCTTCCATCTCATATAGTGCATTTGCTATTATGGATTTATCATGGATAATTTTGGGATAGGATTAGTCTAGGGAAAGAAATAACTGAGCATGAAGTATAATGGTGGTTCAGAACTCTAATGGTCTGTTTCATGTGTCCTCTTGCAGGAAATCACTCTGATCTGTTCAGAGTGGACTGGATGAGGCTTGTGGCTCTCTGTACAAAGGCCACTGGTAGAGATGCCTGCTTCCAGCAAGGTTTTTATGGATGGTTTCAGAAGAACACAAAGCAAAATGCATAGGTGATGCTAGAGGATAATATTCTGCTTTTCAGTTTCTTTCAAGTTCTCTTAACATGAATAGGTATGAAACAGGCTGGTAAGATCTGAGCTTTGGGATTGATCCATAGCCCAGGTTCTTCTGCCCTTGAATCAGCCTAGAACATTTGCTTCCAAAACATTTCATTCTTCATAAATGTTGTTCTGGCTAAGAAATAAGCCCAGATAATTGAAGGAAGGTACACACTGTAATTAGAGCACATATGATACTCCCACTTGTCTTTGATTACCAGGGATATCTTCAAATATTAAATTTGGAGAGTTCACTCTCTAAACTTTATTTTATACAGTTGTCCAAGTAGTTGACAAGTTATGCCTTTAAAGTTCTTTTTCCTCAAGCAAACATATAACTTTAATTTTACTACCAAATGCAAACACTAATCCTGCCTTTCTCTCTGGCATTAGAAGATGGAAGAAGCTTCTGGGGCTTTATTTTGACTTTCCCTTATTTTGTTGTTGAATAATACTTTCAGGTCTTTCTCCGTATTAGCGTCTTCAAAAGCCAAGATCTGGTGATTTTATATCCATTATATTGTTTTCTTTTAATATTTTTATTTCTTTGATTGTGTTTCACTAAGACGGATTTGTATGATGGTTGAAAATGCTGACTGACAGAATAAAGGTTTAAATGTCAAAGAGAATATTCTATTGCATAATACACAATTCAAAGGGCCTTTGAAGATCAAAAATGGTAAATAGGGAAAGCTACTGAATTTTCTTTGATTTTCCCATAAAACCAAGAGGCACGCTGGGCTTTAGCAACTGTCACAGAGACATCTGCTGTGCTAGCCACTATTTTCCTTCTCTTTTATACAATACAGTTTGTCTATGTTTTGATATGTGAAGATGGTACTCATGTTCAAATACTCAATGTCTTCCTACTCCAAGGTCATGTACTTTGTGTAAAGGAAAATAAACACAAAGAAGACCAAGAGTGAGGACCCACAGAAAACCTTAATGATATTTTTCTCAGGTTGAAACACATGAACACAGGCATCCAAAGCCTCTCTCATTGCTAAAAGAAAATGTCTTACCATCTATATTTGTTTGCTGAGAGTTCCTATTTCATAGGCAGGTGGCTCAAATATAATAAATTAATCATGTTTCACCTATTCTGGTAGCTGGAGTTCAACAGTCAAGGTAGTAGCTGGGTCACAGTGTTTTCCAAAACCTTTTTCTTGCTCTATAATTGGATACATTTTCCCTGTCTTTACTTGGGCTTTCCTTGGTCCATGTCTTAATCTTCTGTTATGATAATCATTATTGTTGTATGGGAGTAGGATTCCTTCTTATGAACTCCTGTTTTTAATTTTTATTACTTCCATCACAGTACCCTCTTTCCACCCCTCTCAGTCCTGCCCTCCCACTCTCTACCCTCTATCCCTCCAACCCACTCCTCCAGAGTAGAGTGTCCCTACATATCAGTCCCCCGCCCCAGTTCAGCAGTCATATGAGGGCCAAGAGCCTCCTCATACACTGGGGGCCTACAAGGCAGCACCAATAGGGCAAAGTGTCTCCTGGACAGGTAACAAAGTCTATGTTCCTGTTCCCTTTGGTGCATTGGCTGTAGCATAGTTATCCTGTACTACATGGCTAAAATCCAATTATATGTGAATAGATGCCATGTGCATCCTTCTGAATATAGGTTAGCTCACTCAGGATGAGCTTCTCTAGTTCCATCCATTTGGCTGCAAATTGCATGATTTCATTGTTTCTGATGGCTGAGTAGTATTCCATTGTGTAGATGGACCACAGTTTTATTATCCATTCCTCGGTTGAGGGATATCTGGGTTGTTTCTAGTTTCTAGCTATTACAAATAAGGTTGCTATGAACATAGATGAGGAAACCACCTTGTGGTTTGGTGAGGAATCATTTGGATATATACCCAGAAGTGTTATGGCTGGGTCTTTAGGTAGAACTATTTCAAGTTTTCCAAGATAGTGCCAGACTGATTTCCATAGTGGTCATACAAGCTTGCAATCCCACCAGCAATGGAGGAGAGTCCCCCTTTCTCCACAACCTCGCCAGCATGTGCTGTCATTTGAGTTTTTGATCTTAGCCATTCTGACAGGTGTGAGATGGAATCACAGAGTTGTCTTTAGTTGCATTTCTCTGATGATTAAGGATGCCAACAATCAATAAATGGGACCTCATGAAACTGAAAAGCTTCTCTAAGGCAAAAGACACTGTGATTCGAACAAAACGGCAGTCTAAAGATTGGGAAAAAATCTTCACCAACCCCACATCTGACAGAGGGCAATTGTCCAAAATTTACAAAGAACTCAAGAAATTGAACACCAAAAAACTAAGTAATCCAATAAAAAAAAAATGGGGAACAGAGCTAAACAGAGAATTCACAAAGGAGGAATCCCTAATGGCTGAGAGACACTTGAAGAAATGCTCAGCATCCTTAATCATCAGATGAACTCATGTTTTAAAAACATAATTTTCATAGTGGTCTCCATCTGTTGCAAAGTTAGGTTTCCTTGATGAAGACTGAAGGCTACATTTACTTGTTAGTATAAGGGCAAATGTTGCATTTTTTTTTTTTTTGAAAAGCACAACAAATCAAATTGCGGAGTTGTAGAGCCTAGTCCTTATGTACACATCTACAGAATACCCCTGCCCCTAACGCTCTGGAGACATTACAGAAGAGGGGTGGTAATGACTGCAAAAGCAAGAAGATTAGGGAGTTGGCTCTCAGACTGTGTCTGCTACTAATATCAGAAGCTGTACCTATGCAATCTCACCAACATAGCTGCCTAAATATAAGATGAACAAGGATGGTATCGATGAGCCTACCAAAGAGGATGAAGAAAAGTGAGCACCAATTCTTGTCATTTTGTTGTTTTTCTAGCGCATAGCACTTTCCTTTATCTACTTTTGTTTTAAGTTTATTCTTTTCCTTGACTGCGTGAATGTGTCTTTCTATTCAGTATTTAGAATGACTTCTAAATGAGGAAACCACCTTGTGGTTTGGTGAGGAATCATTTGGATATATACCCAGAAGTGTTATGGCTGGGTCTTTAGGTAGAACTATTTCAAGTTTTCCAAGATATTGCCAGACTGATTTCCATAGTGGTCATACAAGCTTGCAATCCCACCAGCAATGGAGGAGAGTCCCCCTTTCTCCACAACCTCGCCAGCATGTGCTGTCATTTGAGTTTTTGATCTTAGCCATTCTGACAGGTGTGAGATGGAATCACAGAGTTGTCTTTAGTTGCATTTCTCTGATGATTAAGGATGCCAACAATCAATAAATGGGACCTCATGAAACTGAAAAGCTTCTCTAATAGTCTCTAATCCTTGCTTTTTGATAACATATTTCTTTAGTTTTAATTTATAATGTCAAACCTTTCTTCTTCAATTGTGAAGGGCAGCTTTGCTGAATAAAATAATCTAGGTTGAGAGTTATCTTCTTTTAGAACTTGCAATATGTTTTCCCATGACTTCCTGTTTCTTAAAGTTCATATTGACAAATGTGATGCTATGACAATGTTTTTTTCTTTATATGTGACTGGGTACATCTTGAAGCTTTCAACAGCCCCCCTTTTTGTGTTGTTGTTGTTCTGCATATGTCTGTATATGCTGCTGTTATTCTGTGTATGTTTTAACTGTAATATGATGGCAAGGGAAGCGCTAATCTGGTTTTCTCTGTTTGACCTTTGTAATACCTCCTTTATCTATCTGAATGGCCATGTTTTCCCTAGACTTGGTAAATGTTCTGCTCTGATTTTTACTGAATGTCTTCTCTATGCCAACTTACATTCAATATATATATATATGTAACTGGGATTCACACCTCTGGTCTTTGAATGATGTACCATATGTCTTAAATGCTTTGTTTGTACTTTCTTATATTGTCTTTATTATTTGAGTTTTAATCAATCTGTCTTGTCTTCAGGCCCTAATTGTCTTCTATTGGGGGATTCTATTGGTGAAACTATTCATTGAATTTTTATTAAACTTACTGAGTTTTTTATTTCCAAATTTCAATTTTATTTTTTTCACTATTTCTGTCTTTTCATTGATTTTCCTTTTTACAGTCTTATATCTTCTATCATTCTTTTTTTTATTTATTTTTTTTCTTCTATCATTCTTAATTCAGGTATTTATTTTATTCTTTTAAAATTTGTTCAAGAGTTTAATCTAAGCCATCTCTGGTTTTCCTTAACATTCTAATATAATTATTTTGAATTCTGAGATTTAATCTAAGTTACTCTCGTTGGAATCTATTAATGTGAATTGATAATTTCACATTTCCCTTTCTGTTAGAGCTTTGGATTCTAGTAATATATGATTGTTTGGAGTTTTTGACTCATATTCTTTTAGCTGATATATTGTTCTGTTCAACTGGTATTATATCAGAAGAGAATGTAGGTGTTTCTTTACATTGAACTAAGTGTTTGTCTTAGGAACTAAATCTCAGCCCATATGCTTAGGGTTTTGAACATGATATCCTGCTCTCTTTGAGGACACAATACTTCCTTAAACATCAAGCACAATGGATAAGTAGGCATGCTATAAAATATATTAGGAAATAGTTATAAGCAATCACACCTCTAAGTTCAATAACTTCTGGCTAAAAAGATAGCAGGATATATCAATCAATCTACTAACTATTAAGGGTAGCAATGGAAGGAAAATAAGCTGTTTTCTGTGCTACCACTATTAGTACTATAACTATAAAAAGAAAGTAGAAAAGAATTAGAAAGTGGAGCAATGAGGAAGAAGGAAGCAGACAAAGTGAAGGAAGAGTGGGAAGAGAAAGAAGTGTAATCAGATAACCTAGAGCCAGCCCACGACTTGAGAGACTGGTCAGGTAAATTCCAGGTCTAGACTTGTCTGTGTCCTTTAGGAGACCCTATCAGCAAGAGAAAAGTAAACAACAATGGACAAGAGGACACAGCAATACACAGCTGATCTACAAAGTTGACAAAGATGAAGAAAGCGCTGGGAAAAAAAGGAAACCGAGTAAGATGCACTAGATGCATCATGGAGCACATTTGCATTGTATTATATTGTAACTATTGGAGTTACTTGGTCTGATTTAACTAGTCTGACAAATACTTTTCCCTAAATAAGCATAGAAGAGGAGTAAAAGGAATAAAAGATAAGATAAAGCAAATAGAATAAAAATAGAAATAAAAGATTAATTGAAAATAACTACTTAAAAGAAGAAAACAAGTAGAATTGATTTCTTGCCCCACAGAGATGTCATTTACCTGGGGAAAGTGCGTATCTGGCTCTGAATCACCTTTCTTCTTCTATGGTTACTTGGGTTGGTGCTTTCTAAGATGAGCAGGATTATAGTTGTATTTTACTTTTCTGTGTTGATCTTTTTGTGGTTTGTCCTGAAACCAGAAGTGGCTCTTGGTCAAGGCAGTGGATTTTATTACTACTACTCTTGGCTTCCAATTCTCTGGGGTCTAGATAGGGCTGTCCACTAGTTTCTTAGTCTCATGTTTAGCTCTAACAGCTTTAAGTTAGCACTGTTTCTTGTCCATTAGGAAGCTAGCGAGTTTCATTTCCGTGGATGAGAGCTGGTTTCCATCACATTTTTTTTTTTTTCTTATTCTAACTCAAAGTTTTCCTTCTGGACCTAGAAGGATTCTGCCGGTCAGATCTCAGCATACTGTCTCTTAACACTTGCCCTGGTATCCCAAAGTGGTCTGTTCAGAGCATATTGCAGCCATCAATGAGGATCTATTTAAAATGACTTCTTACAGTATTTAAAATGACTTCTTACAGCTGAGAAGAAATTACTTCACAGTGCATGTGAGGTCTGCAGACTAACACTACCTAACTGGGCTGCAAATCTGCTCCATGGTATATCTAGTTTGATCGCACCTTTAAGTCTGCCGTTTCATCTTTGTTTTCTGTCTTCACCCTCTGCCTTGTGGCAGATGCTTGATCCCCCCTCTGTCTTTCTCTCTCTCTCCTTCTCTCTTTTTTCTCCTCTCTCTGTCTTGTGTTTTCACTGTATACAACTGAGACTGAGTTACTTAAATACTATTTCCTTATCTAGAATGAATTTGCTATTTTTAAATATACATTCTCTTTATTTGCAAACCTTCAGTTTATTTTCTCAATCACTCTGTCAGCTCTTTCCTTTAAAACTAAATGATTTTACGGTAATTGTTTGAAATTTTGATGGTTAAATTTGATATTTATGAGATATCTGGCTTCTAGTATACTTTTCCCTATAATTGAATATCCTGTCTCTTTTGATACCTCATATTTAATAATATACAGGGAATATGAATGCTATATGCTAGGTTTTATTTTCTCCCTCCTTTTCTTTAGTGCTGGGGATTGAAACTGGGACCTCATACTCATTAGGCAGGTTATCTACCGGTGAAGTATGGGTTCAGTCATTTTGTTTTGTTTTTATTTTTTTACTTTCTATTTTTGAGGCAGCATTTCTCCAACCCGCCTAAGCTATCTTTGAACAAGCTCTGAAACCCAGAGAAGCTGCAGCTAGCAATCTGGAGCCTCAGTCTTCTGGGTAGCTGGGATTACACATCTGCTACCAAGCTCAGCTTTAAATGGTGTGATTGTCTTTAAACAGTTTTTTTTTTTCTTTTTCTTCTTTTTGGTCAGGAAATTGGTTTATTCCTGGATCTACATTATCCTGTTGGACTTTACATTTCTTTAAGACTGTTTAGATTGATCTAGAGCTAACTTTGCTGTTGCTGTTGATAGTGGTGGTCTCCTCCTCTTCCTCCATCACTGGTTCAAGCCAGGGCCTTGTACATGGCAGAATGTGCTCTACCAGAAAGGTTTGTTCCAAATGTCTGTAACAGCCTTTTACGTGTTATTTAGGAGATCTCAACTTACTATCTCCCTTATCCTCAAAATTGACTCCCATACCTCTGCAACTTTCAGAAATCCCATTCATCTTACAATCCATGTTTATACCTGGGTATATTCAAAATCCAATTAACCTTATAATCCATAGGTATATGTGGATGTATTCTCTCTGTGTTTGGACCTATACACATATCTGTATCCAGATTTAATTTTCTTGTTCTTGATAAATTTATACTAGTGTCAAGCTAAACGTTCCATACTTCTATATTCACCTTCTATATACAGCCTTTTGTCTTCACAGCTCTTTGTGAAGAGCTCACTTCTATTCTCAAATTTCAAATCTTCAGTGTCTTTTTTTTAATATCAAGAAAAACTGCTCAGTTTCACTTCCCTACACCCTGTTTTGAGAAGCACTACATGGCAAAGCTAGATGATGTTAGACTTTCTGTTACTACGATTCCATTATTTCAGGAATATTGCTGGAGTGTCTTCCAGTACCCAAAAGTAGTTGTTTTGCACACTTTTTTTTAAAAAAAAAAGATCTATTTATTTATTTTGTGTATTCTAATTATTGGGATCAAAGACCTGTGGTTCCCATCTGAAGGGATTAAAGATGTGTTCCACCACTCCTGGATCGAAGTTTTTCTTTATTTAGAGTTTGTTTTGTATCAGGCTGACCTTGAGCTCTGAGATATGCCTGTTTCTGTCTCTAGTGTGTTGGGATTAAGGGTGTACTCTTCTTGAATGATGGGATTAAGGGTGTGCACCCTCACCACCCTGTTCCGTGTAACTCTAGAATTTATATGTAACTCTATAGTGCTCCTCCCATCTCTGCTGAAGTTAAAGGCATGGGTTAACGCCACATTTTTCATGTATTTTACCTTAGCTCTAAGTTTTTTCGACTCTTGGAGGTTTATAAAACCAGGTTTAACGGCTGTAACCTTTATTTTATTTACAGTGTTTTAACATTGTTACCTGCTTTTTTTAAAATTAATAAATTTGTTGCTTCAGGTTACATCCCTATCATATTGTCCTCTTTTCCCGCTTCCCAGCCCCACCCTCCCATCATCTACCCCCTAACCCTTCCGTCTTGTTCCTCTGGGGTGGAGTGTCCCTGCAAAACAGTCCCTCACCACAGCTCAGGAGTCATATGAGGGCCAAGAGCCTCTTCATACACCAGGGGCCTACGAGGCAGTACCGCCAGTGAAAGGTGTCTCCTTGCTACGGGGGGGAAAACTAAAAAAAGACCAACAAACACACAAACCCATAAAAACAAAGAACAACAACAAAAAAGAGAGGAAAAAGAAAAAGGAAAAAGAAAAAAAAGTCTATGACCATGTTCCTTTTGGTGTGTTGGTTGTAATACAGATATCCTGTACTATATAGCTAAAATCCAACTATAAGTGAATAGATGCCATGTGCATCCTTCTGAGTCTGGGTTAGCTCACTCAGGATAGCTTCTCTAGTTCCATCCATTTGGTTGCAAATTGCATGATTTCATTGTTTCTGATAGCTGAGTAATATTCCATTGTACAGATGTACCACAGTTTTTTAATCCATTCTTCAGTTGAGGGACATCTGGGTTGTTTCCAATTTCTAGCTATTACAAATAAGGCTGCTATGAACATAGATGAGGAGACTTCCTTTTGTCTCTGTGAGAGGTCCTTTGGGTGTATACCCAGAAGTGGTATGGCTGAGTCCTGAGGCAAAGTTATTCCAAGATTTCTAAGATATCGCCAGACTGACCTCCATAGTGGTTGCACAAGCCTGCACTCCCACCAGCAATGGAGTAGGGTTCCTTTCTCCACACCCTCACCAGCATTTGAGCTCTTTATCTTTATCTTTATCTTTATCTTTATCTTTATCTTAGCCATTCTGACAGTTGTGAGGTGGAATCTCAGAGTCGTCTTGAGTTGCATTTCTCTGATGATTAAGGATGTTGAGCATTTCTTCAGGTGTCTCTCGGCCATTAGGGATTCCTCCTTTGTGAATTCTCTATTTAGCTCCGTCTCCCATTTTTTGATTGGATTATTTGTTTTCTTGGCATTTAGTTTCTTGAGTTCTTTGTAGATTTTAGATAATAGCCCTCTATCAGATGTGGGGTTGGTGAAGATTTTCTCCCAGTCTGTTGGTTGCCGTTTTGTTCGAATGACAGTGTCTTTTGTCTTACAGTAGCTTTTATGTATATGAATGCTCTATCTGCATGCACACCTGCAGCCAGAAGAGGGCATCAGATCACATTGTGGATAGTTGTGAGCCTCCATGTGGTTGCTGGGAATTGAACTCAGGACCTCTGAAAGAGCAGCTACTGCTCTTAACCGCTGAGCCATCTCTCCAGCCCGTTTTGCACACTTTTTCTTGGTGGTACATATTACATTGTTATGCATGCCAAAAGAGTAAATTCAACATATATCTCTCATTACATAATTAATATTTTATTGTGTGTCATTTTATATCACAAACTATGATTTTGTTCATGTTTTCAGTTCAGATTAGATAAAACTGATATTCAGGAAAACTCACCATGCCTGTACAGTTTCTTTCAGGTCTCAGGGAATCCCCAGAGCATATCCTGACTTTAGCCCTGTCCTACCCTCAGTGCAGATGGTACATTTCCATTTCTGAGAATGAGTGGGAGAGTAATAAAATGTCTTACCTCATGCTGGTACACACGTACTTTCTACATTTACAATATGTTTCACTTTTATTCCAAGGTGATTTTTGTCAACACGTGGAATATGTTCTTCTTGCACATATTTTTAAGATACCGATAAGAATTAAAGGACAGAAATACAGTCAGTTGTTTCTTGTAATTTGTAAGGATGAACAATTCCTCAGACACTCATTTGGAGCAACAGTCCAAGAAGTTCTCTGTGATCAAATGTGCTTTGCAGATATTGAAGACAATATCCGTCCTCAGAGGGGCACCAGACACATCCCAGAGACTTCACAAAGTCCTACTGAATTGCATTTAGCTTCATATAATTTGAAAATTTCCAAATGTATTGGAAATACATTTACAATAGAAGAGAAAATAAACAGAATTATAATTTTTTTTTTTACTCAATACAGTTTAAAATCATCCAGAAACTAATGTAATGGCATGATTTTGGAACACACAGTCAAGAAAGTACAGGGACCAAACTTTATTAAGCTAAAAACACTTGGGTAAGTTCTCCTAATATCTCACGTGTGCTCTGTACCACCTGATCGTCAGTTCAAGAACACCCTTGCTCTTCAGCTGCTTTCCTTAGAGATTATTATTATAATCTCTATTACCTATTATTTCAAATTTTTATTTTTAAAAGTTTAATTAGAAAAAATTACAGGCATTTTTATTTTGAAAATTAAGAATAAAATACATTTTTTTAATGAATTCGACATTTTTCTTACTCCTTCCAATTAAAAATGGATGATAGAGCAGACAATGATTGTTTCTTATCTGGTTCTCTGTTTGTCCACTAATATGGTCCCTTGCATGATTTTCATGAAGAAAAATTGCTTCTGCATATGTCAAACAAAAGGTAGAATGCCACATGGAAAAATTTTAAAAACTATCTATAAAAGACATAAAAGTGAGTTTTAATTTATTTCAGGGATCTTGTGAAACTTTTATAGTCTGAATAAGAGGGTTCCCCCCCCCAATATCTGTCCTAATTTAATACATTAGAAGAGTAAATTTGGTACAGATTTGTCACAGTACTAATCTATTTAAAATTTTATAAAAAGTTTACTTATCAATTTCAATAAAAATAAACAGATTGCTGCAGCGAATTTTTAGATTTAGGTCATTCTCCTTGCATTTATGAAAAGAAAATAATTATCTCGACCTTCTGACATGCTTGAGCCTGACAATGATAATTTTACGTTTAGTGTTTTCAATATTTGACAACTGAGTGTGTTTTGTTTCTGTCAGAGACATTTTTGCCTGTACTATAATTGCTGATTTAGATTTATAACCAAGGTCGGAATGTTTTTTGTTTTTTGTTTTTTGTTTTTTTTTGGTTTTTCGAGACAGGGTTTCCATGTTTAACAGCTCTGGCTGTCCTGGACTCGCTTTGTAGACCAGGCTGGCCTCGAACTCGCAAAGATCCGCCTGCCTCTGCCTCCCAAGTGCTGGGATTAAAGGCGTGCGCCACCACTGGCAGTCGCAATGTTTTATCTGGCTTTTCATTTACCACACATCTAGTAAACTAAATAATCTGATGTGTTGTCAGTTTGTTCTGCATATCCAATATAAGTGGTAGTATTTGACTTCTTCATGTAATAAAGACTATTAGATAATATGACAAATTCCAAAATACTTTAAAATTAAAAATTTTAACTTATAACCATAATTTTTAATTACTTGTATCTAGATTCCAAATTTCTCCTCTGCCATCCTAGATTTACTGGACAATGCAGGACACACTGGAGTGGCTCAATGTGTGTCAATAAATGATAAGACTACTTTGGTGTGTCAGTTAGATGACTCACTGTGTAGAGGCTTCTGCTCTCAAGTCTGGTGACCTGAGTTTGATTCCTGGAGACCACATCGTGAATGGAGAGAAATGATTCCTACAAATTGTCCTGTGTTCTCCACATCCACACCAAGGTACTTGCACCCTTTCTTCCACTCTAAGTAGCAATGTCATGAAAAAATATCTAAAGACTACTTCTTTTGGGGAAACATACTAGCAGCATCATAAGTGTGTCATATTGCTGAGTACTGAGAAAGAGTCAGAGGACTGATTGAGACATTAAACTTAGATTTTAAAAACTGATACCACAGTCCTTATTAGAGGACTATGTTCATGTGGAAGCAGAATATTAGACCAAAATTAGGTATAGAAATCACAAATATAATTCAAGAAGATGGTATGTCAACAGATACATATCTCTAGCTTTTCTCAATTCCAGTGAAATATAAATACACCTTTAAAAATATCTATTTGTTTTTATTTTACATGTATCTGTGTTTCTGAGTTTATAGCTGTGCACCATGTGTCAGCAATGCCTTCAGAGGCCAGAATATGAAGAGAGATCCATGGGAACTAGAGTTGCAGATGATTAATAGCTACCATGTTACAGCTGTCAATTGAAATGAGCTCAATTAGTGCTTCTAACTGCTGAGACATCTTTCCAGTCCTAAATCTGGAGAGGCGTTTGGCACAACACAAAGAGCCTGGCAAATTTAAGATACCATCAATAGTAGTTCAGCAACTGATCATGGAAAATGTTAGTGCTATCAAGGAATTTACGTATAGTGTAACAGAATGTGAAGACTTAACATGCTACTCACAAACTGAAAGGAAAGCATACTTAGAACATTGGATACAAACTAGTTTTGTGAAATAAGACTGTTGGGTCATATACTCTTCAATAATCAGTGTGTCAACAACCCAGGTACACTGCTGAATTTTCATGGATGATAGATCCGAATAAATGGCGGATTCTGTGTTTAAAAAAACATCAAGTAACTTTTTTTTTTTTTTTTTTTGCATTCAAGCATAGATCTCCCCTGAGTGGCAAAAGATATTGTAGTTACCATAAAACAGCACAGGATTTGGTGAAATTCAGCACTATATTGGCAAGAATCTGATTATTCTCTAGTGACACAACACTTTTTGAAACACCAAAGAGAGATCTAAGGCCAGGAAAACAGCAATAAAGAATCCACTTGAAAAAAGATAAATAAAACCATGAACTAAACAGTCACAAAAAGGCTAGAACTAGGAAAATTCAATCTGAGGAGATATGCTGAGTAAAACACCATTTAGACTTAGTGAGGATATTAGTGGAAAAATCCAGTGAGACAAGATTTGAATGAGGCTCAAAAGTACCAGAATTTATGGCTTTAAAAACGAAGAAAAGAAATCTTTAGGGAGCTGAACATTAACCAAAGGAGAGCAACTATAAGGAATCTACAATTGCTTAAGCGAATTTCTCAGTCTGAAAATGCTGAAAGCTTAACAACCAACTAGTCTCAAATAAAACCGAATGAATAGAGGAATGACCACCTAGCCCCTGCGGGTAGAGGTGACATTAATAACTGCTAGCTTGTTAAAACCTGTGAGATTTTAAAGTAGCTCAAAGTGTTAGAATGCTTCTCTATTCTTTTTTCACAGCCCAAATTCCCCTTTACTCATTTATATGACTTTAAAAAAATTGGAATACTAATCTTAAGTAAAAGAAGTGCCAAAAAGTAAATTAGTTCACTCAATAAATATATTTAGAGAACTTTTCATCTACTTTGCATTGCTGCTACTAGCAATACAGTTGTGATTGAAACAAATTCTTCCCTGCTTCAGAGTGGACAGTCTAAAAGAGCCATCTATGAAATGAATAATTTCCCCAAAGAAGATATCATTTAAGCTGTAATAAGTATTATATAAGAGCATTGTTTCTCTGGGATAATAACTCTGTTGGCTAGGGAAACTTTCATAAAAAGGTATTTGAATCAGATTTGAAATCCTCACAGATAATACATAGTTGGGGAAGAAAGTGTTAGGTAGCAACTCAAGGGTGCTGCCTTTAAAAGAGTTACAAAGGTACATGGCTTGAAAATTGCATTAAGAAACTGGTTATTAATGAGGACACTATAAATGTTTTGCTTTAACAGAGGATTCTATGCCCTTCCACAAATTATCTTTACTAAGTCTTCAGAGATGGTTGAGTTGGTAAATTGTTTGCTGTACAATCATGTGACTTGACTTTGATGCTCAAAACCCATATAAAAAAGGTCAGGCAGAGAGGTGCATACTTATATCTCAGTGTTGGGGAAGGAAATACAGCTAGAACCCTGGGGCTTACTGGCCCATCAATGGAGCCTGCTTGGTGAGCTCTAGGTTAATGAGAAATACTGTCTTAAAGACAGATGACAGACAGATGTACACACAGACAAATAGATGGACATGTGGGTGGGTGTGAAGAAACAGACAGAAAGAAAGTAAGAAAGAAAAAAAGAAAGAAGGAAGGAAGGAAGGAAGAAGTGAATGGCTCCTGAACAATGTCACTGAGGCTGACCTCTGGTCTCCACTGCATGTGTAGACACACATTCATGTATTTGTGTGCATGTATGCACCCACATGAAACCATAGATGTTTTATTGTTATGACAATTTATATATAAAAGTGTTGTAACAATAAATCATTTAAGGGCTTAGAATTTTATATATTACAATTGGGGAACTGGTGTGGTGGCACAAATCTATAATTCCAACATGTAGGAGGCAGAGACAGAACGATTACTGCAAATTTTAGCTCAGTATGGTCTGCATAGCAAGTTCAAGGCCATCCAAATCTATCTTGTCTCAAAGAAACCAAATAAATAAATAAATAAATAACAAATAAGTAATATTAGTAAAATCACTTTTATTTTTCAAGTTAACTGTTAGTAAAATTTTGCAATTTAGATGTACACAGTATAAATATGCTCCTACAGTCTTTACTTTTAAAAATGAAATGCATTCATATTAAACAGAATTCTGAGCATAGGATATACTTTAATATAACTATAATTTGAAAACTTTTATTATTAGTACATTTGGTCATTACTTATCTGCTTTCTGAAAGCATGATGTTCACCTACATAATAAGTATGCATATACATTGTGTGAACTCATATGTAATCTGCATAATACCTTACATACTTACATGTAGGAGGAGCAAGGTCTGCCATTGAGCAGGAACAAGGCCTGCTGCTAAACAGCGTGCATGCGTGGCTGGACTTCCTCATGGAGCCAGCTTGAGAAATGCCTGGACATGCCCAGTGGCCTGGCCTGAGAACTGCCTGGCCTGAGACATGCCCAAACCTGCCTGGAGGCTAATGATACCACACTGAGTGATGAGAATGAGCCAATGAGGAAGACCCGCCTCAGCAGCAAGCAGTTCAGGAGCCAATGGGACTCTGGGCAGAGGATGTAAAGGGAGCATTCTCTTTCTGCTTTTGTCACTTACTGGGCTCCCAGAGTCTGGGTTGTTGACTCTGCTCCAGCTCATCCATGCCCCCAGGAGTCCTGGACCTCGGTCCCCGCAACACTTAGATATATTCATTTAGTGACCACATCAAAATTGTCAGTACTACTGTGCATCTAAATAGCATTCCAAATTTTGTTACATTGAGAATGTAGCTAAATATATTCTTATATACACATAAGTTTTTTTAACCTATGAGAAAATTTCTTTAGAATTTTTTTGCTATAGTTATGATTTTTTTTACTTCAAAGTTATTGCTAAATATTTTATCATATTTATAAGCACACTCTATCTCTTACCAGTTTCTCTCAGCTGAATGTCAGAGGGTAGTAATTTTTGAAAACTTGACAACTGGATATGATTACTTTTAAAATTAATTTAAAAATTATCATTAGTGTATAAAAGAATACATTTTGTTATTAAATTATCAAGAATGCATATCATTACACTTTGCTCATGTTCCCCTCCCTATTCCCCCTCCTTGTCTACTTGACTTCCTCTCTCATTGACACTTTCCTCCTTTTCAATAGATTGCCCTTTGTGAAATGAAGACATAATTACCTGTAAAGTTTTGTCAGCAGGTTCTTCAAATTCAAAGCATCATTTGTACAAAGTTGATTTAATTTGTTTTTTTAGTGTGGTAGATAGCAATGATTGATATTTGATTTATTGATACTGAAGCATCAGGTTTTATGACAATCTGAGTCTACCTAGTATAAAGGCATACAAATATTAATCAAATATCATGCAAGCAAATATAAAATCGATTTGGGTTGGAGTCAAGTAATTTGAGCTTCTTAATGTAAAAAGTTCCATTTTTCTTTGTCCTCAACATAATTCCAGAGTGTCCAGCTAACACTGTGTGTGTGTATGTGTGTGTGTGTGTGTGTACATACACACATATGTACAAGTCCAGCCTGCCTTCAGAAGAAATTGCGTAAGTCAGAAATATGCAAATTCCTTGTTGAGGACTGAGCTGTGTGACTTCACTTGATGATACTTTAAGATGTGGTTATATTTTTTAGGCTCTTGAGGTTTAGACTTTGTCTCAGGACTTCCGTTGCTGTGATAAAAGTACCACAGATAAAAGCAGCTCGTGGAGGAAAGAGTTTATTCCATTGTACATTTCCAGGTAACAGCCCCCACTGAGGAAATTCAGGGCAGGAACTCAAGCAGGACAGGAGCTTGGAGGCAGGAACCGAATCAGAGGTCAGGGAGAAGTGCTGCTTACTGGCTTGATTTCCATGGTCTCCTCAGTCTGCTTTACAGCTCAACCTCAGTATACCATTGAAGATACTAAGCTAGGAGTAGTCCCTCCCCAGTGAGCAGAGCCTCCAATATCGGTCACCAAAAATTCCATTACTAACTTGCCCAGAGGCAGATCTTATGGACGCATTTTCTTAACTGAGGGTCCTTATTCCCAAAAACCTCTAGCTTGTGTCAAGTTGACATAAATCTAACCAACATAGCCATTCGTCATTACTTGGTCAATATAATGGAAGAAAAATAACTCATATTTGGAGATTTAATTAAATTTCATACCTAATAATGAAACAAGTACTTTAATAACACTTATCATGTGCTTTGCATGCATAAATCTATGATATCAACTCAGTAAATGGATTATTCTTTCAGTAAACTGTGAAACTAAATGAGATTGAAAGAAATTACAATTTATTTTTTTACAGAAACATAATATAACAGGTTTCACATGAGAGTATTTTACCTTGTGAACTGATTAAATCATATCCTTGAAAGGCTTCTATTTTTGTAGATTAATCAGAAAAAAATATTTTCGTTACACAGTGTTTCTCAGCCTGTAAGATTTCTCCTCTGTGTTCTTCAGACTAATTTGAACTTCACCATTGACACATGTGATCTGTTTAAAGGCCAGGAGTACAAGGAAGAAATGGAGAGGCTGCTAATTTCCATGAATGCCTCCTCCTGATTTGCATCCCAATGCTTTCCTTGTCCAGGAACCTTGCAATTTTCTTTACCTGGAGGTAGGTGGTGAAGGATAAAATTCAGTGTCCAGTCCTAGTACTTATCTACTTTATTGAGATCTGTGGATTTCAACTAGAATAAATACTTTGTAGGTTTTCCCACATAACACTGATAAAAGAATGTCTCTTATGGACTGAAATACACCTAAACCCCAAGTAAAGTATTGGAGTTGGCACAAATAGATAAGTCACTTTGTTAGGGGCAGTGTGGACTTCAGAGTGAGTGGGTGGATCTGTGTATTACATTCATCGGCAAAATTTGTGATCACTGGGCAACTAGTTAAAACTGGTTTTTTTTTTTTTTTGTGCTTCGGAAATGGAATAGAGAATGGTGTGATCCAACACAAGCCCAGCACCTCTCATTAAATGTTGTTGGATTGTGAAAGGCCTTTATTTCCTACTTTCTTGTTTGTTTTTCTCTGTGGATAAACACTGTTGTTTTGAGTCTCTGTGGAGTTGCCCTTCTTTCCCACTCTGCTTCCCATGTAGGTTTTCCAAAGAAGAGATTTTTCCCAAAGACAATTGTTCTTCTGAAGCTTTATTTGACCAAGTCTTCTTTTTCTCCCTCATGCTGTTTGATACCAACATCGCTCTTACAATCTCCTGCAAATATGAAATAACAGAACCTTACTTTCTAAATAATTTTAACTCAGCTCTTGATTTATTTCTAGTCAAGTGGTTATGTCCATAATGAGCTAGTGTTTAACTTTTTGGTGTACCCACACAGTTCAACATGTAGAGTAATACTGCAGCATGCAAATGGGAATGACAGACAAGGGATCAGATATGAACAGATCCAATAAAGTAGACAAATGAGAGCAAGGAACTCAGAGTGTTAGCCTTGTGTTGTGTTTCCCGCCACCGTTTCTCTGGAAAAATAATTACTAGTTTTTCTATACAGCTTCATAGTCTGTTAAGAGAGTTGGTCTCGTAGTGAAAGAAATCCTGTAAATGGCTAATGCTTTGAGCTTTGCCTAGGCAATTTATTAGTAGTGGGAAGAGAGGAAAAGAGAAAAAAAAATCCATCATTCTTTTAAAACAGGAACTAAAATACTGGTCAAATTTCCAAAGATATTGTGGTGGTTAGACTTTCAGTTACTGTTATAAATATCTGAGAGAAGAGAATATTTTTATAGGGAAATATTTGTTTTGTTAAATGGTTTCAGAGATTTCTGTCAAAAGCCACTATATCCTATTACTGTGGGCCTGTGGTGAGACAGAACATCTTGGTTGTAAGTACAGTAGAGTTACTCACTCCATGGAGGACAGGATGGGAAACAACATACATATATCAAAGGCATGCTCCCAGGAAATTACTTTTTCCAATGAGACCTCACATTTCAGCTTCTACAATGTTCTAGTGGTTTCTTGAAATCTGAATCTATCAATGGATTCATGCATTGTTTAGGTCAATCCTCATGATGCCATAACTTCCAAATAACAGACCTCGGAGTATTGCTGTGTCTGAAACCAGGTATTCAATAACTGAGGCTTTGTGGATCACTCTGTGTCTAAGCTGGAACTGCCACACAATGAAAACATTTATGAAGTCTTTTGCCAAGATGTCTAGGCGAGAGGTAGAAAATAAGGGTGCAGAGTGTGTGATGATATGTATGTAAGGCCAAGAAGTCCAGGTGAGAGGTAGAAAATAAGGGTGCAGAGTGTGTGACGAGAACTGTGTTCTAAGTAAATGCTCCTTGGAAAGCCTGCCCCCTCGGAGAAGCGTGCCAGACACCCCTAATCCGGGTGCTCTTTTCTTAGTCACTGGTGGCAGGGCTGTACTTAGATCATAGGCTTTCTTTCCTCTTGGAAGTTCTGCCATAGGATTGGCTCTCTCCATGAGAGTTCTGTCACCAGTGGAGCACATATATCCACCTGCTATTAAGTGGAGACATCATTTATTCCTCTCACTTTAGAAAACTTTGAGCAACCCCCTAATACAGAAATCTTGGTAGAATCAGCTAAGATGTTAATTTATAGTATTTTTTTTTCCCTTAAAGCTATCAAAAATAGATTTCCTGACTGGAAAAACTTAAATACTTAAAGACTTTATTATTTTACTTGTTCTCATTTTTTCACAACAAACTAATAAAATAAATGCATTTAATAACTTGATTTATTGTGAATATATGGGACCCAACCCTGAGGAACTCAACCTTGAGTATGGCTGATCTAGTAGTTCAAAAATACATGCTTACCTATGAGTAAGTAAACATTTAAAGTTGGGTTTCATATACATTTAAGCAGAATAGGCAAATATGGGAGATGTTGGAAATGCTCTTAAAATTATGGAAAATGTAACAGGAAATACTTGTTTCATCTGACAGCCCATGTGTTCAACTGTTGGAAAGTTGGGCCACTTGTCCTTCATCTGTTGTGGCCAAACCACCAAGTTCTTAGAATGTCTTGGAAGCACTGAAATCATTAACAGGTTGTTTCAGAACTTTTGAGGTCTAGGTTGTGGTCATATATGTTTGAAAAATGATGTGCGAATATAAACAAAACACTGAACCATAGTTCAAAAAGAGCCATAAGCAAGAATGAGGCATCAAAAACTAGTAGTGAAGTCTTAGCAACACACAGTATTTAAAAATTTTAGCCCTAAGGAAAATACAGCTTAAGTGTCATTGACTTAAACCATGTCATGTAGCGGTCACTACAGTTGCATGGTAGGCTGATTTTTAAAAGTTTCATTTATTTTTAGTTATGTGTATATGTATGGAGATCTGTGTGGGAATATGCACATGTGAGTGTAAGTACTTGTGGAGAATAGTGATGAGGTGATGTTATGCATTCTGAATGTTAATTAATCTGCTCCCAGAAGCTTGCTTGTTGTACACCAATTGAAGCTATGCTACCTTTCTTGTTAACCATTATCTCTGATTGGTTAAATAAATGCTGAGATTGGACAAAGAGGTAGGTGAGACATGGTTCAGAGACTTTGGAAGCAAAGAGGTTCATGGGAAGAAGAAGCTTCTAGGAGAAGAAGAGGAAGAAGCCAAGAGCAGGAAGGAGGACACATGCCATGGGTTAGAGAAAAGAACCTCATTCTATGTGGCCTGAAACACTGACGTAGCATGGAGAATAACAGTCCAAGGGGATGTATGTATATATGGGGTCATATTTAAGGAACAGAATTAAGAACTAGCTTAGATGGGCCAAGACTGTACAATCCACACCAAAGCTTGTTAAAATCCACCAGGTGTCTCTGTGGGCTCATTTTAATGGTGGGCTAAGGATTAACACTGCTGTCCAATTAAATATAATCTGAATACTGGTAAGTAATTTAATTAGCCATCTTCTATAGAGTAGGATTCAAGATACTCTGCAAGATACATGGCTTCTAGGAACTGGATTTAAGTCTTTGGAAATAATAATAAGTATTCTTGATCCTGAGGCCATTGCTTCATCTCTTAATTTTACTTTTCTTGATGTCAGAGTGAAACTATATACAGAGACTATGAAAATGAATGGGGAGGATGGTTATCAGGTTGACACTGGTGAATCTAACAGAATAGGTCTTCATTTTTAAGAACATCACTGTTATTTTGCTGTTCTTATTCAAACTACAATTATTACTGTTGGATTTTGAGAACTTGTCTCAGTTATCTAATTAGACGTTAAAATATGATTTATATGTTTTCCTAAAGCAGGTGTTTGTATACATAGTGGAATTAGAGTATGCATAATTAATTCTTTGCTTGAATATTTTTAGAATAGACATCTCCAGTGGAGTATTGTCAAATCTTGTGATTAGCAGTACTGCTAAGTCACAACAAGAAAATGAATACAATATACATGATTTCTCATTAAACTTGAAAGCTCACCTTTTAGATCAACACTGGAAAAATAAAATTGTTCCTTAGCCTAGGGAAACTATCTTTCTTGTATATATGGCTGCTATATGGCTAGTTTTTAAAAAGAAGAATGTATACTTTTTTTCGATCTGATACATATTAGGTTAGTGCAAATACTCTTAAATCTTCTGAAGTTCCATCCTGAAAGTCAAACTCTGGCTTCATTAGCAGTAGACTTACTTGCTGTTTTTATGACTCAGTTCCTTGTTGATTTTCTTGTTTTGACACATTTTCCTTATAGCAGTAATCTGCCTAGGACAATCTTCATAGATAGCTAAATTTTATTTAAAAAAGGTTCTTCGAGAACGAGAAAACTTAAAAAGAAGTTCAATATTTACTTAGTGTCATTTTAAACTCTTATTTCACAGATAAAGATAAAATGGAAGCTTGAGTATCCTCAATTAAAATACATGAGTGCTATTGATTTCTGATTTAACAAAGGAACAAATTGAGAAGCAAAATGTTGCAACTGCAAGACCTAATGTTAACAATGATTTACTATTAATTAAGTGGTAAAGATTTATGTGTTGTGGACATTTTAGCTCTATGAGATTACTTCAGCATTGTTAAGGTTTTATTTTAAGGTAAAGTATTAGAAATTTTGTTGTTATTAAGTGCTATTTACAAATGCAAATGAACTGTATTATTTCAAAACATGAAGTAAAGGCAGAAACAAAAAGACGTCTTGGTCTTAATGAGCAATCTGCATTCATATTCTATTTTTGCTACTCATTTTTTAACCTTGAATGGCAAAGTATTAAACTAAGAGGAGAGACTGACATTGGGCATGGAATAATTTACAATGAAGATTTCTAAAAATGGAATAACTCAGATAATCATGTTTTCTATGGAATTTAGATTTAACTGAGGACATTGATATATTAACAAATTATTTTTCCTTCAACAACTAGTTATTTTATTGTCTATTAGTTGTTTTAATTTGTGAGTTAATTTTTTAAAAATTTATTTATTTATTTATTCACTTTACAACCCCATTGTAGCCTACTCCCTCTTCTCCTCTTGGTCCTGCCTTCCTGTTTCCACCCATTACCCCTCTTCCCTTCTCCTCAGAAAATGGGAGCCCCCCCCATTCCTTCCCACACTAGCAAATTGGGTTGCATCAGGACTGAGGTCATCCTCTTCCCTTGAGGCCATGCACCATAGCCCCATTAGGGGGAAGTGATCAAAAAACAGGCATCAGAGTCTATGTCAGAAACAGCCCTTGCTCCACTTGCTAGGAAATCCACATGATGACCAAACTGTCCACTGGTAACATATGTGTAGGGGCCTATGTCCAGTTCATGCATGATCTTTCATTGGTGCTTCAGTGTCTGTTAGCCCCCGTGGGCCTAGGTTAGTTGTCTCTTGTTGAGATCCTGTCCCTTCCAGTCTTTCTATCCTTTCCCTTGTTCTTCCACCAGCCATCCCATGCTCCTCCTCTTGTCTGTTAGTGAGTTTCAGCCTCTGTTTGGATCCTCTGCATTATGGAGGCTCTCAGAGGACAGTTATGCTATGTTCCTCTCTGTAAGCCTGGCAGAGTATCATTAGTAGTGATAGGGGTTGGCTCTCTTCCTTGAGGTAGGTCTCAGTTTGGGCCAGTTGTTGATTGGACATTCCCTCCGAGGGAGGATAAAATTTTTTACTTGAGATTAAGTCTTTGTTTTTAAAAGAATACCTGTTAATTAAAATAGAAGGAGACAGGTATACACTATGACAAG
This sequence comes from Lophiomys imhausi, assembly GCA_907164525.1. NCBI lineage: Eukaryota > Metazoa > Chordata > Mammalia > Rodentia > Muridae > Lophiomys > Lophiomys imhausi. The sequence goes on from CAJQZJ010001064.1 coordinate 519,198, forward strand.
TATCTCTATCCTTGGTATTGCTTGTCGTGTTGCTATTATTTGTGAGTAATGTTTATTTTTAAATTGTTTTTATCTATTTATTTAGAGTCAGGGTTTCACAATGTATCCCAGACTATCGTCAAGGTAGTAACTCTTGTGCTCAATCTCAAACCAACAACCCTTGTGCTTTACTCTCCAGAGCACTGAGATTACAGACACTCCCCATCATGACTAGCTCTCACTTGCCAGTCTTTATGGATGAATGTCCCGGGAGGTGTATGTCCTTGGGAAGAAACTTGCTAATGATAAATGAAGATGGATGGACAGTACAGGGGCTTTTTGTCTGAGTTGAGCCCTAAGCTATCTCCTTTGGTACATACTGGAGCAAAAAGCCCTAACTGTAAAGCAGCATCAGCTCACCATTGATGAGCTCACTTTTCTTCCCAGGCTTATTTCCCTCTCCTCTCCCGTTGCTTCCTACAACTGCCTCACAAATAAACTACTTTGTCTTCATATTCAGATCTGATATATGGGGCCTATTTGAAGTGATCTGTGTAGTCTCATATCCATCATCTGACTTATCATTTTTAGAATATGATGCTTTTATTAAGCACATGAAACTCACATGAAATATTACAAATTGAATAATTATGCTATCACATTTACATTTCATATTCATTTTAATAATAATATTGTATATTAAGGTCTTCTTGGTGTTTTGGGCTGATTTCAATTATATATATATGTGTGTATAAAACATTTTATTATTCATTTAAATTACTTTTATTTTTTGAGATTATAATATAATCACATCATTTTTTCCTTCTCTTTCCTCTTTCCAAACCCTTTTGATTAACCCTCATTGCTTTTTACCAATGCATGGCCTCTTTATATTAATTGTTGTTGCATATATATATTTATCACATATATATCATATATATATATATATATATAAACACTTGGATACATATACACACTCCTACAAAAGTAAATACAACCAGCTTAAGTTGTATATTGTTACTTGTATGAATATTTTAGGGCTGACCAGTTTTATTTATTGAGAATTTCATACAGTAAAATTTGAAAAGGTTTCACTCCATTCCTACAATATATTTTGAAAAGGATCCACTCCACTCCTTAAAAAAACCAACCAACCAAACAAACAAACAAAAAACTAGCATACATTTTCAAACTGTTCTGCAACATTTGGGAAGAGAGCTATAAACCCTGTGATAGGAATGTCAGCCATTAAGAGCCATTGCTCCATGTGACAAGTTGTTTCATCGTTTGGTAGATACCTGACTGACCACCAGATTTCCCTCTCAGCACAACTTCCAAGTAAGAGACAAATGTCCTCATCTTGTGCCCTGGCTCATGCTTGAACATGGATAGCAGTTACTCTTAGGGCTGCCTCTGAGGCTCTTCCCCCTTTTTATAGCAACAAGCCTTCTGAATAACAAATTTTCAGAACTAGCATACTATTCTGGAATATGGCTTGATAAACATCATCTGTGTTTTAGCAATTTCTTTTACCAACACACTGCCTTCAGTAAGTCTTGAGCTATGGCCAATAAAGGATTCTACATATCAAGTATCTTTAAGTAAGTTTTGTTCTCACTGAGCTAAAGACCACAGTTTTCTCACTTATTTGCCTTCCTCGGAAACCCCTCTCTTTGTTGAGGATAGCAAGGATCATTTGGCTGGAGGATGTGATGATGTTTTGCTAACTTTTTATCATCCTCCCCTGCCTTCCTCTTTCCAGGTCTCACTATCACAGCTACAGGCTTGCTTACTTCCTCAACCACACTGGTCTCTAAAGTAAGATCTGTCTGAAAGATAATGTTTTTGGTTGAGGGCCAAGCATTGCTTGCAATTTGGATTGTCCTCCATTTCCACTTTGTAATTATTTATGGTATCTGTTTGACCTCCAGTGAACTCAAGAGTATTACCCTTAGCAGATAAATGTTCATGTGCTTCTACAGTGTCCAAGGAGTATCTCATGCCTTCATTCTATACTCTTCATTTTCTTACTGTACTGCTTTCATTCCTGTAACTGTGAATACTGTTAACTACATGTGTTCTACTTGCAACTGTATGAGTCCTTTGCTCTTTTAATCAAGAGACATCTGTATTTGTTGGTCACCAGAAGTAATCTCTTTTATGCTCTGAAGCGATTCATTATGATCAGCTCTGAGACATCTGTAGTACTTTTGGCAACCCAAGTGGATCCTGAGGTGAAGCCAATATTACTTCCTGGCAAGTAATTCCGCTAAAACATCTAGTAGGAAATGGTTTTCCTTTTGGCCATGCTGATATCACCATAATCTTGCTTTACCTAGAAGAACATTTTATTTCCTTATATTAAAGAACAAATTTGAAATATCTGCAGACACACTGTGAAGTAGGCGAGTGTCCATAGGATGTAAATATTTTGGGAAAACAGACTGAGGAAGATATCCTCCCGGATGAGGTTGTTCCATCCCTGTAATACTTGCTCAGTAGAAAAGTTCCATCACAGAGTGGAACATTTTACCAAGTGTTATCAAATTCAGTGCCTCTCATATTGCTGTCTATCCCAATTTAATATTTCCATACTTCTTTTTTATATAATAATCTTGTTTCCTTCTGTCTTTTTGCAATGAAGTGACAGCCTAGGTAGAGTTTCTTTCTAGTCTGCACATTAAAATTAGTTGAAAAAAAGATTTTGGAAGATCCTGGTGGTCATTTATAGTAGTGCTGTGGGATATTGAATCCAGGAGCTGTTCGGAAGTGGCTTGCTGGCAGCAGACTCAAGGATGAGCTGATGTCAACAGAGTGTTCTGGAAGTACACCACAGAGAGAACTTCTAGTCACTTCAATAATTTTACAGAGTTTTCTGTATCAAGCTCCTTGATGTTTAACTAGGCATGGAGCTTTTAGTTACAGTTGACTATAACTAGTTACAGTTAACCAGACTTTGGTACCACCTTGGTTTTTCTTTGTAGTGGCAAACACAGTTATGACTCAACAATAGCAACTTAAGAAAAAAGATTTGTTTTTAACTAACAAGTTTCAGAGACTTTCTATTTTATTTTGGTGGGCAAAGATACAATAATGAAGCTCAATTCTTGGTACTGGAACATATGGCATGAATTCATATCAATGTGGACCAGAAACAGGATCTGGGTAAAATTTTCACAGGCCAGCCACTGATGAGACCTTAAATGAAATAAGACGAGTGTTGGTTATACCTAAGATATTAGAGCCACTATATAACTGTTGTGTATATCTTGCCTGATGAGCATTATTGTTGTTAATAGTATTTATTCTTGGTAGACTTTTGATAACCTTTCTCTCCTCTCAACCTGCATAGCACCTTCTGGCAGTATAAGAGCTAGCCATCAGGGAAGAAGCTTCCAAGTCAGTGCCAGATTAACTTCTTCAAGTCTTATGACAGAAGTGTGTGGTGCCTGGTACAGTAACCCTAGCCAACAACTTGTGGTTGAAGAGGTCACAGACACTAGAGAAGAACCTATTGCTGTCATTCTGCTAATTTGATACAGGATCAAACAAGTTCTAAACACTTATCAACAAACCATAGATTAGTATATCCCTCACTCACATTAAAAATTATTCTCTTTTCCATTGGATGGAGTTTATTATAGAGAATCATTTGCCAACATGGAGAGAATAGTGATTTCAGAGTACCCATCCCAAACAGGACCTTTAACACTAGCTAGACACCCAGAGCTTAGGGAACATGGTGGAGAAGAGGGAAGAAATAGTGTAAATATCAGAAGACCAGTAGAATTGCTACAACATAATGTCTTCTAGATATGACAGGAATATTGAACTCACACACTCTCAACATGTATAGTTGCCTACATAAGACTTTTATAAACTCACACCTGTCAATATGTCAGCAGGAATGGGGGAAGAGCTCAAGCTCCTAGTGAGGAGTTATAGGCAGCCAATGAATGTTATGGGAGGAGAATCACTTTTCTTCAGGGACAAACCTTCTGTGGTTAGCCCTACAGCCATGTTTATTCAGGAGCACTGAATGGGCTTAGCATGTATCATACATATTAGTAAAAGTGGACAATAATATGAAAGGGGATGAGACTCATGGGAGGAGTTGATAATGTGTTATACTCATGGATGAAATTCTCAAGCAAGCAAACAAACAAAAAACAAAGGCTGCTTTCGCGTGATCTACTTCTGTCAATAAAATACCACATGCTAAAATTTCACACAATCTTTAAACTGTAGCTAGAGTTTACGCATTCAAGAATCCCTTTAGGAGCTATTTCATATTCAAAATGTAGTAGATATCAAGGCAATTATAAATAAGAGAACACTACTTGGTAATTTGGAGTTTATTAATTGAGCTATTTAGGTTTTAAGACAATAGGCACAAGCTACTAACAGAAGATTACATGTTGTTAATCCACAACTTCATAGAAATACGGAAGACAGATAACATGATGACTGTTATGTAGTAAGAACAAGTGATACAAGGCCTATAAAGTAAGGTAGTCATTATAAAGGATCTTTCATAGAAAAATGTTAAAACTGAAACTTCAAATTATAGATATTGTATTCTACCTTGGGATCTCTATTATATTATTGCACTAAAAAAAGCTTTTATAGTTATAAGATGTATGAAAAGTATCCTCAGCACTAAACTCTGATGTTTTTATTTCCTGAGAGAAATTGGGGACTGTCCAGGCAGCCAGTTTTTTGTCATTTCTTAGTTTTGGAAGTTTCTGGCTCTGCATTTCCTGTATATTAAGATATATTTGTCCTTTTTAGGTCTCTGATGTAATTGAAGACTAGATAGTTATAGTCGCACAGTTAAATTTTAAGTTGTTTAGGAGTTAAAAGGATGTTCTAGGTCTAAGAAGATGTTTTAAAGTTGGTAATGCAAGTTAGGATGGAAACTGAATTATGTATAGAACTTTAAACTCATGAAGATAGATGGATAATAGAATATTAACATCAGTTGCCAAATATGTATGGACTGGACATTGGGAATGTATGTTATACTTTATAATTTTCATAATTGTGGCCTAATTATTCTTATTGTTTTATATTGATTTGTTGTTATAAGAAAATAATCTTTTATTGGACTAAAAGAGGGAGCTGTTGGGGGGAAAATATACAAGTTATATTTAAAAAAAGCAGATAGGTGGGTGAGGAGGACCAGGGTAGGAGGGTGGAAGCAGGAGGGGGGGGGAGGAAGTGGTCATGATTTAGATGTAACTTGAATAAATAAATAAATGTAAAAAAATAACCCATAAAATTTACAACAACGAATACCTTTTTGTGGAAGTTAGTATTCCTTATCTAAAAAATAATCTTATCCTTGTTGTATGGGATTATATATTTTGGAGGCTTCAGAAAAATTTAGTGCTACAAGCTCTGAAATTTCACAGCTTTTCTTTAACAGAAAATTCCATCCCTCCTGTGTGCCTGTGATCTGGTCTATGTAGGCAGATGACTCTTCATTAACCTTATGATTTCATTACATGGGTAGTGAGTAATTCTCATCTCTAGTTCCTGCCATCCTTTATGGTCTTTTCCAATGAACAGAGCAAGAGTGCACAAAAGTAAGAAGGCCCAATAATAAATCTGAACTACAGAGGCTTACACTCTGGAGAGGTGGTATTATGGAAGAGGATGAGGATGCTTGCTACCCAAAGAGAGAGGCATGAGGTGAGATTACTAAACTCAGAGCCTGAATAACTAGGAGAAATCTAGTTAGCTAAAACCAGATGAAACAAGAGCTCATGTTGACCAACGTTGAACATTCCAAAGTTATTACACATATGAAAGAATCCTTATGAGGAAGAGGTGGCTCAGAGTTTCCCCTCCATTGAAATACCAAGGGCTATACTATCGAGGAATCTAGTTTCCTAGAGGGGTTTTATATCATCTTAGTTTACTTTTGTGCTGCTGTGATGGACCAGAATGTAAGTGCTATATACTGTCGCATTGACCTCGACCAGCAAGAACAACGCAACTCGCAAAAGCTCTTCTCAAGCAGTTTATTCAGTTCCCTTGAAAACAGTCTTCCCAATGCCCAGGCAGACCCAACCCACAGGCTAAATAAATATGAACAGCCAATCAAGTAAAGTCATGTGGTGCTATCTTAGAGGCCCACGTATGGGGAAGCAAGCCAGATCAGTGGTCTTAACCAAATATGGACTTGTTTACCACTGATAGCGCTCACCATCAGGCTGGTGGAAGTCGGAAACTGGCACCATCTTTAGGGCGCGGCACATCGCAGCTCTCTACAGTTCCTCCTTTTTTGTTTTTAAAAATGTTGGTAGAAGTCCCTGGAAAGGCTTCATAATCCCCATATCTGGGGATCTCACGGCGGGCCTGAGCCTGTAGGAGGGCGGTGCTCAAACTCTTACCAGTCTCTGGGTCAGCCTCCCCACTCAGGGCTGCCCTGTCTTAGGGGGCCGAGACTTATCCGTCCATTCCGTCATTGACTTGCCAGACCCTAATATCCGTGGAACGAATACCTCAGTGGGCAGGGACTATGCTCAGTGAAGATTTAAGGCTTCATGGCAGCGAGCCATGCCTGAGGGGACTGGCCCGCCTCAATGGCGACAAGGGCCTGTATAATCATGGCTACATTACGCTTCTGTGTGGCTCTCATCTTGTAGATGCACCATAGGCAAACCAGAGAGGCTAGTATCATCAGTATCGCCAAAGAGCCTACGCCCGCCCACTCCTTAAGATGATCCATAGCCGCCTGTATCCAGGAAGTCAAACCAGTAGCCAGACTCAGATCCACCCGAGTGGAGTTGATGTGGACGATTGTCGCTCTCAGCTCTCATCTTATTTTCAAAATCAGCCGACCAATCCTATAAAAGGAGCTCTGACAATTGCTTAGACAGATTAGCAGCCTTTGTTAAATTTTGATACCGCACCGAAGTAACACACAAACCCTGCATTTTCCACTCACACCCCAACTGTGCCAGTTGCCAAAGAGAATCAATCTGTTCTTGTATTAAATCTATGCATTGATTAATTATCATAAGGCCTCCTTTGAGATGAGAATTCATAGAGGTCTGAGTATCCAATGCCTGTGCTACATTGGGTGAGATGTCATTCAGGGCATTGGCAGTCTGTATAGAACTAGACAAGGCAATAGCTGAGGCAGTAGCCCCCACAGCAGCAACAGTGATGGCAGTAACAATAGCTGCAGTGATGCCAAAATCTCTTTTAAGCCTGAATAGCACCATGGTATTAGGGGCCTCTACAGGAACTGGTACATATCGAGGCATCTAGTCACCACAGCCACAGGAAAGGCTGTGGCATTCCAGCACAGGGCATAAAAGCATGTGTCTGGAGTGCATACTAACTTTTCTTCACCCAAGGATGCACTCCCATTACTTACAATCCACAGAAAAGGAGGCCAGAGACACACTGGCGAGGCTGAAAAGGTCTTATTGTGGTAAAAATGAAATGAAGAATTCCAAGTACCAGAGCCACTACCGCTAGAAAAATCCATATTGGTAGCGGACCCTAGGGAAAAACTACCTCTTTGATAAAATCCTCCCCCAAGCATAAGTATAGGTCCCAAATCCATACAGCTACCATTTGCTCCACACAAAAGCCATAAATCAAAAGGATTGGTGGCAGTCTGCTGAGGATCCCTAGTAGATATATCAAGCATTCCTGTACAAGACTTATTCACTATATTACTAATCATGGGGCTAAAGGAAAAATAATCTTGTTGAACCCAAACTGCTCTGTGCCCCTGACATCCAGTCCAGGGAAAAGGTCCTTCCTCTCCTGTGGATCCTCTGCAAAAAGGTGCCCAGCGTGGCTGTCTGGGGGGGTCCCGGTTAGAGACTCGTGTGGGCCACCACCCCACAAGATGAGAACCATTGCCCGAAAGCAAACCACCAGCCCTACCCCCAAACCTCAGTTGTGGTAAAAAATCTGCTGACTGCTGAGACAATTTAATGCATTTTGTATCATCTGACCTATTGAAGCTCATTAAAAAGCACAGACTACCCTTTAAGCTGACATTTCTATTACCCTCTATAGGGCTTTTCTGATCATCAAAGGGAAGGTAGGGTAAGCCTAAGCTTCTATTACTGCTAAATAAGCGTGGAAACACAATTGCATCATGTCTGACCGGCATCGGCTTTGGGAATATCAACAGGATCCCCCATCTTGGTTCGGTCATTCCTGACATCATCACTGCTACTATCACCAGGATCCCTAGGAAGGTCTTCATGACGAATCTTCCTCACAAGGCGTTCAGGCACCCACAATGGATCTTGTTGATCCTGAGGAAAAACACAAACAGATCCTCTCACCCATGTTAGCATGGGGTCAGGCCCTCACCAAGAGCCTGTCAAAATATCCTTCCACTTCACCATGCCTTTAGGTGGACCATGGGAATCCTGATGTCTGTCCACTGCTGAGTGGCCTTGAGCATCCAAATTTAAAAAATTTAAAGTAAATAAGGCTAAAGACGTTCTCTCCTTGGGGGTACGGCCTTGGCCTATTCCCCCCTTTCTGTTTTTGCGAACATTCTTTCAAGGTGCGATGAGCACGCTCCACAATTCCTTGTCCTTGAGGATTATATGGTAATCCGTGATTAAGATGTACCTCCATCTGGTTGCAGAAGGAGACAAAGGACTGAGCCGTATAGGCTGGTCCATTGTCCGTTTTCAGCTGTTGTGGTTTTCCCCATGCAGCCCAGGCTTCTAAGCAATGTCCTATGACATTGTGAGCCTTTTCTCCACTCATAGGTGTAGCATGTATGATACCTGAGCAGGTATCCACAGATACATGAATATATTTTAAGGTTCCAAACTCTGAAATGTGGGTAACATCCATTTGCCAGATTTTGAGTGGCATCAACCCTCTAGGGTTCACTCCCACACTGGGAGGATGATGATGAATCACACGCTGAGGACAGTCCAAAACCACTTGTCTAGCATCTGCTCTAGATAAATGGAATTTCTGCTGTAAAGTTCTTGCATTTACATGAAATAATTGGTGAAACTGTCTGGCTTGGTCCAGGAATGAGCTCCAAAAAATGCATTCCATCTTAGTCCATTGGTCAACTTTATCATTACCCTCATTTAATGGTCCAGGTAATCCTGTATGTGCTCTGTTGAATATAAAAACACCTTTTTCTTTGCCAGATTAAAACTTGTAACTCTTGTAATAAGGCACATACAGTACTACTATTCTTAATAGGACCTGCTAATTCTAATACTTTCACTGCGTTGACCACATAGACTGAATCTGAGATCAAATTGAATGCAAATTGACGTCTTTTAAACACCTCAATTACTATTTTCAACTCTACTATTTGGGGGGAGCCCGGTTGAAATTGGCATAGCACGGGCTCTTGTCTTTTTATCAAATAGGCTCCGCAGCCTGTCTTTGAGCCATCAGTAAACACATTTGGTGACCCTTGAAGTGGTACTGCTGAAGTAACCTTAGGGAATATCACTGGGTGCTCCTTAAAAAATGATAGCAATGGATGCTTAGGATAATGGTTATCAATCACTCCTTCAAAGCTACATTGAAATATTGCCCAATCATCTACAGTGCCACACAAAATCTTAATTTGATGACTGGAATAGGGCACTATTATACTGGCAGGAGCAACTCCAAAAGACTGCAAACATTGTTGGATACCATTCAAGGCTAAAGCAGCAACTGCAGTGGAATAATGTTCTATGGATTTTTTTGGAGAAATCTTCGAATAAGTCCATAATAATGGTCCGTCCTGCCATAACAATCCTGTAGGTTGACCACAGGTGGCAAATATGCACAATGCAATGGGCTGTCCTTCCTGCCATCTCTTTAGGAAGGCACTCTGTAACCTTTCTTCCACTTTACATAAAGCTTTTCTTGTTTCTTCTGTTAATTGCCTAGGAGAATTAAGTGCTGAATCACCTTTCAAAATATCATATAGGGGTCTTATTTTATAATTTGGTAGCTTCAAATAGCCTCTTACCCAATTGATATCTCCTAACAACCTTTGAAAATCATTTAGAGTCTTTAAATTATCTTTTCTTATCTCAGTCTTTTGAGGTATTATCTTTTCAGGTCAAATCTTTGCTCCTAAAAAATTAACCACATTTTCCTTTTGAACCTTATCAGGAGCAATAAACAACCTTTTCTTTTTTAATAATTGAACTAATTCTTCATAGGCCTGATCTAACATTTGTTCACTCTTAGCTGCCAGTAAGATATCATCCATATAATGAGCACATCTCAAATCTGGAAAATTCTTTCTCAAGGGGGGCAATGGCTTCCCCCACATAAAGTTGGCACATAGTGGGGCTGTTCACCATGCCCTGAGATAATACTACCCATTCAAACCGCTGATCAGGTTCTTCATGGTTACAGGATGGAACAGTAAATGCAAATCTCTCACTATCTTTGGAACACAAAAGAATGGAGAAAAAACAATTCCTTATATCTATAACTATTATGGGCCATGAGGCTGGCAAAGATAATAAAAGCGGCAAGCCACGTTGCACTGGGCCCATGATCTGCATTTGTTGATTTATGGCACGCAGGTCACGCAACAATCTCCATTTTCCAGATTTCTTTTTAATGACAAAGATAGGTGTATTCCAGGGAGATACAGATGGCTTTATATGCTTTAAAGACATCTGTTCATCTACCAACTCTTTGGCTGCATTCAATTTTATGGAGGAAAGTGGCCACTGAGGAACCCATACTGGGTCCTCCGTCTTCCAAGTTATGGGAATGCCCTCCTCAGTGGCCCCTAGGAAAAACCCAGGCCCTGTCTCTTTTGTCTTTGCTGCATAGATATGGGACTCTTTCGCCCCTGTAAATATTTTCCTATTCCAAAGCCTGGAGCATATCCCATATCTTGCATCATACGTTGGGCTGAATCAGAATAGTCATTACTCAATTTAAATCCCATATCCTTTAAAAGGTCTCTTCCCCAAAGGGAGATAGGGAGCTCAAGTACATATGGCTGCATTTCTCCTGATTGGCCTTCTTGGTCCTGCCACTTCAATAATCTTGCACTCATATCTGGAGTCTTAGCATAACCCAGGCCTTGAAGTGTTTGAGAAGAGGCTTGTACGGGCCAACCTGAAGGCCAGTCTTTCTTTGCTATGATACTCCTATCAGCCCTAGTATCCAAAAGGCCCAGGATCCTTTTACCATCAACTTTTAACTCCAAGACAGGGCGTTGGTCCAAATCCAAGGAGAGAAAAGTCAGATCCGTGCCCGTGGACCCAAAACCATCTTTTCCTCTCTCTATCCCTTGCCGCATAACGATCATGTAAGCTCGGCAAAATGACCAACTGAGCAATTCTGTCTCCAGGAGAGATAGCTGTTATACCACGGGGGGAGGCTACCATGATCTTAACCACTCCTGTATAATCTGGATCTATAACCCCAGGATGGACAATAAGTCCTCTCAAGGCTGATGATGACCTCCCTAACAGCAAACCAACTGTACCAGGTTCAAGGGGTCCTTTAAAATCTGTTTCAATTAACTGGACCCCCATTTAGGGCGTTAATACGAGTCTGGTGGTGGAGCAGAGGTCCAATCCTGCTGAGCCTGCAGTGGCTCTCTGTGGTCTCTCAGATGGCGGAGGGTTGGCCATCTCGATTCTGTTCTTTGTCCTGATTCTCTACTGCCCCATATATTTGTGGGCCCTGGGGTCGTGGGCCCCGCTGTCCGTTTTTTTGGATGAGCGCCACCATAACCTTGAGTCAAAGGCTGGCCATGGATGTCTGTCACTGAACAGCATTCATTAGCCCAATGGTTCCCTTTCTTACATTTTGGGCATAACCTCGGCTATCTGGGGAGTTGTGCACTTCCTGTACTTTCTGTACTCCTTCCCTCGGGGCAATGTCTTTTAAAGTGTCCCATCTTGCCACACTTAAAACAAACCCTTGGACTTCCTCCACCTTTTCTGGCCAACTGTACTACCGTGGCAGCAAGACCAGCATTAGTTAACGGCCCTCCAAGTTCTCTACACACTTTCATCCAGGCTTCTAGCCCTTTGTTTTTGTAAGGGGTGGGGGCGGCTCTACACTCTTTGGTGCATTGCTCATAGACAAACTGTTTTATTAGTGGCATAGCAGCATCTGGGTCACCAAAAATCTTCCCTGCCACTTCCACCAATCGTGCCACAAAGTCTGAAAAGGGCTCCATGGGGCCCTGTAGAATCTTAGTTAAGTTCCCACTCACCTCACCTTTGTTAGGAAGGGATTTCCAAGCCTTGATAGCTGTCTGGTTTATTTGTTCATAAACCTGATTGGGATATCCTGTCTGCTGGTTGGCAAATCTCCCCTGCCCAAGCAGCATATCTCTATCCCAGGCGGGATTTCTATTTCTCTGATTAATGGCTGCTTGCTCAGTGACATACTCAATCAAGAAAGCTTTCCAGTCTAAGTATTGCCCTGGACTTAAGCAGGTGCGGGCCAGGCCACTCCAATCACTCGGGGTCATACAATGTCTGCTTAATGCTTCTACTTGAGCCAATGTAAAAGAAGTGGTAATGCCATAGGTACGAACTGACTCTGCAAGGGATTTAATTACTTTAAAATCAAGCGGTTCCTCGTACCTGTTCCCTTGTGGGTCTTGGTATACCGGGTAGGCAAACTGTAATTCTGTTCTTACTTGTGTCCACACCCCCGGGCAGAAAGATCTCCCTACTTTCAGGGACTGAACAAGCTGATCTATCTGAACAGCTTCTGGGTATGGACAGGGAGTTGAAGGCGCCGCGGCAAGGGCTTCATTTACACCGACCACAGCCAATGTGGCTGAAGGCGCCGCGGCAACGGCTTCACTTACACTGACTGCCGCCAACTTGTCTTTCTCTTTTACCCTTTTCTTTTCCCTTTTTCTAATAGCAGTCCTCTCCAACTGTTCTATTAGAGCATGTAGCTCCCCTTCAGAATCCGTGCCCTTGAGTCCTCAAAATCTCTAAAATCTCTAAGATCGGGATAGAGAGGGATCTTTTTTTTGCTTCCCTTTTTACTGTCTGCCTGCTCAGATCATTCGCCTTTTTTGCTTCCCTTTTCACTGTCTGCCTGCTTAGATCTTTCCCCTTGCAGCAGTTCCAAGGCTGATTCTCCCTCCTTAATTGCGTTACAGCATCTCTGATCTTCTAAACAACTCCTCACCATCTTCCAAACTGGTCTTACTCCATGCTTCAGAGTACCTTGCTCCCAAGCAAAATCCAAATCCCTGCCTAATTTGTCCCAGCAGGATAACATAAGATTCCTGGACACTGCAAACCATGGAGCCACAGAGTTGCATTCATTCAAAAATCTCTCTAGGGTTGACTTCTTAAGTTTCAATTTCCTAGCTAAAAGTAGTTCCTGAAGAGCCAGAAAAATTGGATGTGACTGAGAGGATCCCATGATTAAAAATTTACTTTCAGTTCGCAGTTTCCCATGAAACTTTACCTTTAGTTCGCAACTTCCCACGAAACTTTACCTTTAGTTTGCAATTTCCGCGAAACTTTACCTTTAGTTCGCAATTTCTGCGAAACTTTACCTTTAGTTCGCAATTTCCGCGAAACTTTATTGTCCCAATTTATCCCGGGAACTTACCAGTGCACTGCCCCTGACTGCAGGAGTTCTGAGTCTTTTCTGGTTCCCTGTATGGGCCACCACTTGTCGTGTCGACCTCGACCAGCAAGAACGACGCAACTCGCAAAAGCTCTTCTCAAGCAGTTTATTCAGGTCCCTTGAAAACAGTCTTCCCAATGCCCAGGCAGACCCAACCCACAGGCTAAATACTATATGAACAGCCAATCAAGTAAAGCCACGTGGTGCTATCTTAGAGGCCTACGTATGCGGAAGCAAGCCAGATCAGCGGTCTTAACCAAATATGGACTTGTTTACCACCGAGAGCGCTCACCATCGGGCTGGTGGAAGGCGGAAACTTGCGCCATCTTTAGGGCACGGCACGTTGCAGCTCTCTACAATATACTATGACCAAGGTAATGTATAGGAGGTTATTTATTTATTTATTTATTTATTTGACCTTTGACTGCACAGGGATAATAATTTATGATGACAGAGTGGAGGAAGTAGTTAACAACTGACAGCTCATATCATTAGCCACATACAAGAAGCACAAGGGGTGCACTAGAAATAACTTATGGTTTCAGAAACCTCAAACCCTACTTCCAGTGACACACTTCCTTGATGTTACTCCCCTTAAACTTACCCAAACCAGGAACTACTCAGATGACCAACAATACTGGAGGCATCTCATTTAACCTGTCACATGATTCATCTTTATACTCTGCAGAAAAGACCTTCTGCAAAATCCAACATCCAAACTTCATGGCGAGAAAAAGACAGGAAATGCTACCAGTAAAACAAACATTGATTCCGCTGTGTCTTGTAGTCATATCAGAATCTATACTCTTAAAGTACCCTGAGCATGACTGCTGGAATGTGAGCACGCATGAGTTTTAATCCAGTTGGAAAGATTTTCACATTTCAGTATTTATTCTGTATTTTTAAACTCCATTTATGCTGAGTCATATTTTTTGTTAATGAAGTTTTTCCTTTCTCAAATTATAATTTCTCATGTGAGTTTATAAAAGAAAGACAGACAGAAAGAAAGAAAGAAGGAAGGAAGGAAGGAAAGAAAGGCAAGCATAAAGAAAAAAGGAAGGAAGGAAAAAGAGAAAGAAGGGAAAAGAGAAAGAGAGATAGAGATAGAGATAGAGAGACACACACAGAGAAGAGACAGAGGAGAATTAGAGAGAGAGAGAGACAGAGAGAGAGAGAGAGAGAGAGAGAGAGAGAGAGAAGGAAAAGAAAAAGGCAGGTTTTCCTCTGCTCAGGCTGAGGGTCATTGAAGTTCAAGAGCAGCCTGGTCTTCATAGTTTCTTAAGCCAGGGCTACATAGTGAAATCATGTCTCACAATAATTAAACAAACAAACAAACTAACCAAAAATATGAAACAAACAGCAGCAACAGCAACAGCAAAGAAGGCCAGTTGTATCACTACTTCATATAGCACTATAATCATTTCCTATGAGCTATGAAAACCATGTTTCTCCCAAGTCACGTTTACAATGAATGGACTCATTGATTAATATTAACACTTTTTAAAGAGTGAACTTGATTCCCACTTGATAAACTGCAGATGCTCCTCCAAAGAACTGTTGTAGAGTGTGAACCTCCAGTCATGAGACTTCAATGAGCAAACAACTAGGAGTTCTGTCTCAATCCGGAATATTTTGGTTCCTTTCTCTGAAATATTTTCTTTCTGTATTCTTTTTGGAATATTTTCTTTCTGTGACACTTTAGAAATATTTAAAACAAGGGTAAATCAAACTGATTTAAATTCATATATCCATTTAATAATTAGGCACATCCCTATTATCTTAGTGTTTATCACAGCACTTAGTAGTTTTATTTTTATTGAAAATAGATTTTTTTTCCACATAATATATCCTGATTCTGGTTTCCCCTACATCTACACATCCAAGTTTCTCTCCATCTCCTCTCCCATCTGGATCCACTCCATTTCTGTCTCTCATTAGAAAACAAACAGGCCTTCTAGGAATAATGACATTAATGTAATATAATATAATATAATATAATATAATATAATATAATATAATATAAAAATATAATACAATATTACATAATATTATTTACAACATAAAAGATAAAAAAACTAAAATATCAGACAGAATAGACCAAATAAACAAACAGAAGGAAAAGAGCCTAATAAAAGGCATAAGAAATAGCTATAGTCTCAGAGATTCACTTGTTTATACACTCTGGAATTCCATGAAAACACTAAATTGAAAGCCATAATATATACCCAAAGAACCAGAGCGTGCTGCCTCAGTTTCTGTGAGTTTATAAATGTTCCATCATGTTGACTTAGAGGCCATGTTTCCTTGGTATCCTCCATTCCTTCTGGCTTGTACATTTTCTTTGCCTCTTCAGCAGAGTTTCCTGAACTCTGAGGGGAGGGGTTTGATGGAGACATTCCATTAAGGGCTGAGTGTTCTGAGGTCTCTCACTCTCTGTTTAATTTCTGGCTGTGGGTCTCTGTATTTGTTCCATCTGCTGCAGGAGGAAGCTTCTCTGATGATGGCTGTGCAAAGCATTGGCTTCCCTGGCTGGCATGGCCTGTGGGATTCTGTGGAAATCGTCTGATATTTTTCAAACAGACTAAACTTAATCTACTTGTTGTAGTGTAAGTATCCCTGGTTGCAATAAATACCATTATTTTTTAAATTTCCTAAGTGCACCTATGAATAAATTTAGCAGTAACAACTTTGGAATAGTTTCTTCATCGAACACCTATATTTTCATTCTGTCTTCTTACTTTCAGAAGCTTGTCTGCTCCTCACAAAACATTTAATATACAACTGTAGGAATAAAGTTTTTCTTCTCCTGGGCATATCCACATTTTTATTATGATCAAATTCTTTGGTTAAACTTTTATGATAATGAAACTACACGTTAGAGAAGATTTTTGACAGAAAACACCCTGAAAATCATTTAGAGTGTAACATAATGCAACAGATATAGTGTCTGGACTTCAAATTACTGGGTTGACTCATTGAAAGAATTTAAGTAGGAAGAGAGGTTATTGCCTACTATGCCTAGTGGTCAGCAGTACATTTCATTTCCCTACTAAGGGCGAGAGATGGTCAGGGTGATTTATAAGAACAGAGTTTCTGGAATGGTGGAAAATATAAAGAACATTTTTCAGAACAATGAAGTCACAGTAGTGACACCCCAGTCTTATAAGCCTATTAATTCTTCAATAAAAGGATTCTACTGGACAGGATATTAGGTATATCTGGAGGCCTGAGGGGGTAAGGTCTGAATAAGATGTAATTTTATGGTTTTAAATTAGATTTGAGAGAGCCTCCAGGGTAATCGAGTCCAGTATCCCCTGAACACTGCAAAATTAATGTTTGTGACTTAAAATCATCAAGACAAAGATTAGGCTGGTATTGGTGCAGAACATCATTACATTATAGAGGGAGGCTGGATAGTAGCTTTCAAGCTTATCAGTATGTTCCAGAAGCAGCAGCTAGAATAGTTACTTAGCAACTAATTCACCTCACATTCTCTCTGTATTTTGCTTGGATAACATTAGTTCATACTTTTTCTAAGTAACATCTCATCCTGAAAAGCAGCTGTTAGTATACTTATTCTGTAATGTTGAATGTCAGGAAACTTCCTGCTGTCCATGTTAACATATTTAACAGAACAAATAAACGGAGCAAACTAAGTGTGTTCGGGCATAAGGTCACTGCTGCAAATATCACATGGCCTTTGTTAACTCTGGTGTTTTGTTTGTTTGTTTGTTTTGTTTTGGAGGTGTACTCAGCCTAACTTTGGATAGCTCTTGCTGCACCTTTTTAATGACACTGACAGTTGACATGGAATGGACTTCCATGATTAAATAGAATATCAGATCTCTGGTTTGTAGGTTACTTTAAGCTGAAGTTATAAACATACTCTGAGGCAATTAATGGCAAAAATCCCCAGTAGTATTCCTCATTACTCAAACTGGAGACAAAAATAAGAAAATAGTTTATAGCACTCCATACATGCATATTATTCTCAAATCAACCATTTCCAAACAGACCTTCCAAATTACTCTAAAAATCATTTCTAAAAAAAGCTACTCTCTTACTAGTTTTAGTATATGCAGAGAGCTCAAAGTGTCTTTCCACCTAGACTGTTTAAGAAATCTTCCTAGCTTTGGGTCCCCTGGCATCCTCAGTTTTAATGTTTCTAATGCCACTCAATTAGTTTGCTACACTACTTGTGTGACCAGCTTCATAAAATGTCATCTATTATCTGCTTAGCAGGTTTAAAACATTAAATGAAAATGAAAAAAATTTAAAAAATCATTTACAATAGAGATTTACAAAGATGATTTACAATTCTTTTTCTCACATCTCATCTCCAGCTAAAGGTTCAAAAACAGGGATTATGTTCCTCAAATGATGCTTTAATGTTCTTATCCCTACACTGCTTCTGAAGAGAACTTGTATGAAGGTGTAATGTAAGAGATGGAACCTGTATTCACCTCTCAGTTTCTGGTCTCATAGTATTTATGCTTTTCTACACCTTTTCTAAAGGTAGACAGGACCTGTGACTAAATGTCAGTTAGTAGAAAGTATCAAAAATAGTGAGATGTCACACATTTCATGAGGTTATATGGTATGGCAAAGGTAAAAACAATTTTGCATTTATAATTATAGTGATTTAGATATAAAGAGGGAGAGTTTCAGGTAAATCTGATGAGAGCTGATGAAAGAAACACCAAGTCTTGTGTGGGAACCACATCTACTGTAGGTCTTTAGCTGGTTACAGAGTTGGGGATCTGAGTCAGTGGGTAAAGCACTTGCTGTACAGGCATGAGGACCTGAGTTCAGATCCCCCAGAAACCATGTGAAAAACTAATGTGATGAGGTGTACTTGTAATGCTATCACTGGGAAGGTAGAGACAAGGGGATCCTTAAGGGCCAGGGGCCAGATAGTCTAGCTGAATAAGTGAGCATCAGGTTCAGCGAGAGACGCTACCTCAAAAATAAAATAGAAGCAACTGAGAAAGATACCTGACACCAATCTCTGGCCTTCACACAGATATAGCCTATAAGTGCAAGCCCTTGCTCCCTCCCAACCCACATAATCACAGTTAAGGAAACAGTCCCCAAGATGTGAACTGCCATTGGAGAGAGCAAGCAAGCACTTCTAGGTTTGGAAATCCTAGAGTATGAGTGGAAAGAACAAAATTTGTCCAGCAACTGTAAACTTGAAAAGGATTCCAAGGACCAAATGAGGTTGTAGCCAAGCCTGATTTCTTTCTTTCTCTCTCTCTCTCTTTCTTTCTTTCTTTCTTTCTTTCTTTCTTTCTTTCTTTCTTTCCTTCCTTCCTTCCTTCTTTCTTTCTTTCTTTCTTTCTTTCTTTCTTTCTTTCTCCTTCCTTCTTTCATTCTTTCTTTCTTCTTTCTTCTTTCTCCTTCCTTCCTTCCTTCCTTCCTTCCTTCCTTCCTTCCTTCCTTCCTTCTTTCCTTCCTTCCTTCCTTCCTTCCTTTCAATTTCAGTAAGACATGGAGTCAGAAGAGCCAGACTTCTGACCAACAAAACCTAAGGTAAAGAATATCTTTTATTGCTACATTAGTGCTACATTTGTAATGCAGTGACTTAAAAAAAAAGGAAAGAGCCTTCTTCTTTATCTTTTATTTTTTATTTTTCAAGTTACATCTCAATCACAGTCCCCTCCCTATTCCCCCCTCCAGTCCCACCCTCTTCCCCCAACCCCTCATTCTGCTTCCTTTTTTTTTAAGTTTAAGGCATATCTTTTCCCCCCAACAGCTCCCCCTTTCAGTCCAACAAATGGCTCTTTTTCTTATAACAACAAATACAATACAAAACAACAAAATAATTAGGCCACAATTATGAGAATTATAAACCTTAGCATACATTCCCAATGTCCAGTCCATATGTATTTGGCACCTGACTTTAACATTCTACTATATAACCATCTCCATGAGTTTAAAGTTCTATATCTAACTCAGCTTTCATCCTAACTCGCATCACAATTTTTAAAACATCTTCTTAGATCCAGAACACCCTCTTGATTCCTAAACAACTCCAAATTTAACTATGAGACTCTAGCTATCTATTCTTCAACCACCTCAGAGACCTGAGAGGGATAAATATATCTGATTATACAGGAAGTGCAGGGCCAGCAGCTTCTAAAACTAAGAAATGACATACAACTGGCTGCCTGGACAGTTCCCAATTTCTTTCCATACATTAGAGCATCAATCTTCAACCGTTTGGCCCCATATCTCTGACAGACATTAATAGTAAAGCAGGAATTATTAAAGACTTGCCTACCCTGTCTTGGCAGAGCTAGGCTGTGGACTTACCTGCTTCCAAGTTGTGTCCTTTTTGGACAGCAGTCTGCCTACAGTTGAAGCAAGGGATTTCTCTTACCAAGTGAGAAAAAATGAGATAGAGACATAATATAGGAATGATAAAGAAAAAGGGACAGATTATTGAATATGCTCCTATATCTTTGTATATTGATACAAAAATAAGATTATATTTGCAACATTGGTACTGATCTTTGTATATTGCTACAAAATTAAGGTTAACTCTTTTTAAGGTATTGAACCTAGGTAATGCTTAAAAATGAAATGTGAAGTTTTGACCTTTTGTTAGCAACTGTGATAAACTGTTTAGGATAACTAAGAAATGCAAACTAACAGTCATTCAAGCATGTTATTTTGTTAGGTATTAGGGTAGTCTATCACAATTATTCTAAGTTAATCAGAAATCAAGTTGTTAAGAGACAAGCAAAATTTGCTTATCCAGATATAAGGAGTAAGATAGGGCATCTTCAAAAACCTCAAGAGACCTATAGAATATGGCATTCAATGATGTTTTCTTAACTTAAGATTTTTTTTTTATATTGAGATACATCAGTTCCTGACAGCACCCCCTATTCAACTCCAAGTAGATGATGAGCATTGAACATGGTTGAATTAGTGACAAGTCTATCAATTGGCAAGAGCCTTCTTCTTTATTATTGCAGTTTTAGGTGCTCACTTTACAACTCAGGGAATTGTTCATTCACTAGATAAATAATTGACCTACCTTCTTTCACCTATTTTAATGTATTTTCTCATTTATAAAGAATATATTATGATTCCTGAGTTGTGACAATAAGAGCTAGTGGGAAGCTATTTATCCAAAACTATACCTCTACATTCTGTTTGAGTTTACAATGCCTCATTCACATTCACATGCATATTTAGGCTTTACTTTTAGACACAGTTGGTGAAAGTTAGTCATTGTACTTGACTTGTTCATGAGTTGGCCTCCAAGTTTCACAAAGACAAAGCCTTAGGCTCTGTATTCCCCCCCACAGCACAGTACGGTGTCCCTGTGCAGTCCTGTTCTCCTTTCAGTTCACATGCGTTTGCTGTCTGCAGCACTTATTAGACATTCGAGATTATCTTTCCTGTAACTTTAAGGTTAACTTTATCCTTATTTGAGTCTCCATGGGGACATGCTATTTCTCAAGCACAATAAACTCCTTGCAGTAGTGTGAAGCAGAAAGTCCCCTTAGTCTTGTGATTTGAATACTTGGTCTCCAGTTGCTGGTACTGTTTGGGGAATGTTTAGGAGGTGTGGCCTTTATGGAGGAAGTATGAAACGGAGGGCAATCTTTGCTAGTTCAGACTCTCAGCTTCTAGACTGTTCTCTCTGCTTAGTGCTTTCCAGTGAAGATATGAGTTCTAAGCTTGCTGTACTAGCCACCACGCCTGATGCTTGCTGCCATGTTCCCTGCCATAATAAACTCTTCTTTGTCTAGAACCATAAGCTCCAATCTGTCGGGAGCCGAATGTTCCTGAGGCTCCTTCCTTCATGTCCATCTGCTATTCTTAAGCCTTTAACACACAGCGTTCAAGCAGTGTCAGAGCTCTCTGAGACAGGGGTTCAATAAACATGTAAACTTCCTAAAAAGCTATCTGGCATTTTGCAATGCCTTCGCTAAAGATGCACCCCAGAGTAGCTTCTTGCTCACACCCAGCTTTTTCTTTCATCTGTTATTACTGACATGGAGTGAAGATTCCCTCATTGCTAATTGCCACTCTTCTTGTTTGGCCAGACTTCACACAGAGTCCTATAGAGGTGATATTATTATTCCTGATGAGAGATTTACAAACTGCCTGACTCAGTCCAAACTATTGAAGAAGTTAGATAGAAAACATACAACTGTATGTAGTAAATCCTCTTCCCAAACATTTTGTATCTCATTAGGAGACAGGCCTGAGATAGATTTATGACCTCAGATAAGCTTTCACTCTAGAGGTGATAAAACTGACTCCAGATGCAAACCATATATCCAATTAAGGGTTTTAAACTTCCCATGAATTTAGGATATAATGAGGCTACCAAGAAATGCCTAAATATTAGTACAAATCTTAATGACAAAATACACAAACTGTATTGTTATAATTCTTTATACCTTGTCGGGTTTGACATAATACACTGTCATCTTAAACTTAATTTATGTATAGAAAAACAAAATTTTATGTGATATTGTTAAGTGCCCTTCTATTGCTATGGTTTTATCTGTCCTTGTGATAAATGCCTTTTAACTATGAAGTAATTCTTTCCTTGATGTAAAAAGCCCTTGCTCAGGGTATAAAAAGAATGGTCACCACATTAAAATTGTCCTTGCATCCTAGCTTCATCCATTTCTTCTTTCTGGTGTGAGTGTGTGTGAGAGAGTCCCTCTTTTCTCATTCCTTTCTTATTATTTTCATGTAACTCATGGATCAGGTAAAAACCTTGGAGCTCCACCATCAACTTTTGGGATAAATTGATCAAAATGTAGTTTAGTCCCTGAACACTCAGTGGGTGGCCTGCTGGCTAATAGGCCAAGCACTTGCAGTAAATTACAAAACAAAGGCTGTTTTATCATCTCCTGGGCTTGCAGCCCCAACCAAAGGAAAAAAGTTGGTCATTTTAACTCTGGAAGTCACCAGCAAAAGACAGGTTTCTTCTCTCTCTCTCACTTCTCTCTCTCTGTTTCTCTGTCTCTGTCTCTCTCTCTCTCCCGTCCCTTTCTCCTTTCTCTTTTCTAAACTAACCAGCATTATTGGCTATCTCTTGCAACCCCCGAATTAAGAAGGTTTCTGAAAGAAAGAGGTCAGTCTCCCAGAGTTGTGAGTGACCCCTATCGCAGACGAATTAAGAAGGTTTCTGAAAGAAAGACGTCAGTCTCCGAGAGTTGTGACTGACTCCTATCGCCAACTACATACTCTCAGTGGTTTTGTGGATGTCAAAGGCTGGTCCTTGACACCAATCTACTCTTCTGTATGTTTTCATGGTAATAAAGCTTAATCACATCAATATTAAAGTAACTAATACATTCTCTTAAGATAGAAACCTACTTATAGACTGTAGGTGTATCTCGTTAGCTATTTTATTGGGTTCTCTAACTCCTTCCCAACTCTTATCCACCCTAATCCCTTCCAACCCCCAAACAGTAGGTAGGAGAGAAAGAAGATTAGATGGGGTAAGGGGGTTTACACGTCTACAGGCTACTTCCTGTTGAATAGGGATGTAGTACCTTGGGGCAATACCAATCTTTTTTGTCATGATATCTGGCAGTCCAGCAAACCACAAAACCAGCAAGAGCAAATGCAGCAGCTGCTGGATGAACAGGTAGCAGTGAGTGGGTAACAACAGTTGGCATGGTAGTCACAGACCCTGTAGGATTTCTCCCATTTATACCTTCTCAAAAGTTCTTAGAACTAAATTATTGGCAGATGGCACAAATCATGCCCTTGCCAAAGCACAAGACACGTTATAGTTAGTTGTTGTGGATAATCTGAAGCAGCCCCATATCCAACACATGGGATTAAAACAAAAATGTATTCACATAGCATAACTGGGTTTTAAAAAAACTAAAATTCGCACTGCAATAGACTATGAATTGCCTCTAATAATAACAGTGTACATGACATTTGTTAAGTGAATAAAAGACTGGGAAACTTGGGCAGGATTTTATAGTAATGGAGTAATGCAGAAATAATTCAGTGACTTATGAAAGTAAAGGAAAATCACTTCAATGCTCTTAATAGACAATTTTTTATGGACTTATAAAGTGTGAAATATAATCTGGAAATTTTGAAAAATTAGTCTTTGAAGAACTTGTTGACTTTTCTTTTTAATTATCTTTTTACTTTATTTGCACTGATTGATTCTATGCTAACTAACGACTAGGAAGATGATAATAAACTCAAATTCAAAAGAAGCTGGGATAATCATAAATTATTTCTTAGTGCAAAATGAGAAACTAAGTTAACTTGAGAGGACATTCTTTAGCCAAGATGGATGGACAGAGGAAGCTTTGAAGAAGAGCAGTGTGAGCATCACCGAAGGGAGGATGAAGAACCCACAGCCATGGGTGAGGAAAGAACTGTAGCTGAGATTGAGTACCTTGAAAGCAGTTCCTACAAAGCAGCCTGCTGAGGGACAAAAACCTACAAGCAGAGGGTAGGATTTGTCTTCATGATTTCCCATCAATTATTTATTCAATCAGTGTTTGTATTTTCTAATCAATGTAGCATTTAAAATCCTTTAAAAAAGACATTAAGTATTCAGAGACTGTGTTACAAGCCATAAGATGTAAAAGAATTTTCTCTTTGGTATTTCATGCAACACTTCCCTCCCATTATCTCCATCTTGTTTGACTAAATATCTTTTCTTCTCTTTACTCACCAGCTTTCTTCCTGTGGTCCTGTCCCTTTACTCTGATACTATAATGATCTATATGAACATTCTTTTCCCTCTTCCGCTCTATAAACAGAATGTTCCTTACAAGTAATGATAGTGTCTTTCTGTTTTGGACTTCCTTTCTGAAGTGGCTTTTCAAATTTTACTCATTTAACAAATGTAAAATATATCTCCCATTGCCTTTATCCATTTTTAGCTATCTAGGCTGATGCCACATCTTTGCTCTTGTGGAGAGCACAGCATCAGGACCAGTTTGCAAGTTTTCTTAGATATTCTTATGAGGTTTCTTCTTGATATGAACCAAAAAGTTCACCAATTGGATCATATGGCTGCTCTATACTTTTTTGTTGTTTATTTATTACTACAAGTTACATCTCCATCACAGTCCCTTCATTCCACCCCTCCTGGTTTCACCCTCCAACCCTCTCCTCTCTCTTCCACCCTTCCCACTTCTCCAATGTGGAGTGTCCCTACACATCAGCCCCTCTCAGATCAACAGTCATATGTGGGCTAAGAGCTTTCTCTTGCACTGGGAGCCAACATGGTAGCACCCCTAGGGCAAATTGTCCCGTTAATAGGTAACAAAGTTTATGTTCCTGATCCTTTTGGTGTATTGGTTGTAGGATAGTTATCCTCACTATATGGATAAAACCCAATTATAAGTGAATAGATGCCATGTGCATCTTTCTGAGTCTGGGTTAGATCACTTAGGATGAGCTTCTCTAGTTCCATCCATTTGGATGCTAATTGCATGATTTCCTTGTTTCTTTTTTTTTAATAATTTATTTTTTATTTCTTCAAGTTACATCTCAATCACAATCCCTTCCCTACTCCCCCCTCCAGTCCCACCCTTCCACCCTCCTCCCCCTCAACCCCCCCCATCCTCTTCCCTTCCTTTTTTTTTTTTTTTTTTTAGTTTAAGGTATTTCTTTTTCCCCCCAACAGCTCTCCCTTTCAGTTCAAAAAATGGTTCTTTTTCTTATAACTATAAATACAATAAAAAGCAACAGAAATAAATAGGCCACAATTATAAGAGTTATATGGCTTAGCATACATTCCCAATGTCCAGTCCATATGTATTTGGCACCTGGCTTTAACATTCTACTATCTAACCATCTCCATGAGTTTAAAGTTCTATATCTAACTCAGCTTTCATACTAACTTGCCTCATAATTTTAAAAATATCTTCTTAGATCCAGAACACCCTCTTGATTCCTAAACAACTCAAAATTTAACTATGAGACTCTAGCTATCTATTCTTCAACCACCTCAGAGACCTGAGAGGGAGATTTCCTTGTTTCTGATAGCTGAGTAGTATTCCATTGTGTAAATGTACCACATCATCAACAAATGGTGCTGATCTAACTGAATGTCGACATGTAAAAGGATGAAATTAGACCCATACTTATTACCTTGCACAAAACTTAAGTCTAAGTGTATCAAAAACCTTAACATAAGGCCCGATACACTAAATCTAATAGAAGAGAAAGTGGGGAAAAGCTTTGAACTCATTGGCACAGGAAACAACTTCCTGAACAGAACACCAATAGTTCAGGCTCTAAGGAAAACAATGAATAAATGGGACCTCATGAAACTCACAAGCTTCTGTAAGGCAAAGGACACCATCATTCCAACAAAACAGCAACCTACAGATTGGGAAAAGATCTTTACCAACCCCACTTCTGACAGTGGGCTAATATCCATAATTTTATAAAGAACTCAAGAAATTAAACACCAAGACATCAAATAATCCAAAGAAAAAGTGGGAAACAGTGCTAAACTGAGAATTCACAGAGGAGGAATCTCTGATGGCAGTAAGACATCTGAAGAAATGCTCAACATCCTTAATCATTAGAGAAATGCAACTCAAGACAACTCTGAGATTCCATGTCACACGTGTCAGAATGGCTAAGATCAAAAACTCAAATGACAGCACATGCTGGTGAGGTTCTGGAGAAAGGGGAGCACTCCTCCTTTGCTGGAGGAAGTGCCAACTTGTACAACCACTATGGAAATCAGTCTGGCAATATCTTAGAAAACTTGGAATAACCCTACCTCAAGACCCAGCCATACCACTTCTGGGTATCCACCCAAAGGATTCCTCACCAAACCACAAGGACATATCCTCATCTATGTTCATAGCAGCCTTATTTGTAATAGCTAGAAACTGGAAGCAACTCAGTAGTCCCTCAACCGACGAATGGATAAAAAAATTGTGGTCGCTCTATTTTTAGTTTTTCAGGAAAGCTCCATTCTGTTCTTGATAGTGGCCAATGCTAATTCACATTCCCACCAACAGTAGGTAAGCACCTCCTCTGCTCCACATCCTTCCCAGAACTTGTCCTTTTGTTTAACATTTTGATAAAAGCAATTGTAAATGGGAAGAGATGATCTCACTGTGGTTCATACTTCCATTCTACTGTTGGCTAAAGTATTTGACTATTTTTTTTATAAACTTGTTGGCTCTTCAAAAAATGTTTATTCTGATCTGTTTTTATTTTAATCCAATTATCTGTGGGATTTTCTTTATTGATATTTTTAAGTTACTTAGATGGTCCCATTTAAATGAGTTTTGCAATGAATGATATACATTTCCTAATTTTGTATATCTCTGCTTTGTATTGACTGCTTTCTTAGCTCTGTAGAATTTCATAGTTTGGAAATGTATTTTGATTAATATTTCTTTTGGTAAATAACATTACATTAAATTATATTAATTACATTAATATTTTCATCAGATTTTAATTTAATTTTATTTTCCTTCTTATAACTTTGCAGTGTACTTAGAAATTGGGCAGTGTGATATTTCAAGCTTTGCTTTTTGCTCAGGATTTCTTTGCCTCATCAAATTCTTTTGTGCTTTTGGATGAAGCACTTTAAGATTTTTTTTTTCTAGTGAAGCATGTCATTGGTATTTGGTTGGTTTTGCACTGAATCTGTAAAGTATAATGGCATGGCTATTTTTTAATAATTTATTTTTTATTTCTTTAAATTACATCTCAATCACAATCCTCTCCCTACTCCCCCCCTCCAGTCCCACCCTTCCACCCTCCTCCCCCTCAACTCCCCATCCTCTTCCCTTCTTTTTTTTTTTTTTAGTTTAAGGTATTTCTTTTTCCCCCCAACAGCTCTCCCTTTCAGTCCAACAAATGGTTCTTTCTCTTATAACTATAAATACAATACAAAACAACAGAAATAAATAGGCCACAATTATAAGAGTTATATGGCTTAGCATACATTCCCAATGTCCAGTCCATATGTATTTGGCACCTGACTTTAACATTCTACTATCTAACCATCTCCATGAGTTTAAAGTTCTATATCTAACTCAGCTTTCATACTAACTTGTGGCATGGCTAATTTAACAATATTCTTCTAATCTATAAACATAGAAAATTATTTTTACTTTTGTGTTTTCATCAAGTTCTTTCATTAAAGTTTTATGATTAATAAAAAACAGATGTCTTTCACATTTTGTGTTAAGTTTATTCCTAGGTATTTTGTTTTTATTTGTGGCTACTGTGAATGAGTTTCCTTTATCAGCCAGTTTTGTTGCTATATAAAATACTACAGATTTTTGTATGTTGATGTTCCATCTTTCCTAATTTCTTTATCAGCTCCAGTCACCTTTCTGGGAAGAGTTCTTCCTTTCTCTAGTGCTGTGGGCTTATTCACAGCTTGCCAACGTCTGGATACCAGACGAGAAGCACACTGATTCCTGGGCTCTTGATTGCAGCATCCTTTATCCTCCTGTTCTGTGCTGGAAGACTTCCTTTGCATTAAAGTAAACACTGTCTGTGCATGCATGCTGGACTCCCAGTGGTTCTGCTGATCCAATATGAGTTTGTGAGGCTACTGGCTTTGTGCTTCTGTGAAGGGATATGTATAAAATACCTGGGAGAGAGACATTCCATGTTCTGGCCCCTTTTGCAGTATAAATGCAGACGATATTTTTTTTGTTTAATATTTAAATTCTTATTTTTATTTCCAAAATGGAACATAAAAGTAACATCCTGGACTCTATATTTGTTAGACTGAAAATCCACGCTTTTTCTCTAGTGGAGGGTGCTTGTACAGATCCTTCATTGCTCCTCCAACTGTGCCTGTACTGACTGTACAACTTTCTTGTGTTTAATATTGCTAGTATCCCAGGACATGGTGCTTGCTAACACTTGGCAACTACCTCAGTTTGAGAGTCTTAAGATGCAGTCTCTCTTCCTGAATTCTACTAGAACAACTCATATCAAAATACACCATTTATTTCTTATTTATTTTTTCTATGTTGAGAAGGAGGTAATTGATTGTTAGCAACTCTATTCATACATCCTAGGATTCCTTAGCTTATCCATTTAATATGTGTTGTATGTTCATATATGGGGATATCCTTTGCAATGTAATAGAATTTTAATACTATTTATAATAACAAAGGAGAACACTTTATATGTTGAATCTTTGGGATTGAAAATATATGAATGCAAACATTTCCAAATTATTCATGTATGAGTAACAAAGACGATGAAGATGGTATCTCTTTAATGATAGACACAGAGACCCATGTATTTCCAAAGAGGGCACTTTCATCCCTTTGTTTCTGAGCCAGAGTTTGTAGCTGTACTTGTCTTTTCTCTGGACTCACTGGCACTCAATGAGTAGGAGAGAGTCTAGAAGTATCACTTTGAAATATAACATCTGAAAATTAAAACTAATTTTTGTCATGCAAGAATGCACATTTCAAAACACTTGCCATGGATCTACTGTGAGATGATTTTCAGCTGAATTCCAGCATATTTTCAAGACATCTATAAACAATATTTATTATTTAAGATGTCCTTAAGGGAACTTAGTTTGCTAGGTTCAGGAACTCTGAATTTTCTGGTCAAAATTTATCAAAATAGACCATTCTAAATTTTAGTAGTAATTAAATCTAATCTTCTATTGAACTTAAGTTAACATTGGGGGGAACATTATCATCCTTCGAATTTCCAATTTTTAAATTATCTCTGTGCATAGCTTGATATGCTTTTGATATAAAAATCCCCTCAATCTGATATATTTTTCCTAGTGAATCAATTCTCTAATCACTTTTCTTTAAGTGAGACCCATGAGACCTGTTTAGCTGACAATAGAGAGGCAGTTGAGATTTTAATTATAATCATTTAGTTTCATGAAAATTTGAGATGATGCACCTTGGGGTTATTTTTTTATGGGAAATAATATTAAATGGGAAGAAATTATGGGATTGTCTATGTGTCATTGATGTTTTCTTGTAGGTTACACTTATCACTCTGAAATCCCATTGCAGTAGTATAGGCATGAACTAAATTCATACAATTAAGTGGCTCACAGTTTAGGAGCTGCATCTATCAAGCAATGCAATGCCAAGAATCTCTGGTAGTTTTTTAATGACTGGGCTTAGGAGATAACAGCATTGCTTTAATTAAAACCAGGCCTGGTGTTTGAAATGATGTATCTGTGGTATCCCATTTCTCCCTTGCTGTAGGATAAAGATTAATCTAGCTTGGTTCCAAAGTCATATACTGAAAGCATCACTTGGCTTTTATTTACAGACATTCTATATTAACTAATCTTTGATAACAAAATAGCCAAGGGAGTGAAAATTGTAAAATTCAGTGTGCTTCCAGCCAGGGTAGTAAATATTGAAGAGACTGAAGCAAAAATGTGAGGGGAAACCAACCTCTCAGCTTGTAATTCTAAGTATTATTAGGGAATTTATATGATAGTATTAGAGCTGATGGTTTATACACCTACTTTCTCCAGTAAATTTTGAACTTTCTGTGTAAGGACTGAGCTCTCTTTGTGTTTTATATGGCAACTAGGAATAGTATATAGGGTATTGTGAATGCCATGTACTTAAGGTGAGTAAGGGAATGAATGCTTCAGGTCACTGAGTCAAGATAATAGCAACACAAATAACTATTTAGCATTAAATCCAGAACATAAAAGAATTTTTCTGTTTGTGTTTATTTGTATTTTATCTTATTATTATTATTATTATTACTATCATCATCATCATAATAATTATTATTAGGTGCCTGTTTGTATCCTAATGAGAGAGAAAGAGTGTGGATTTGAATGAATGGGTAAGTGGGAAAGATCTGAGAGAAGTTGAGGCAGGAGAAATCATAATCAGAATATATTGTATACAAAAAAATCTACATTCCTCAAAAAAATGATAAGCAGAACAAAGAACGATGGAAAAATACTTCAGATGAGGTATCAGGAATCTGCAATTAGCCTTAGGTGAAGGAAGGATGTAGCTACTATGGCAGGGCTTAGACCTGTATTTATGTCTATAGGGACAGATGAACTCTGTGGAGGTACAAACAGATGTTCCCATGATATGAAAAATATCCGTCTTTATATTGGAGACAGTTGTCTAAGCTCTTCTTCTGTATGTGAAGGACTGGTTAAAATATCTTGTAAAGTTTCAGTAACTTTTCCCACATTTGTTCAAACATACTTTCCTTTCAGAGTTTCAGTCTGAAGGTTGACTAGAGTTTCACAACACAAAACTAAGAAGTCAGTTTTGCTAATCATTTGTTTTCATGTTTCAGTTTAATATTTGGAATGAGGAAGACAAAAAAGTAGGAAGAATGAAGTATTTTGAACTTTGGCTAAAAATGACCAATTTTTAGTTTCATTTCAATTATATATGTTTATATGTGTGCATGTATGTATACATTTCATATATGTATATGCATAAATATATGAAAACAACCTGCTAAGTCTGAGTGTTTCTTGTGTTTATATGATTTCATGGCTGATCACTTTGTATTGGATAACCAATTAGAGAAATCAACTCTGGGAGAGACTAATTTTCCCTCTCTCAGCAGTCACTAGTAATCTGTTGTGTTTGTCTAGGTTTGGGACCCTGGGAAATTCACCTCCTTTTATATTAGTATGTTCAGTAATATTATCATCTTTCAGATCTTGTTTAGACATACATATTGTTGATGTAACAAAAACTGCATAGGAAAAAATAACAGTTTTGAATCTTAGCCTTTCTAATTACACATATCACTTTAAAAGGGCTATTTTTTTTCTCTCTCTCTCTGCACCCTAGTGTCTTTATAGGTTAAGAGGACATTTTATTGTCTATGGCCAAATACTAGTGCTTTTGGGTATTTGAGAGCTCAATACCAATTAAATGCAATAGGCAAAAAAGCTTCTGTTTCTTTTCTATATATCTCCTAAACCTGTGATATATAAAGGAGATTACTCAATCTCATTGGCCTTTAGTATAATGGATAGAAGAAAAGAAGCAGAGGTTGGAAAAAGTCAGGGAGCTAGAGGGGTTATACGCTATGACACTAAAATAACTTAAGAGCATTTCACAGCAAGCAACAGATAACACATCCAAAATATCCTTAGTGTTCTAACATGTGATCTTTAAGTTATTTCTAAAATATTGTTAGGTGTCTCAGAAGAAGGCAGTATTCTGTATGATTATTTAACAAAAATAATCTTCATTATGACATTTATGTAAGTTTTATTTCATCTTGTTTTCCAAAGTTTTTACCTTAGTTTAGTGTCCATTACCAATTTTATTTTTAGTCTTTCCTTCTACCACTACACTTATGTCTAGTCTACATCCTGTTCACGCTCTGTCTCACACAATGAGTGGCTGTTGCTGGTTGAGGATAACTAATGTGGAAGTCTCCAGCTGACATTTCTTTTAAAATCTTTATTTTATGTATGGTAAAATGTGCACATTATACTAAATAGCACTCTAGCAGAATGATTTGATATGACTTTAAACAGAAAAAAAAAATAAACCAGAGTAGAACTTAGGCATAGAACTCTATCCTAGAAATATATATATAATTTTAAAAATATTTTTTTCTAAATGGATGAGTATCACATGTGTTCAGTGACTGACCACATCTAATTTCTATCACACTAATGGACAATGGAATTTAAAATAGAGTTTAATGATCATAATCACTGTCTCAAAAGAATAACATACATTGGATTCTTTTGGAATGTGAAAATTGTTCGTGCTACACCAATTCATAGAAAGTTGATTTCATGTATTCACAGTGAAGAAGAAAAAATCATGAAGGATTTGAAACCATCCCCAACCACTGCCACACACATAAAAGCTGCATATCCTCTTTCATGACTCATATCCCATCTAAGTTGTGGCTTGATTCTTCTATGTTCATAGAAAAGATTTGTAATAGGCAAGTTAGCATTTTATAAATTCTGCCTTTTTTCAAAACATGAACCAATAGCCACTGTACACATTTCTGTTTTTTACTGAATAGAAAGCTTTTTGAGGGTGGGGGTGATGCTATGTAACTTGTTTCTGTGATACAGACTAACACAGCTCCTGTCACGAGGTGACTTGCTACTAAATACTTTATAAGTGAATTAAAGAATAAAGGGTGAGATGCTGGAGCTACAGCACTCTAGACACACATCAAAAGGAGCTTCATTTTCAGTAAAGCCCCATCTGTATCCTCTGGAGCCCTTTTCCTTTTAAGGCTAAGCCCTGTACTTACTATTCAAGGCACAGTTAATGAAGCCACCACCAGCAGGGAGAATTATGGACGTATGCTTTATGATGTTGAAATGAGAGCAATTTCCCCTGGTATTAACCATAATTTTAGATTCTGTGCTAGCCATTTGGCATCTGTTCCTAATCTCTCCATAAGTCAGGGCCTGATTCATTAGTTTACAAGGCTGTTTAAATCTCTTCTGCAAGCTAACTTTTAGGGATGTTCAGACTTCATGCTATCATTTCCCTAAACAATTGTCACCACCTCTGATCAGTCTGTTCCTCCTTATATACCACAGGAACATTTCTACCTAGCCATGATGACATCACTTCAGTTCTTTTGTCTGTCTGCATCCTAAGCCCTGCACGTGAAAGTCTTGGGTGACATCCTGTGTCATTCTTCCAGGGGGAAAATTAGAGTTGAGAACACTGAAAATTTTCCTTCAAAAAACTGGTTTCTTTATTCATTCCTTAGTCATTTCTATAAAGTGTCTTGGACAGAAAATAACCTCCTCATCAGCAGGCTATGTTAGTACTCAAGTTCATTTTCTATGGAATTGTAATGTTCTTTTGCTATCTACTAATGTCCCCATAAGAGATAGTCAGAATTACAAGTATAATCTTGATGTTTGGATGAGGAATAAAGGTCATTAGCAACTCATCCTTTTTCTTCTTTGTTGCCTATTTCAACTCTTGAGCTCCATTGTTCCTGGCCACCATACTACCTCAATAAGCTGGTAAGATTGGTCCATGTGTCCAAAAGCTTGCCATGCAAGTGTGATGACCTGAACTCAGCCCCAGAACTCACATTTGAGGAAGACAACTGTCAGACTTGCCTACATATTCCTTGTCACGTCCACTCCCACCATCTCTCTCTCTCTCTCTCTCTCTCTCTCTCTCTCTCTCTGTCACACACACACACACACACACACACACACACAAACTTTGAAATATCTTATCTACTAAGAAACTAAGAATAAAACAGAACTGCTTTAGCCAAGAGCAATTTAGTTGCTTGTGCAGGGTCATTTAACTACTTATCCTAAAATCATTTATATTTTCATTTTAGACCTTTAAGAAACCAATAAAGCTAAATGATTTAACTGTGAAATGGAAAATAGAAAGCACTTAGTGATAACCATTAGGAGACACTGATTTTGGACTAGTGAAATGGCTTAGCAGGTAAAGGTACCTGTGGCCAAGTGACAACCCAAGCAGATATCTCAGTATTCACCTGACACAAAGACAGAAATGACCTTTGACCTCTGCACATACGCTATGGCACGTAATGACCTCCCCAAACCAACAAATAAGTAAATAAAAATAAAAAAAAACAGATTTATACTACTTGTGATCTTACAATACAAATTGAACATTAGAAGCTAAGAAAGCTGGCATAGAGACAGGAACATTAACTCTTAGCTTATTTTCCTTAGTTCTTGTCTGTTTGTAAAGATTGTGCTTTCTTGAGTTTTTTGAACTGCATTATTATTGTTTTTCATCTGTCTTTCAAAATTGTTGTTTTATATTCAAAAACCGTGACTATTTATTTTTTCTGTTTTCTCATTCTGAGAGCCAAATGACAAATATGATATGTTTTTTCTCTAATATACATGAATATTATGCTGTTTTATCAAACACTTTTTTTACCTTGCTCTATCATCTTTCTGTTTTAAGATTATTATTATTCCCAGATACTAATATTTCTTCTGTCAAGACTGCCATCATGAATCTGCTGTGAGAGTCATCTACTGATTGGGATATTTAAAAATTCAGCCTTAGCATTTCTGTTTCTTACATGAATTTCAGTTGTTTCCAGCTCTTATATACTTTCTGAATCATTTTCATTATTTACTTTATCATTTCAGATCTTTCATTGGCCTATATTAATTTCATTAAATAGGATTTGTGATGAGATTTTTATACATATGTATGATGTATTTTGATTTATCATAAAGTCTCTGCCTAATCATGCAGGACCTGGGTACCCTGAACAGAAAAGATAGTTAAGCCCTTTTTTCCCCCTGAATCATGCATAGTAAATTTTGCTTAAATGCTGAACAGTTAACACAGAGTACTTTATTAAAGTCTGGTGTGGTAACATGCACCTATTTCCAGCACTTAGAAGGAAGTGGTAGCAAGTTCAGAATCTCAAGATACCTTGATGACAGAGCCAGTTTGAGGCCTGCCTAAACTACTTGAGAGCCTATCTGAAAATCATATATTATACTAATTGTATTTTACATTCCATAACATATGGGTGAGATCTTCCAGAAGAAGGATTTCAAATGGCCCTGATAGACTCAGGAATTGTGTTGCAAGGAGTCATATGTGTGGTTCTAGTGAGATTCTATTTACATTTATTTCATTACCTGCTCTGCTCTCAGGGTTTATTTCTTCAGGATGTCCAACTGATGAGTTCAGTGGCAATTATTTCCCTGAATGATCTTGACATGGGACGGCTAGACTGCAGGCATTTCTTCTCTGCTTCACAGAAGTATTTTGGCTTTTTCTTTTTTTAAAAAATTTATTTATTACTTCAGGTTACATCTCCATCATGCATCCTCTTTCCACCCCTCCGAGTCCCGCCCTCCCACCCTCTACCCCGCCCTGTTCTTCATAGCTTCAATGCAGCAGAGTGCTCCAGAAGCATGCCCTGTCATCCAAGCCCTGAGTGATTGACCAAACTTTGTCAGCTTTTAGGCCCGGTAAAGACTCACTGTTAACTCTCACATCAGTCAAAGGCCCATGCAGAAAGGTATCTCTACTTAAGGTAACTTTATATATATGTATTTTTAGACTCTCTTTTGTTCTGTAATTGCTTTTGGAGTTCCATAGTGCAGAAACTGGTGGCCTTTAAAAACTGTTGTGGCAGAATATTTGATCACGTTGTAAACCCTGAGTTTGCGAATTGAAAAAAAATTTGTAATTATGAGATGGCTCAGCCTTTAATCCTAGAGCTTTCTGTTTACTGTAAACAAATGGTTATTGTGTGGCTCACCTCTAAACACACACCTTTAATCCAAGAAGTTTCTGTTTATTGTAAACAAATACTTATGGTGTGACTCTAAGAACACACTTTCAATCTAAGAGCTTTCCGTACTCAAGATTAAGTAAAGTTAATCCTCGGTCAAGAGGCAGAGCAAGAAACCAGCTGATTGGGATTAAATAAAAAGGAGGGACAGTGAGTTGGGGGTATTTTAGACAACCTGGAAAAGGAGTTTGAGTCCCTTCAGGATCCTTCAGAGGATTCTTTTGAGTTCCCTCCTTCAGAGAAGTTACTTCAGAGCTTCCTTCAGGGTTCCTTCAGAGGGCTTCAGAGGTTTTCTCTTTCTAGGCTTCTTCACCTAGGTTCTTCTGGATTTATTAGCTTGGGGCTTTTGGCTGGGATGCTGGTTGACTAGGAATTTCCACTGAGTGCTTTCTCTGCCCCTCTGAGCTGGTAGAATTTCATCACAGCAACTGGCTCCTGAGTCTTCATTGGCAAAATCAAATGACTGGGATATTTTAGTTTTTTTAAAACAGCAAATTGTACCTGAATTTTATGGCATTTCTTGACAAGGGTACAAGTCTACAACTAATGATATCATCCACTTTGCTGTATGAAGTCTGCAATATCCTTAACTTAAACCAACACCGTTATGAAGTTGCTGTTTGTAAATAATATACAATACCACTGTGTATGAGTAATAAAGCCAACAAAATGTAAATAGTTTAGATGGATGAAAGTATGGATGCTGGTCTAATTGAAACATTTATCCTTTTGAAACAAAATGTAGGTATGTGTAATAATGTTATAGAGCTTAAATTATAACTTAATCATGAGATGTATCTTTGAATTTTAGAATTACCATTTGGAAGCCTAGAATAATAGATTTTATTTTCTCATTTATCTTTTTACCAAGATTCAGGGACTGACTTTGTTCTAATAGTGACTCTAGTTTCTTAGGTTATGCATATATGAGGATAAAACTCCGCACCTTTAGTAAAAGCCTTAAACATGGCAGGTAAGTATCTAAGCCA
The DNA here is from genome assembly GCA_907164525.1 of Lophiomys imhausi. Lineage (NCBI taxonomy): Eukaryota > Metazoa > Chordata > Mammalia > Rodentia > Muridae > Lophiomys > Lophiomys imhausi. Next base: position 556,019 of record CAJQZJ010001064.1, read on the forward strand.
CAAATAAAAATGGTCAATATAGGTACTGGATGTAAATATGTATAGAAATATATATGCCACATAGAGGTAACAAAACTTCCAGAGAGTTTTGCAGAATATCTGAATTGAATCTTCATGAATAAGGCTTTCTTTGGAAAGAAGGATGTATTAAGAGGGGGATGGCAGTTATGGGTGATCCCAGACTTGAGAAAACAGAAATCAGAACCTTATTATTAAGGCTTTGAAAATTTGTTTTGCAACAGGAAGCTATTGAAATGCTTCTACAGATGAACATCAGGGCACCAAGCTAGATGTTAAATAGCTTGAATGTTACTTCACACCTAGTAAACATCTTGATTTAAATACAGTGTTCTTATCATCACAATAAGCTATTTATGGTAAGAATATGATGATATAAATGTAACGATAAGAAAATTTCATACATTTAATTCATATGTGCTGAGTACTTAATTTTTAATCTAGGTTATCATTACCACAGGCTATGAAAGAAACAGTATTCTGATTCTGTTCAGAATGGCTGTAAGTAAGTAGAAGATTTCTCTCCTGACAGAGCCACTGTGTTTCCATCTTTGACTTTGTTCATGGAGATTTTCCTGAAGTTCCTTTTTTTTAAATAAATAAATTTATTTGTTGCTTCAGGTTACATCTCCATCATATTGTCCTCTTTCCCCCCTTCCCAGCCCTGCCCTCCCACTCTCTACCCCCTAACCCTTCCATCCCACTCCTCTGAAGTGGAGTATCCCTACATAACTGTCCCTCGCCCCAGTTCAGAAGTCATATGAGGGCCAAGAGCCTCCTCATACACTGGGGGCCTACAAGGCAGCACCACCAGTGAAAAGTATCTCATTGCCAGGGAGGGAAAACTAGAAAACAAACCAACAAACAAAAACAAAACAAAACAAAAATAAATAAATAAATAAATAAAAAGTCTATGTCCATGTTCCCTTTGGTACATAAGTTGTAGTATAGATATCCTGTACTATACAGCTAAAATCCTACTATAAGTGAATAGATGCCATGTGCATCCTTCTGAGTCTGGTTTAGCTCAGTCAGGATGAGCTTCTCTAGTTCCATCCATTTGGCTGAAAATTGCATAATTTCATTGTTTCTGATAGCTGAGTAATATTCCATTGTGTAGATGTACCACAGTTTTTTAATCCATTCTTCAGTTGAGGGACATCTGGGTTGTTTCCAGTTTCTAGCTATTACAAATAAGGCTGTTATGAGCATAGATGATTCCTATGATTCCGTGAGGAGTCATTTGGATGTATACCCAGAAGTGGTATGCCTGGGTCCCGAGACAGAGCTATTCCAAGTTTTCTAAGATATCGCCAGACTGACCTCCATAGTGGTTGCACAAGCCTGCACTACCACGAGCAATGGAGTAGGGTTCCCCTTTCTCCTCACCCTTACCAGCATGTGCTGTCATTTGAGATTTTTATTTTAGCCATTCTGACAGGTGTGAGATGGAATCTCAGAGTCGTCTTGAGTTGCATTTCTCTGATGATTAAGGATCCTGAGCATTTCTTCAAGTGTCTCTCAACCATTAGGGATTCCTCCTTTGTGAATTCTCTATTTAGCTCCGTACCCCATTTTTTCATTGGATTATTTGGTTTCTTGGAATTTAATTTCTTGAGTTCTTTGTAGATTTTGGATATTAACCCTCTGTCAGATGTGGGGTTGGTGAAGATTTTCTCCCAGTCTGTAGGCTGCCGTTTTGTTTTAGTGACAGTGTCTTTTGCCTTACAGAAGCTTTTCAGTTTCATGAGGTCCCATTTATTGATTGTTGGTCTCATGTCCTGAGCTGTTGGTGTTCTGTTCAGGAAGTTGTCACCTGTGGAAATGAGTTGGAGGGTTTTTCCCACTTTTTCTTCTAGTAGATTTAGTGTGACCAGCCTTAAGTTAAGGTCTTTGATCCACTTGGACTTAAGTTTTGTACAAGGTGATAAGTATGGGTCTAATTTCATTCTTTTACAAGTGGACATACAGTTGGACCAGCACCATTTGTTGAAGATACTGTCCTTTTTCCATTGTGCGGTTTTGGCTTCTTTGTCAAAAATTAGGTGGCCATAGGTGTGTGGGTCCATTTCTGGGTCTTCACTTCGATTCCATTGATCTACTGGTCTGTTTCTATACCAGTACCATGCTGTTTTTACTACTATTACTCTGTAGTACAGCTTGAAATCTGAGATGGTGATACCTCCAGATGTTTTTTTTTTATGGTACAGGATTGATTTAGCTATTCTGGGTTTTTTGTTGTTTTATATGAAATTGACAATAGCTCTTTGCAGGTCTATAAAGAAGTGTGTTGATATTTTGATAGGAATTGCATTGAATCTATATATTGCTTTTGGTAGGATGGCCATTTTTATTATGTTATCCTACCTATCCATGAGCATGGGAGATCTTTCCATCTTCTAAAGTCCTCTTCCATTTCTTTGAAGTTCCTTTTAAAAATGCTTTATATGTATTTACTGGTGTGTGCCTCTCTCTCTATGTCTCTCTCTCTCTCTCTCTCTCTCTCTCTCTGTGTATGTGTGTGTGTGTGTGTGTGTGTGTGTGTGTGTGTGTGTGTGTGAGTGTGAGTATGTGACTCAAGTTCAGGGGGTAACTTGTGGATGCTGGTTCTTACATTCTACCCTGTGGGTTGTTCCTGGGATTTGAGCTCAGGCCAAGAAGTTTTTTAGTAAGCACCTTACTCACTGAGTTATTTTTTTGGCTCTGTAGTTAATTTATATGTGGAAAAAATAAAATATCAAATGAGGAGTTGTGCTGTTAACATTAAAGAAAACATAGAACTATTTGGTTTCTTGTGTTTAATTTCTTGAGTTCTTTATAAATTATGGATATTAGCCCTCTGTTGGACGTGGGGTTGGTAAAGATCTTTTCCCAGTCTATAGGCTGCTGTTTTGTTCAAATGACAGTTTCTTCTGCCTTACATAAGCTTTTCAGTTTCATGAGGTCCCATTTATTGATTACTGGCCTTAGAGCCTGAGCTATTGACACTGACATTCCATCTCACTCCTGTTAGAATGGCTAAGATCAAAAACTCAAAAGATAGCATGTGCTGAGAAGGCTGTGGAGAAAGGGGAACACTCCTCCAGTGCTGGTGGGAGTGCAAACTTGTACAACCACTTGGAAATCAGTGTGGTGATATCTTAGAAAACTTGGAATAACTCTACCTCAAGACCTAACCATACCATTTCTGGGTATACATCCAAATAGTTCCTCACAAAACCACATGACATCTCTTCATCTATGTTTATAGAAGCTTTATTTGTAATAGTTAGAAACTGGAAACAATGCAGATGTCCCTCAACCGAAGAATGGTTTAAAAAAAAAAAAAACCTGTGGTACATTTACATGATGGAATACTACTCAGGTATCAGAAATAAGGAAAGCATGCAATTTACAGCCAAATAATGGAACTAGAAAAGCTCATCCTGAGTGAGCTAACCCAGACTCAGAAAAATGCACATGGAATCTATTCACTTGTAATTGAAATTTTTTTCCATTTAGCACAGGGTAACTATCCTACAACCAACATACCATAAGGAACAAGGACATAGACCTTGTTACCTGTTAGTGGGACATTTTGTCCTAATGGAGTTGCCATATAGGACCCCAATGCAAGAGGAAACTCTTAGTCCTCATATGACTGTTGAACTGATGGGAGCTGATATGTAGGGGCAACCCACTCAGGAGGAGTAGAATGGGGGGGAGAGGGGGGAGGGGGTGGGGGGGGGGGATGGGGGGGGGTGGGGAGAGGGGACTGTGATGGATATGTGACTTGAAGTAATAAATAAACATAAAAAAGAAAACATTCTGTGAATTTCTAATAAAAATCATTATACTGTCAAAACAGCTTAACTAGACTTGGTGACAAAGGCAGAAAAATGCACATGGACAGAATTACATTCTGAAGGACTCTCCTGAATATCTTGGATTAATCATTACATGAACCAACACCCTGTGCTGTCAGTGTATAGCATTCAGCAGGGGTTAGGAGAGGGGAGGAAGATGTCAACAGTGGGAAGTTGTAATATCAGGTTAGGAACGGAGAAGTTTAATATCCAAATAGGAGGTGGGTTAAGGCACAGGGCTGGGAGAGCTTTTTTAGGGAGAGTTCAAGAACAAATAAGTAATAGTGTTTATCACTACCATTACTAAAATCAGTATAGTTACAATTTTCAAGATTATGGTAGCTACAAGAAAGATACATGGAGTAGGATTTCTTTTGGTTAAAAACAATGCAAATTATGGTCAGAAAATAAGAAGTAATATGAGAACAACAGTCAAATAAAACACATATGATATAACTTATTTTACAAGTTATCTTCTATTTCACTTGTCTTTCAAAATGTAGGAATAAAAGCCCTCTCAGAAGTAGAGACAGTTAGTGATTAAAGCTGCTACAGTAATAAACTTTTTTTTTCAATCTAGTATACAGGATGACCTTCTGGATTGTCTTTCTACCAATTTCCTGCACAGCATTAATCATCCAGTACAGACTGGAACTCTAATGTTCTGCATTATGTTTTGATAGCACATTGTGTTACTGATAAACTACAGGAAATGAAAAAAAAAACACATATCATTTGGCAAAAGAATTATGGGATTTGATAGAATCTGGTGGCCTTTCTGTGTACTCAGATTTTAGATTCCTCCAGGTACTATATAAAAGCTCCGTCTCTTTGCAACAAAGATAGGTGAGGCCTCTTTCCCCATATCTCTAGCCTATAGACATCTCCCACTTCTGGAAGTGGAGTTAAGTGCATTAAGCAATCTAATTCTGTCCTCTCCATAGTTTTCTTCTGACCAGTAGGTTGATATCTGAGCCATCTGCCTGGATGTCCTCTGATTATTATTACTTCCAAAAAGAGCAGAAATGAGTCACTGTAGAGTTCTGAGGACTCTATACAACTGTCCTAATCTGTTTCTGTTGAACAGTGAGTGAGAAAAATCTCAGAGGAGTGGCCTTCTTAGAATTTCAGGAATGTTGTTCCACATTACTAAGATAACAGTTTGGTGTAACTGTCCTTAATGTAAAATTTCATAGACAGACTAAATATTGGTTTCAAGAATAGTCAAAAGGAGATAAGCCAGTAGAGGAGAGTAAGATTAGAGAAAGAATAGTGGGTAAGCTGTATGTGGGATGTATGAATTTTACCCAACATATGATAAGAGGTATGACAGCTGATTTCTAGGAAATGATTTCTGGTGGAGAAATAGCACTGGAGAATTATCACAGAGAAAGAGAAGTGAACAATAATAAAGAATATAAAAATTGAGGCAGCCACTTAAAATACATCAAATCTGCAGGTAAATAGTATTCATATTCACAATAGCTATTCAAAGACAGTATAAATTTTAGAGAATAAATGAGAATATTGTAGACATTGAGGGATTGTTTTACTATCTTACCCTCTAGTTAAATATACTTCAAGAGAAAAAGCAACCACAGAACACATAAGTAATAGTGTTTATCACTACCATTACTAAAATCAGTATAGTATAAAAAGAGCCTCTACTGAGGCTTATATAAAAAAAGTCAAGAGTGCATAAATGAAAATAGTTGAATACTTATTTCTGAAGAATGGACAATGATTTCTTAATTATTTATACTCCTGTGTGAAGGAAAAAGACCTTGTTTTCTAATAGCATGTTATATATGTCTATTTCTACTTGTTAGAGTTTTATGATTACTTTTGCATTTATTAAGGAATAAAATTTGAAAACTGAGCATCACAAATTAGTGAAGATCCCTTTATGAAGCAAATGGAATATTAAGTAGAGTCTATCTAGAAATACTTTTCAAAAATATTTTGTTCTATTATTAATTTTAAGTACATGTTTCTCTCTGTGTGGATTTGCACATTAGTATAGTTGTCCAGGGCTGACAGAAAAGAGCATTTGATCTCCAGGATCTGGCCTTAGAGTTGGCTGTGAGACACCAGATATGGGTATTGGGAGTCAAACTCAGGTTCTTTGAAAGAGCAGTATGCACTCTTATCTGGTGACCCATGCCTACATCCCATGAAGTAATTTCATAAAGCTAGTACAAAGGTGAATCCAGAGGGAAAGGAACCAGCACAGGATTAATTGAGGCAGTCAGACTAGATAACAGTGGAGGTGACACTGTCCCTAAGCAGAAGGAATAAGTTGTAGTTACTGCCAGGATTAAGCTGGGAATGAATGAGATGGGGTTTCAGAATTTTTCTTCTGGCAGGATCTATAACTGAGAGGACATACTACCTTTAGCTATTGTCTGTGATGTGTGAGACCAAGCTACCAACACACCAGGAAACGAGGCCAAGAAATGGAAGCCAATTCCCGATAATCCATTTGAACTCTGAATGCAGTAGTGCTAACCTCTATTTTTCAATTTATGAAAGTCAAAGAATCGCACTTTTTTTAAAAAAACAGGTTCTGATTAAGATTTTGTTCCTTGCAAGTTAAAGTGACTTAATAATATAAAAATCCAGTATCAAAAGTAAACAAAAACAAAACAAAACAAAAAAACCAAACTTTAAACTATGCACAGGCAATCCAGATAAAAAATGTTTAGGATCATAGAGTAAGGCCAAGCACAGTATCCAGAGGAGCCTACAAATCTCTACAAAATGACCCACTGGATCACGATGCAACTTCAGAGAAAAATAATTAAACAAACAAGCAAACAAGACATCCCGTTTCTGCTGGGAACCATATGTATTCAACTGGGGAATTTCAAGGGAAACTCGGAAAGGCATCTGAACTCAAGATGGCCGCTCTGGCAAGAACATGGAGGCAACTGTTTTACATCTGCCTTTGTTAGGAAAGGCAACGAGTATTTCCCTAGCTTTCACTTGTAAAATTGTGGACTCTTTGAATTCCTTCAGAGATTTAAATTTTTCTTGAAAGGACTCTATCACTTTCCAGAATGTCATGCAATTCGCAGCCAAATGTATGGAACTAGAAAAACTCATCCTGAGTGAGCTAATCTAGACTCAGAAAGATGCACATGGTATATACTCACTTATATATAATTGGATTTTAGCCATAAAAAAGATCAGGAACATAGACTTTGTTACCTATTAAGGGGGAAATTTGCCCTGGGAATGCCACCATGTTGGCCCCCAGTGCAAGAGGAACTCTTAGCCTGCATATGACTGTTGAGCTGAGAGGAACTAATATGTAGGGACACTCCACATTGGAGGAGTGGGAAGGGTGGGAGAGGGAGGAGAGGGTGGAAGCGTGGAACAAGAAAGGGTGGAATGAGGGTAATGTGATGGAGATGTAACTTGAAGCAATAAAGAAAGAAAGAAAGAAAGAAAGAAAGAAAGAAAGAAAGAAAGAAAGAAAGAAAG
>CAJQZJ010001064.1:563377-577925 GCA_907164525.1 Lophiomys imhausi
AAGAAAGAAAGAAAGAAAGAAAGAAAGAAAGAAAGAAAGAAAGAAAGTTAAGACAAAAGGTACATTTCACAGAAGATATATCCAAGGTGGGCATAGCGGTATATCCTCATTTGGTTCCTGTGTTAAAGCTATTGACATGCATTACTAGGAATACATTATGAAATGATGAAGACATTTACAATATGGTACATGATACATGACCCATATTTGTAAATCAAACAAAAAATTTCTATTAAAGAACAGGTTGAGCCGGGTGGTGGTGGCGCACGCCTTTAATCCCAGCACTTGGGAGGCAGAGGCAGGCGGATCACTGTGAGTTCGAGGCCAACCTGGTCTACAAAGTGAGTCCAGGACAGCCAAGGATACACAGAGAAACCCTGTCTCAAAAAACCAAATAAATAAATAAATAAACAAATAAATAAACAAACAAACAAACAAACAAATAAATAAATAAATAAATAAAACCAAAAAAAAAAAAAGAACAGGTTGATTTATGATTTGCTGCACTGAAAAAATAAAATAAAACAAAAGTGAAACAAACAAAAAAAGGAAAGGCAACGGGATCGCTTGCTGAATGTTTAATAAGGATTACAACAACCGTATTATTTAAAGCTTCGGTGACCCCACAATTTGCCCAGGGCTTGGACCCTGTAGTGGACAAATCCGCCTTCCAACCCTGCCACCTTTTCTGTCACTCTCACAGCTCCTCCTATGTGGGTATGGAGCTGGCTTTGGGTACTGGAAAATGAGGCCACTGTCTTCCAATTCCGGTACACAGCAGTTGAGCTGCTGCGTAACCTGCAACTGAAAGAGTATCTTGCTGCTCAGTCCAGCTGCAGCGTTTTTTCCCCAATGACTGTAAATCCAATAGAGGGGCCTATATGTATGTCCTACACCCCTCTGGAGGAGGCACAAATATGCCTGTGCTTTCCATAATGCTGCTGTGGACCCGCTGGCCGCTAGGTTGACAGGTTGTAGAACCCTCAGCTGCTGTGCACCCTGCCATTGTGGCATGCAGCTAAGAGTGTATGGCACTCCCACAGGTCCACAACCTTTTGCTAAATAGCCCGAATGCCTGTGTGGGATCTGGGGGCCCAGTAGACTGGTGGGTAACTCTGTGTGGGGTTCAAATCTGCCTGCTTACCCGGTGTCTCTCCTGGTGGGGGTTCCCGATTCCTGGGTTCAGCGGTTTCCGTACGTGCCCAAGAGAGGGGGAGGAGAGTACTGCCCAGGGACTTCCAATGGTTCCTGGGTAGCTGGATGAGACCCAGGGGTTTGAGTCACTCAGATTATTGCACAGCGTCTTAAAACTCTGTGGCTTTATGGCTGTTTTCCCCAAGTTGAAAATGCGTCCATGTGGGCCGCCACCATCTTGCTAGTGCTGGCCTTTCTGGTGGGAAACCAGAGCTTAAACATATACAGTGTCACCCCTGGATCAACCTGGGGGACACTGCTGAGTGACTCACCTTAAGGGCGTGAAGTCGGGTCCTTTCAAGACTCCAGCAGGCAGCCTCAACCCCCAAACTTGGGACCTCCAGAGTCCACAGAATCTGTGCCTGGTCACACAGGACCATATCACCAGAGCCACTGCAGGCTGAACACTCAGTGTGCAACATGGAGAGCCCCCTCACTTGGGAGCAGTGAAACAATCTTGGACCATTCCTCATTGCCTGGGAATAGGCTGCACCAGCTCACAGTGCTTCTGGCTATTAGATGCACACAGACCCTGAGATTCTCCCTGTGAGCAGCTGGGGAGGACCACAAACACAGTCCATAAGCTGCAGGGGAGCTACCACTCCACCCAACAGCCCAAGGCCTGCCAACCTGCACTGTCATCTATACAAAGACCAGTTGGATCCCAGGAATCTACAGGAACTCATCACCATCACAACCCCTCATATGAGTCCCCAATTGGGACAAAACAGGAAGGGGTGAGTTCTCAAAGACACACTGAAAACCTCCACACAAGTCCCCTTCCAGCCAGTGGAAAGTGACAGATCACCAAGCAATACTACTGCTACAACAAAGCGCCCCCCTTTGGCTCCCAGCCCAGAAGACAACAGGAACAAACACCTAAGAACAACCAAATGGCTAAAGGTCAGAGAAAAAAAACAGAAACAGCAGAATTCAGGGAGATATGACTCCAACAAAACACAACTATGCTAGTATAGCAAGCCCTGATCACTTTACCACAGCTGAAACACATGAAAACGATGACAACTCTACAGTATGGAAAGTGATAGAGTCCTTTCAAGAAGAACCAATCTAGGAAGGAATTCAGAGTCCACAATTTTACAAGCGAAAGCAATGAATAATACCATTAGAGAGCTCCAAACCAAAGTGGCTCAAATTGAACAGGAAAGAGATAAGACAATGAAAGATTTAAAAGAGATGAAAGATTTCCAGGCAAAGACAAGAAAATTGGAGCAGGAAATATACAAAATGAATAAAATATTTCAAGACATTAAACTGGAAATGGAAGCAATAAAGAAAACACAGTCAGAGTTAAGAGTGGAAATGGAGAATCAAGGGAAGAGAACAGGAACTACAGACATCAGTATCAAAAATAGGATACAAGAGATGGAAGACAGAATCTCAAGCATGGGAGATTTGATGGAAGAAATCAGTACAACATCCAAAGAAAATGAAAAAGCTAATAAAGTCCTCACCCATAACATTCAAGAAATGATGTTAAGACCAAACCTGAGAATGATAGACATAGAGGAAAGAGAAGTCTCCTGACTCTAAGGTCCAGGAAACATCTTCAACAAAATCATAGAAGAAAACTTCCCAAACCTAAAGAAAGAGATGCCAATAAAATTCCAAGAGGCTTACAGAACACCAAACAGATTAGATCAGAAAAGAAACTCCTCTCATCACATAGTAATTGAAACTCCAAATGTACAGAACAAAGAAAGAATACTAAATGCCATAAGAGAAAAAGGTCAGGTAATGTATAATGGCAGACCCATCAGAATTACACCTGACTTCTCCTCAGAAACTCTAATAGCTAGAAGGGCCTGGACAGATGTCCTACAAACCCTGAGAGAACATAGGTGCCCAGCCAGACTACTATACCCAGCAAAACTCTCTATCAACATAGATGGAGAAAACAAGATATTCCATGACAAAATCAAATTTAAACAATATCTACCCACAAATCCAGCCCTACAGAAGATTGTAGAAGGAAAATTCCAACCCAGAGAAGAAAACTATGCCCAAGAAAACAGAGGAAACAGAAAACTCCACAGCAACTAAACCAAACGAAACACAGGACCACCACCTATACAAAAATAATGGGAAATAACAACCTCTGGTCACTAATATCCATAAATATCAATGGACACAATTCCCCAATAAAAAGACACAGGCTTGCAGATTGGATCCAAAAAAACCCTTCATTTTGCTGCTTTACAAGAAACAGTTCTTACTAACGAAGATAGCTACTATCTTAGAGTAAAGGCTGGGAAAAAGTTTTCTAAGAAAATGGACCCAGGAAGCAAGCTGGAGTAGCCATCCTAATATCAAGCAAAATAGACTTCCAACTGAAGTTATTAAAAAAAGACAGAGAAGGGCATTATATACTCATTAAAGGAGATAATCATCAAGAGGACATCTCAATATTGAACATCTATGCCCCAAACACAAAGGCACCTACATTTATAAAAGAAACTCTCATAAAACTTAAATCGCATATCGATCCCCACACATTAGTAGTGGGAGACTTCAACACTCCAGTCACAACAATGGACAGATCATCAAGACAGAAATCAAACAGAGTAATAATGAGTCTAACAGAGCTCTTGAACCAAATGGACCTAACAGATATCTACAGAACGTTTCACCCAAACACAAAAGAATACACCTTCTTCTCAGCACCGCAAAGAACTTTCTCAAAAATCGACCATATAGTTGGACACAAAGATAGCCTCAACAGATACAAGAAAATTGAAATAGTCCCTTGTATCTTTTCAGACCACAATGGAATAAAGCTGGACTTCAACAGCAAAAGAATCAACAGAAAGCCTACACACACATGGAAATTGAACAACCCTTTACTAGATGACTACTGGGTCATGGATCAGAAGATAGAAAGAACTCCCATGCTCATGGATAGGTAGGATCAACAGAATAAAAATGTCTATCCTACCAAAAGCAATATACAGATTCAATGCAATTCCTATCAAAATACCAACACAATTCTTTATAGACCTGGAAAAAGCTATTCTCAATTTCATATGGAACAACAACAACAACAACAACAACAACAACAACGACAAAAAACCCAGAATGGCTAAATCAATCCTGTACAATAAAAAAAAAATATGTAGGTATCAACATCCCAGATTTTAAGCTGTACTACAGAGCAATAATAATAAAAACAGCATGGTGCTGGTATAGAAACAGAACAGTGGATCAATGGAATCGAATTGAAGACCCAAAAATGAACCCACACACCTATGGTCACCTATTTTTTGACAAAGAATCCAAAACTGCACAATAGAAAAAGGACAGCATCTTCAACAAATGGTGCTGGTCCAACTGGATGTCCATTTGTAAAAGATTGAAATTAGACCCATACTTATCACCTTGTACAAAACTGAATTCCAAGTGGATCAAAGACCTTAACATAAGGCCGGTCACACTAAATCTACTAGAAGAGAAAGTCGGAAAAACCCTCGAACTCATTGGCACAGGTGACAACTTCCTGAACAGAACACCAACAGCTCAGGACTTGAGATCAACAATCAATAAATGGGACCTCATGAAACTGAAAAGCTTCTGTTAGGCAAAAGACACTGTCACTCAAACAAAACGGCAGCCTACAGACTGGGAGAAAATCTTCACCAACCCTACATCTGACAGAGGGCTAATATCCAAAATCTACAAAGAACTCAAGAAATTAAATTCCAAGAAACCAAATAATACAATCAAAAAATGGGGGACAGAGCTAAATAGAGAATTCACAAAGGAGGAATCCCTAATGGCTGAGAGACACTTGAAGAAATGCTCAGGATCCTTAATCATCAGAGAAATGCAACTCAAGATGACTCTGAGATTCCATCTCACACCTGTCAGAATGGCTAAGATAAAAATCTCAAATGACAGCACATGCTGGTGAGTGTGTGGAGAAAGGGGAACCCTCCTCATTGCTGGTGGGAGTGCAGGCTTGTGCAACCACTATGGAGGTCAGTCTGGTGATATCTTAGAAAACTTGGAATAGCTCTGCCTCGGACCCAGGCATACCACTTCTGGGTATACATCCAAATGACTCCTCACAATGAATCACAAGGATGTTGCATCATCTATGCTCATAGCAGCCTTATTTGTAATACCTAGAAACTGAAAACAACCCAGATGTTCCTCAACTAAAGAATGAATTTAAAAACTGTGGTACATCTACACTATGGAATATTATGCAGCAATCAAAAACAATGAAATTATGCAATTTGCAGCCACATGGATGGAGCTAGAAAAGCTCATTCTGAGTGAGCTAACCCAGACTCAGAAAGATGTACATGGCATCTATTCACTTATAGTCCTATTTTAGCTATATAGTACAGGATATCTATACTACAACCAATGCACCAAATGGAACAGGAACATAGACTTTTTCATCTTGTTAATGAGACTTTTCCCTAGTGGTAGTGCTTTGTAGACCCCCAGTGTATGAGGAGGCTCTTTGCACTCATATGACTGCTGAGTTGGGGTGGTGGACTGTTTTATAGGGACACTTCCTTCCAGAGGAGTGGTTTGGAAGGGTTAAGGGGTAGATGATGGGAGGGTGGCACTGGGAAGGGTCGAAAGAGGACACTATGATGGAGATGTAACCTGAAGCAATAAATAAATAAATTAAAAAATAAATAAAATAAAAAATAAAGCTTCTGTGATTTCTTATTTGAGAGATCCCCTCCCCCCTGCAACTTGGAAAGAAGCCCTCAGGGCCAGAAATAAATGGGGGTGAACTCGGACAAATGGGGAATTGTAGCTCTATAAAGCAGGGACTGTATAAAGCAGATGCATTAGGAATTTGGAACTAGCTCATTATAGCACATGTTTGATCAATCCCTGTTAGAAATCCTCCACTCCAAATTATTTTTAATCTTATATTGGTTAGTAAATCAATGCATTCATTTTCATTTTGTGTAATATATATATATATATGTATATATATATATATATATTTTAGAAATACATTGACTGATCCCAAAAAGAATAGGAAGGCAAGACTACACAGTAATGCAGTCTGTAGAGTTGAACACCCAAAACAGAATGTGTGAGAAGTCATTTAGTCCAGAGGATATTTAAATAAAATTATTAAATTACTTAAGTGTTGTAGACCTCCAGATGAATATATTTAGTTGTAATGGAGAAAAATATTTAACCCTGGTAATACAGATCTAGAAATAACTAAACACTTGCATTTTGGAGCAAAAACTCATCCATTGTATGCAGGTGAATGTAACACAGGAAAACTCCTATGTGGGACCATATGTCTAAAACTAAATCCAAGAACAGATGATTAAACCTGCAATACCGAAGATTGTTGCTTCCTCGTTCTTATTAGGATCAGTCAATGCATAAGTAAACATAAAATTCTATTATCCAAAGAACACACCCATAATATGTTATTGAAAATCATATACAACAACAATATCCTGAACAGTTCAAAAAGCTGGGTTAAAGCACTTTCTTAAACAAATAAACATGTGAGATGATAGAATGTTAACTTTGATTTAAGAATTATGTACTGTAGTTGTATTGAAATCTCACATGGTTCTCCATTGACATATACATTTTTTCTCTTGCAGCAGAGCTTTTTTTTTTAAATTATGTTTATTTATTACTTCAAGTTACATCTCTCTCAGAGTCCCCTCCCTCCACCCTTCTCAGTTCCATCCTTCCACCCTCTACCCCCTCTCTCACCTATCCTACTCCTCCAGTGTGGGGTGCCCCATCTCAGCCCCACTCAGTTCATCAGTCACATGAGGGCTAAGAATCTCCTCTTGCATTGGGGGCTTACATGGCAGCTCCAATAGGGCAAAGTGTCCCAGTAACAGATAATAAAGTCCATATCCCTGTTCCTTTCAGTCTGTTGGTTGTAGGGTGGTTATCCTGTACTATCTGGTTAAAATCCAGTTATAAGTCTGATTCATGTATTCATGCCATGTGCATCTTTGTGGATCTGGGTTAGTTCACTCAGGATGGGCTTTTTTAGTTCCATCCATTTGGAAGCAAATTCCATGATTTCCATTGTGGGACCTTATGAAACTGAAAAGCTTCTGTGAGGCTAAGGACACTGTCACTAGAACAAAGCGGCAACCTGCAGACTGGGAAAAAAATCTTTACCAACTCCACATCCGACAGAGGACTAATATCCTAAATTTATAAAGAAATCAAGAAACTGAACACCAAGAAACTAAAGAATCCAATCAAAAAATGGGGTACAGAGCTAAACCGAGAATTCACAAAGGAGGAACCTCTAATGGCTGAGAGACACTTGAAGAAATGCTCATCATCCTTAATCATCAGAGAAATGCAAATCAAGATGATTGTAGATTACATCTCACACCTGTAAGAATGGCTAAGATAAAAAACTCAAATGACAGCAGCACATGTTGGTGAGGTTGTGGAGAAAGGGGAACACTCATCCACTGCTGGTGAGAGTGCAAACTTGTATAACCACTATGGAAATCAGTGTGGTGATACCTTAGAAAACTTGGAATAGCTCTACCTTAAGACCTAGCCATATCACTCCTGGCTATACATCCAGAAGGTTTCTCGCTAAACTACAATGACATCTCCTCAACTATGTTCATAGCAGCTTTATTTACAATAGCTAGAAACTGGAAACAATTCAGATATCCCTCAATGGAAGAATGGATTTAAAAAATGTGGTAATGTACACAATGGATTACTGCTCAGACATACACAATATTTATGTTCCTATAAAACAGTTCAAATAAATCTAGTAAAAAAAAATCTTTATTTTCACCCTAAATGAAGCAGAATGGTGACTTGGAACATTATTAATTTCGTTTTATATTAGAACAGACATTTAAGTCTGAACACTTTCAGAAATAACTGTGTTTTAGAACTACAAGTCTTTTGTATAGGATACATTTTAGAGTAAATTATTAGTATATTCATTATTCTTAATGTCAGTGACTTATTTGTGAACATAATGTAAGAAAAAGTACATGGACAATAGAATTACATTTAAATTACTCTGATATAGGTTTTATTTTCATTTTCTTCATTTTAATAATAATTTATTATTTTCATTTTAAGTTTAGACTTTAAGGTTAATTTAGCTAAATTTCCTATACTATAAATTTTATAGACATTATCATTATAATGATAACCAAATTACTCACTAATTTTGTCAATCAGAGTTTAATCACATTGATTACCTAAAGATCGAATGATAATTCTATAAAATAAATATAAGGTATGTTGTACCTAAGTTTATATTTTTTCATTGTTTTTCCCTATTTTTTCTTTTATTGAAAATACTTGTTTTAAATACAATATATTCTGATTTCACCTCCTCCAAATCCTCACCATTTTTCTCTTTCTTGTTAGAAAACAAGCAGGCATAAAAAGTAAAGGAAACAAAAGAAAAGAAGATAAAAGAAAAATAAACCAGAATAGGACAAAACAAGCAGAATCAAAAGAGCCTATTAGTTTTCTCCAACAGAGTCTCACTGGGTGTACAAACCACTTTTAAGTTCAGGCTTCATACCCAGCAGTAGAAAGTCAACAGAAAATAAGCATAATGTTTCGGAGGTTCTTTGTCTCACAATACCTAGTCAAGGTTTTATTTTATTTTATATTTTAACCTTAAAAGCCCTTTTCACATATATTATGGGTTCCAGTTTTCAATTTTTAAATGGAATTTATGTATGCGAGAACTTGTGTGTCTCTCATGTTTTTCCTTTGGCTTCTTTTCTTCTGTTTTGTCTAAAGTGGGAATCCTGTGTTTTATTGGAAGTCCTAGCTCTGACAAGCACATCTGCTGCCTCTCTCCTTTCTCCCCCCCCGCTCCCTGACACATACTCTCTAACTTGGCTCTAATGATGCTGGCCTCTGCCCCCTATGTAGACATCCACTCCAAATCTGAGGGATGTTTTCACATGCCAATAAAGGGAGCTAAAGGGCAAGGGGGTGTTACGGCTTGGAGGCATATTATCAACCGTATCATGCTCTCAAACTGTCAGAGATGAACACATCATCACAATGTTGTCTCATTCGAAACATATTGATTGAATGTCTCCTGTGACCCAGTTACTGCTAAGTCCCAGAGGACAGAGCATAAAGCACAACCCACCTCATGGAAGAATGGTAAGTAATTCTGCAAGTGATATCCAAAACTTATAGAAATTACTGCAGGTGAAATGTCTATAACGATCATGGAAGCCCTCTGGAAACATTGTGTTTGGAGAGAGATACACAGGACTAGCAATAGCTAGATGTGAGATATACCAGGAAAGTGCCCTTCAGAGATGATAGAATAGCACAGAATCCTGGGGGAACCACATTTGAAATGTTGGAGGAGAAAAGTTGGAGTAGGATTGCCTGAGATGGATAGAAAGGTGTGTGGAGCTAGTTGCATTAGTGAATTGTGTCTTGTACATAGTAATATTTTGGGATAAAAAAATAGACAATAGTTCATTAATATTTCTGAGGAAAGAGTTAAGGTCTGATTTGGATTTTAAAAGGAAACATTTGACTGGCGTTGTTGTAGAACACAGCAGTACTGTGCTCCTCTTTTGGAGTTAGAGATCTTAGCATGGGATGAGGAATGTGATGGATGGGATTTATTTGCATACAAGAGTCAAATAGATTTCCACATGTGCTAGGTATAAAAGAGAGGCATTAGGGTGGATTGGGGATCCATGAAAGTAAAAGAGGGAGCTTGCTGTGCAACATTAGAAATAATTCCACATCTGTCCTACTTAGTTGATTCCAAATGCCTTACTAAAAGGAAAATACATTAACATTTCTTACAAGTCATAGTTTGTTCATTTTTTCAAAGATTTTTGGTGTTTTTTGTTGTTGTAGTTTAAGGCAAATTGAAGCAATTGACTATTAGCCCACTTCCAAGAATATATTGGATTATTCTGCATGTACAAATTCATCAGTGTAAAGGAATTTGCTTTATTTCAACTTCCCTTTCCTTGAACTTAGGGCCAAGCAGGAAATTACAGAAAAACATTCTGCTGCATTTTAAAGTAAGTCCATACAAATATTCACATAAGATTACCTATACTCTGAAACCTGTTTCCCTTAGCTCTTGGCCCTTTAAATTGGTGTTTATCTCATTATTGATTTAAGCTATATTTCTCAAAACAGATTCTAGTTCTTTTCACAGTTAAATTCCCTCTTCATAGAAAAAAAAAAAACAGACATTAAAAAAACCATAAAAAATCCCATACTTTTACTTCAGAAAAAATAATGTTTCTAAACACAGCATTGTTTCTAAAAATTACTTTTTTACATTTATGAATTTCTATATGTATATATGTGTGCATCTTTTCATCACAGCATGATGTTCAAATTTTGAAAAGAACTTTACTGGTAAAGAGTGGGTGATAGCCTCCTCATACTCACCACCTTTCACTCTCATATGTCATTAATTCCCTTATGGGGTGGGGGACTGTTATGTAGGGACACTCCACTCCAGAGGAGTGGGATGGAAGGGATAGGGGGTAGAGGGTGGGTGGGTGGGACTGGGAGGGGTGGAAAGAGGACACTATGATGGAGATGTAACCTGTAGCAATAAATAAATAAATAAATAAAAGAGCGGGTAATGTTTAACTTTTATAAAAAGTATTTGCTTGATATCAGTGAACAATCCAATTTAATCTTCAGTAAGCACATTAATTTGCCATTTAACATATGATCAAATGGAGACTTTGATACACCAAGTTATAAGTATTTGGAACAAAATGAAATTCTAGGGACCATTGCTTCTGAGCCTACATCCTTAATTTGCATTTCTGTCTATAAATGGTATGGGAATGGGTCCTACTCCTTATCAAAGAGAAAAGGGTCACAGAAGACCCTGCAATGTCTAGTCATATCTATGTAATGAATCTGGAATTTGAGACCCCACTATGTGATGAATAGCTAAAAGATCCCTTTTCTCAAATGCAAAGTCTTAGACATTTTATAACAGGAACATAGTTCTAGCGACATTCTAAATTTTAAACTCTGTGATTTTTCCCTTTGGAAGAGGAAGCGATTCTCTTGTTGTCATTCATATGCCAGAGACTGATGGTATTTTTTTTCTTACTGGAATTTTCCTGCACCTGTTCAGTCTTATGATGCTTTAAGAATATTAAACATTCTTTTATGCAGAGTGCACAGCGAAGTGAATTTTATTCTTTCCATTTTTAGCCTAACACAAATAAATCATAGCAAGACACAAAGTTACACATCTCACACTATTCTGAATAAGTAATGGATCTTCTCAGGTTTCTTTGCACAATGTACAATGCATTAATTGTATATTACAGATATTCTATCCTAATCATTTTAAACAAATAAAGCACATCTTAAAATGACAAACTTGAGACTAGAAAATGATTGGCACCTGAGATGTTCACCTTTCTGCAAACATGGAAAAATTTGGTCTTTAATTTGGTTTTCCCTAATTTCTTTTTTCCTTATTTTTTTTTTTGTACTACAGTAATGAATAGCTTGGTTGTATTTATTTTAGTCATATTCCTTCTCCCTCCCTCTCCACCCAACCTCATGTTCTTTCTCTCTTAAAAAAAAATCAACATAAAACAAAAACAAACAGAAAGGAAACACACACATACACACACACACAAATAATCAAACAAAAAATCAAATCAACTCTATTTATTTGTAATAGCCAGAAAATTGGAAACAACCCAGATGTCC
The DNA here is from genome assembly GCA_907164525.1 of Lophiomys imhausi. Taxonomy (NCBI): domain Eukaryota; kingdom Metazoa; phylum Chordata; class Mammalia; order Rodentia; family Muridae; genus Lophiomys; species Lophiomys imhausi. The sequence continues at coordinate 575,291 of CAJQZJ010001064.1, forward strand.
TTCAACTGAAGAATGGACAAAAAAAAAAAAAAAAAAAAAAAAACCTGGTACATTTACACAATGGAATACTATTCAGTTATCAGAAAGAAAGAAATCATGCAATTTGCAAAGAAATGGATAGAGCTAGAGAAGCTCATCAAAAGTGAGCTAACCTAGACCCAGAAAGATACACGTGGCATGTATTCATTTATAAGTGGATATTAACCATATAGCACAGGACAACCATCCTACAATCCATAGACCCAAATAGACATGAAGCTAGCATAAGTATCCTATGAAAAACTCCACCCAACAGCAGGTCATGGATACTGTTGCCTGTTAGTGGAACACCTTACCCTAGCTGAGTTGCCATATCAGGCCCCAGAACAAGAATAAGCTCTTAGCCTTCATGTGACCGATGAACTGAGGGGGGTTGATATGTGGGGGCTCCCTAGAGCCTCAGTTTAGGAGAGGAGGGAAAGGGTCAGAGAGTGGGACAGGGGGAGGAGAGAGGGGACTAAAATCAAGGTGTAACTTGAAAAAAATTATAATAATAATAAACTAAACCAAGCCAAACTGAAATAAATAACAACAGCAGCAACAACAAAATACACAAATGAAAGCAAAACCATAACCAAACCATCGTGTTTTCTGTTTTGTGCTGATCAACTATTCCTGAGCATGTGGTCTGGCCTGGAGTGTGGTTAACAAACCCAGTGTCACTCCATTGATGAAAGCTTACTTTCTGTCTCCCAGCACCTATCAGTCACAAACAGTTTCTTGGTTAGGACTGGGACTTTGTGTGCCTTTCCCCTTCTCAGTGCTGGGATTTTGTCTGGCTTGAACCCATGTAGGCCTTATGTGTGATGCCACAGGCTCTGTAAGCTCATATGTGCTTTATGCTTTTGTATCTTAAAGATGTTTCCTTGAAGTCATATAACACTTCTGGCTCTCACAATATTTGTGCCTCCTCTTTTGCATATTCCTAAGACTCTAAGGGAAGGGTGTAATACAAACATCACATTTACAGGCAAGTGCTTCAAAGTCTCTCGCTTTCTGCATTTAACATCAGTTTAAAAAAAAAAAAAGAAAAAAAACAGAGGAAATAAATGAGTGAAGCAGTTATCTGTGCAATTACTGGATCATTGCCCAGCTTATTTTTGTGTCTCTGTGACATCAAAATTGACAAAAAGTGAGAATTTCAAATGCCTATAGCATACTCTTCACCAACATAGCAGTTAACATTTTGCCTTTAAACACCCTGTGAATATAAACTCAAAGCTAAAATAAACAAACGAGAAAGAAAGAGTTGAGGCTTCTGCTCAGGCATGAGCTAGTTTGAGATCAGCCATCATTATTCTTAGAGCCCATTAAAAATACATTCACTCTTGAGTATTCAAACTTTTGTTTTTACAGATGACATTGGGGCTCAATGCATTGGTGGTTTCTGCAAACAGGCAAAGGACACTTTCACTTTTGTTCTGACAGAATTTGTCAGACAACATTAATCTCCCAAGGAAGAAAACCCTGAAAAAATGGCAATGGATTCAAAAATAAATTAGATAGTGTGAAGAAATCATTGAAAATTGAATGGTTTGCATGGCAAGATAAAAGATTAATGTTTCCTATTTCATTTCTGGGAACATTTGCGGTCTAAGTGTCTGTGGCTTTTCTCATACATTTTGGCACTAAAGTCTCACATTGAGCCTTCCTGGTAGGAACTGCTATTAGCCATGCATGCCAAAGAAGAAATAATAACACAAAGAAGTTAAATAGTATACACCATACTGCACAACCAGGAAGTATCTGACATGGGTCAGATACAGATGTGTCTTCCAAAGAGTGCTGAATAGTCTCTTGTATCAAAGTAGGACAACAGAGACTGCTTAAAGACTGCACACGTTTTCATGTATGGTGAGTGTCAGAAAACGTGTGCGCATAGCTTTTTTCTTCTTACCTTCTGTGTAATTCTTAAGAATGTTTTGAGTTTTTAGTAAAATGCAAAGGGAAGGTTTCAGAGCCTTTTCAATGAGATGCTGGCATAAAATGCACATTAGTAGAGTGATGCTAAAATTCTCTGGAGTGTCATCATTTTCCTTAGAAACATCCTGAAAGGTTTTTCCCAGTCATGAAGGATTAAACGAGATGTAGGCTTCTTGGATTCAGAGTAGAGAAGAAAACCAAGGCTGCTTATTCTTAACATCAGTCTTAGTACAAATTCATGATAGTCTAGTTTACTTGCGCATTCACTCTTTCTATACTCAATAGATTCTGAGAGCTGAGAAGGGACAACTGAGATGTGGACATACACTTTCATTCTTTCAGTTAGTTGGTTCTGTACAAGGATAGAAATATAACTTTCTGATTTCCAGGGTCCTTTTCATCCCATTACTTTGAGGTAAAGAACTTTTATACACAATATGTCTCCTCAATCAAAGTTTCTATGTGCTTTTCATTGAGAAAAAGAACAGAAAACAAGCACAATTCAGAACAGAATTATAACTAGCACAACAGCACATTATAAATTTTAGTTATGGAAACATCATGTTACTGTGATTGGAGTGTGTCTGCAGACCTTTCTGGACACATCCACAAACAAACTAACAAGCCACACACACACACACACACACACACACACACACACACACACACACAC
>CAJQZJ010001064.1:577935-646019 GCA_907164525.1 Lophiomys imhausi
CACACACACACACACACACACACACACACACACACACACACACACACTAGGGGAGGAAGAGAAACAGGGAAAGGGAGAAGGAGAGGAAGATGGCGAAGGATACAGAGATGGTGGGTATTGGGTTTCAGACTCAGGAAAAGCCATTGAAGTGCATATTTAACATATCAAAGTGGACCTGACCTCCAGGTTATCCCAGCATTCCTCAGTTCCTACATGACATAAGGCATGCACCGAACTCTCTCCTAAACTTTCCAATACAGGGGCTGGGCTTCCCTTACCTGGGAAGATCTTCCCTATATAATCCAGACATTTTAGTCTATTTCTCTCCCTTTCTCTTTGCATCTCTCTCTCCCTGCGCGCACAGACTCTTTCTCTCTTTCTCTTCCTCCTTCCCTCTATCTCCCTCCCCATGGTGACTTCCCTGGTCTTGTTCCTTGGGACAAGTGAACCTGCCCAAGAGCTGCACTCAATAAACCTGCCTTTATATACTTTAATCTGACTTGAATTGATTCATTTTGTCAGCAGAAAATAATTTATCAGTGGGGAGAGAGAGGGGGATTAGTTGAAGAATCAACAATATATAGAAATATCAATAGAATACTATAGTGGAGAAACAAAATGGACAAATGGAGCCTTTAATCTCTTGCAGCAATATTTCTTACAGTTTTCAGGACTGACTCATGCCATGATGGCAATATAAAAAGATGTATGCACTAGTAATGGCCTGGAAAAGAGGTAAAGGCTGTTAGTCATTTTAATTTTTAATCTAAGCTTATGACTGTCTCTAGCTTGGTCATACACAGTTTAAATGAAGCTGTTATTTTTTTCCCATGCAGTTCAGCTAACAAAGTGTCTACTGTAAAAATGGGGTAAGAAGGCAGGAACAATCAAAAGCAACTCACACTCCTCTGGCATACACCCCTGCATGCTTGGTGATGGTATTTACTTGACCAGGAATTACTGGAGTTGGTAAAGGATGCTGGACTCTCACTAGTCATGTTAAGCTAGTAGACATTCATGAAAAGAGTCAAGTAAGATGCTTTATGAATACTATGATGGGTAGATTCAGATATGTTTCAGAAGGAAAAAATGGGCACATAAATAGTATTTAAAATAAGGAAAGTACAGGCTGGAGAGATGGATCAGAAATTATTTTTTTTTCTCATTCTTTCAGAGCACCTGAGTTCTGTTCCCAGAACCCATGTTGGGCAATCTGAAGTAAGTAACCTGTGACTGACTCCAGCTGAGGAATCTCACATTTCCACATAGATGCCCTATTGTGGGTTTGATGTTTGCTACACACAATTGCCATATACTCATATACATACTGTTGAATGCAACTATCCTCTGAATCAAACAACTGTGAGCCGGGGTAATTCAGCAGCTCTGTCTACTTGCAAGGGATAATCATAACTTGGTTACTGCTCCATCACATAGGGGTGAGGAGGGTCACAGGCCACTCACTTGATTGTCTAGGTTTTCCCCACCACCTATTGTATAAAATTATGCCTTAACTGCTTGATTTTTGAATAGTCTCAGGACTATTCAAAATATTCTTGTGGGTTCCTTGGTGGTTGCAGAGGCTCTAACTCAAGACAGCAACGATGCATGTAAAACTTTAAACTAACTACTGATTTCAAAACACTTAGTGGGAATGTCCCTATTAGTTTCCAGAGATTATTTTTTATAAGGATAATGTTTCTGTAGAGAAAAGATGTTAAGAGGTTTACAAACTACAATGAAAAGGTTAGATTCAGATAGTAAATTAAGAACAGTAAAATATATTCCTCATCACCCTTAGCAATGATCTTGTAATGCAGAGCCTCATAAGGTAAATGGCTCTAAACTTAATCATTCTTTGTTTAAGAACATAAATTAATTCTTCTCAAAGGGGGCAACTACACTTATAGGATAATTTCAATGTCAGATCTGAAGTGTTTTATTTTTCCAAAAATTTTAATATATTTTTTAATTATAAGGGTGCTAAGAACACTGCAGGTGCTATAGTATACAAGAAAAAGTTCATTGTGTTTCAAAAATCTTAAATACTTTTTGTAGTACTGGGGAAAACAATCCTCTTGGAGAACAGGCAGTAAATGCATTTGCAAAATTGAGTACAGAAGGGATGATGTAACACAGAAAATTGAAAAGTCATTCTAAGGACAGTTTATATAATTGAGCTGAAGATCACAAGAGACGTTTTTAAAAGGCATATGAGGGAACATGGTATAGGGCCCTAGTTCCTTCAGAAGTAAAACTTAAATTATGCACAAATATTTATGAATCACCTTGTCACAATGGGAGTGCCCAGATTAGGTATTAATTCTAAGAGCATTTGTTCCCAATTTTATTTTCACCCACAACCAATCTGGAAGGAAAATGGACATGTTTCTAGTCAAATATCAACTTTGTTTAAAACATATGTTAAAAAAAAACAAACAACAACAACAATAACAACAAAAAAACCAAAATGTGAAACCCTGCAATGCTCATCACAAGGCTAGAAACCCAACTGATATGGTTTTCTTCTGTATTAACAAACATGATTTGGTGGATTGGTCATTCCATATGTTGAAAAAGCTTGAACCAGTGGGTTATGAAATAGCTATGACTCCAGGACAATCTGCAAGAATAAAGATGAGAGAGTGCAGTTAACACAATTTCCCAAAGAATAAAAACATAGTCATGTCATGACTTGAATAGGAAATAAGGAGATTCTTGTAGATGTAAAAGTATTGTCTTGGATGGATACCCAGAAGTGGTATGGCTGGGTCTTGAGGTAGGGCTATTCCAAGATTTCTAAGATATTGCCAGACTGATTTCCATAGTGGTTGTACAAGTTTGCACTTCCACCAGCAATGGAGAAGTGTTGCCCTTTCTCCAAAACCTGGTCAGCATGTGCTGTCATTTGAGTTTTTGATCTTAGCCTTGCTGACAGGTGTGAGATGGAATCTCAGAGTTGTCTTGAGTTGCATTTCTCTGATGATTAAGGATGTTGAGCATTTCTTCAAATGTCTCACTGCCATTAGAGATTCCTCCTTTGTGAATTTTCTGTTTAGCTCTGTTTCCCATTTTTTGACTTCTGCTATCTACCCAAATAATTCCTCACCAAACTACAAGGACATATTCTAATCTATGTTCATAGCAGCCTTACTTGTAATTGCTAGAAACTGGAAACAACCAAGATGTCCCTCAACTGACGAATGGAAAAAAAAATTGTGGACATTTACACAATGGAATACTACTCAGCTATCAGAAAAAAGGAAATCATGCAATTTGCAGCCAAATGGATGGAACTAGAAAAGATCATCCTAACTGAGTTAACTCAGACTCAGAAAGATGTACACGGCATCTATTCACTTATAATTGTATTTTAGCCATATAGTGCAGCATAACTATCCTACAACCAATAAACCAAAAAAAAAAAAAAAATCAGGAACATAGACTTTGTTACCTATCAATGGGGCAATTTGCCCTAGGGGTGCTACCATGTAGGCCCCCCAATGCAAGAGGAAGTTCTTAGCCTTCATATGACTGTTGAATTGAGAGGGTCACACCACATCGGAGGTGTGAGATGGGTGGGAGAGGGAGGAGAGGGTGAGAGGGTGGAACCGGGAGGGGTGGAAAGAGGGCACTAAGATGGAGATGTAACTTGATGTAATAAATAAACATTATAATAAAAAAGAAAAAAAGTACTGTGTTTTCAGCTTCAAGTGCAGAGCATCAGAGTTAGAAGGACCAACAACCCGGAGTATAATGCTAATAGCACACAACTATGTGAGGCTCCTGAAGAGAAACAGAAGGCAGATAGAGACTATGTGAGATTTTACTCTTCCAAGGGGATTTGGGCATAATGAAGTCTGTGAAGTTGGAACATTTTTCTGAGGTCAATCCTTGATTCATGAACAATTAGATATTTAAGCAATTGTGAACTTATTAGTTTTAGGTTTCAAAGAAGAGAGCTAAGGTCTGGAGGAACAAGAAGAAATCTAAACATCTACCAGGCACAGTATATAGACAAAAAGTAGACAACAGTGGTCTACATCAAAGCAGCAACAAGAAGCTAGAAGAAATCTTGAAGGGGCGTTAAGTTGCTACCACTATATATAGATGGATTTGGAATATAAGTCCATAAAAGTTAGTATAGTAAAACAAAAAGAATTTTTTTCTGAGGCGTATGATATTCTTTATGTTTTGGTTCAACCAAAAGTTGTAGACAGAAGAGCAAACGGAAAAGAGTTATCAATAGCTCATAACAAAATAGCTATTATAAACCAAAAAGTGTTGCCCAAAATATCGCAGTTATTTAAGTCTACTGCATAATTATGTTTAAGGCTTGAAAACATAGCTTAAGAAATTTCAGCAAATAATTAAAATTATCATTATAAACCAAAAGGGAATTGTGGAAATATAAGGGAGAGTAAGTACTGAATAAAAGTTCATCAAATAAGCTCACATGCAGATAGACTTGATTGAAGTTAGCCAAAGAAATTCAGTGAACATGAAGAGTGGTCAAAAAGAAGTTACAGATACTGAAATGTGTCAAAAGAATTGAAAAAAAAAAAAAAAAGATACCATGAGTGTAACAACAATTGAACTGGAGTTTCAGAAAGAGGCCATAGAAAGCAAGGTAATATTTGAAGAAATAAAATCATTCCAAAATTCTTGAAAGTAACCAAATTAGAAATTCAAGAAGCTCAAGAAAACCTAAGCAGAAAATCACACATAGGCAAAAATAAAGACCAGATACAAAAATAAAAGTTTAGATTCCAAGAAAATTACATATTATCTAAAGAAGAAAAAAAGTTTCATATGGCTATACAGTTCTTACCAGAAAAGACCAACTTTAGGTGCTAAAAGACCACAGTAATCTCTGAATTCATATTGTATTGAGCACTAAAGCTACATACAAAAGGCATGCTCAGTATAAACAAATTGTCCTTTGAGATCTCAAAATATATACACTAAAGGTTTGTTTAGCTCCAAAATAACAAAATAATTTCTTCTTTAATCCAGATTGAAAGACAATACTTTATATATTGTCAAAAAACCAAATTTGCTCCAGGAAAAATATTACCTGACATCCCCCCCCCCCCAGAAAAAAGGTAATTGCCCCTGAGTTAGGATTAGGGCAGGCCTCTGTTCTTATCTTTCCAGGAGACTTAAAGCAGCCACTCAAGGAATCCAGGGACAACTGGACAAGGGAAACCTCAACAGAAAACAGATCAGACACCGAAGAAGATGAGCGGCCCAGACGATCCCGCTTTGCCGACTCCCTCAATAGCTGTTTCCTCAAAAGTCTACAACCACAACTCAAAATCACTAAGATCGTTCAGCTCCACAGACTGCTCCAGCCAGAACTGCAGTAAAGGCCTGAAGATCAGCTTCTGTCTACAAACTTCTTAGGACATCTAAATAGCTGAGCACAAAAGGACTGAACATCAAATGATTCTGTTAACATTTTTAACCATTTTTCCAACGCTATTTGGGCCCCAAACAGGTTTACTATGTCCCAAATCAGCAGGAAGTCATTTATGAGAGCGACGTCCCAGGCCCAGAAGGTGGGGAGGGTGTTCCACACCCCCCCCCTTGGTTATTTGATAGATAACAGAAAATTTTGTCATTTAGGGAAAGAGACTAGAAGCTGTTAAATGGTCATGTTAAATGGGTTTTGAAGGTTAGACCTAGGGACTTCTCCCTTTTTTCTTTTCTGTATCCTTTTTTCTCTCCTATGTAGGAGTGAATAGACTTGAGAAAAAATGGGACATAGACATAGTATAGGAAAGATCAAGAAAAAAGGACAGATTATTGAATATAGCTTTATACCTTTGTATATTGATACAAAATTAATACTATATTAGGCTAAATTGGTATTGATCATTGTATATTAATGCAAAATTAAGATTGTATTGGACGACATCAGTACTGATCTTAGTATATTGATACAAAATTAAGAGTATATTTGGCCACATTGGTATTGATCTTTGTATATTGTTACAAAATTAAGGGCAACACTTCTTAAAGGTATTGTACCTAGTATTGCTTAAAAAGGAAATGTGAAGTTTTGGCCTTTTGCTACCAACCATCATAAACTGTTTAGGATAATTAAGAAATACAAACTAACAGTCATGTAAGCATGTCATTTTGTTAGTTACTGTGACAGTCTATCACAGTTATTTTCTAAGCTACTCAGAAATCAAGTTGTTAAGAGACAGCAACATTTGCTTATCTAAACATATGAGATAGATAGGGCGTCTTCAAAAACCCCAAGAGATCTGCAGAGTATGGCATTCAAAGATGTTTTCTTAAATTAAGATTTTTTTGATATCGAGACATGCCAGCTCCTGACAGCATCCCCTATTCCACTCCAAGTAGAAGATGAACATTGAAGAATCTCCAGTGTGAGATGGTTGAATTAGTGGCAAGCCTATCTCTTGGCAAAAAAAAAAAAAAAAAAAAACAAAAAAAACAAACAAACAAACAAAAAAAAAACCCTTGCTTCAACTGTAGACAGATGGCTGTCCAAAAAGGACAAAACTTGAAAGCAGGTAAGTCGACAGCCTAGCTCTGCCAAGACAGGGTAGGTAAGTCCTTCATAATTCCTGCTCTACAATTAATGTCTGTCAGAGAAACGGCGCCAAACAGCTGAAGATTGATGCTGTAATGTATGGAGAGAAAATGGGAACTGTCAAGGCAGACACTGGTATGTCATTTCTTAGTTTTGGAAGCTGAGAGCCCTGCACTTCCTATATAATCAGATATATTTATCCCTCTCAGGTCTCTGAGGTGGTTGAAGAATAGATAGCTAGAGTCTCATAATTAAATTTTAAGTTGTTTAGGAATCAAGAGGGCGTTCTGGATCTAAGAAGATGTTTTTAAAATTGTGATGCAAGTTAGTATGAAAGCTGAGTTAGATAGAGAACTTTAAACTCATGGAGATAGTTAGATAGTAGAATGTTAAAGTCAGGGACCACATACATATGGACTGGACTTTGAGAATGTATGCTAAGCCATATAACTCTCATAATTGTGGCCTATTTATTTCAGTTGTTTTGTACTGTATTTATTGTTATAAGAGAAAGAACCATTTGTTGGACTGAAAAAAAAGAATTATGCATTCTGGGGGAAGGGTGAGAGGGTAGGAGGGTGGGGCTGGGAGGGGAGAAGGGAGTGGGCTGTGATGGAGATGTAACTTGAAGTAATAAATAAACATTAAAAAAGAAAATATGAAATAAAATACTTTCAAATAAATATTTTCATAGTAAGAAATTATAAGAAAGCCTTTTTTATTTCATCAAGTTACATCTCAATCATAATCCCCTCTGTTCTCCCTCTTCTGGTCCCACCTTCCCACCCTCTTCCCCCCTCACCCTCCTATCTGCTTTAAAAAAAAAATTAAAGTGTATCTTTTTCTTCACAACAGCTCCCCCTTGCTGTCCAATAAAAGGTTCTTTTTCTTTTACCAATAAATACAATATATAAAACAATAAGAATAATAAGGCCACAATTATGGAAATTATAAGGTAAAACATACATTCCCTGTGACTAGTCCTTACATATTTGGCAACTGATATCAATATTCTATTATCCATCTATCTCCATGAGGTTAAAGTTCTATACCTAACTCAGTTTCCATCCTAACTTGCATTACCAACCTATAAACATCTCCTTAGACTAGAACATCCTTTGAATGCCATATTCTACATATCTCTTGATGGTTTTGAAGACCATCTACTTATCTGCATATATTTAAATAAACAAATGTCATTTAAAGCTAATGTGGAAGAATTTCCCATAGATACTAGAAGGTATAGGAAAAGAGTAGGGTACTCCACATTCCTTTTAAAATATTATTCTCTGAGAGTTTCATATATGTATATAATATATTTTGCCCATAAATGTTCCAGTCACCTACTCTTATCCCCTCCTCCTCATACTGAATCTCTTCTTTACAACAAGTCATCTCCTACTTCCACATGTTGCCTTTCTATTTTTGATTAGGTTTTCTTGAATGACTATGGGTACAGGCATTGTTTGCCTGAGCATAGGTTTGAACAGATCCACAATCATAGGTGTGAATTTCCCTTCAGGCCATGAGATGCCACTCCAATCTATAAGCTGTTTATTAGTCACCTTTTGTCTTATTTTCTATTGATCTCATAAAATGCCATGACCTAAAACAGGCTGAGGAGGAAAGGGTTTATTTCACTATACAGATTATAGGTTTTATCCAGGGAAGTCAGGCCAGGAGCTCAAGGCAGGAACCTGGAGCAGGAATTGATGCAGAGATGCTGCTTAGTACTTTGTCCCACATGGATATGCCTTTTTATCGCATCCAAAAGCACTAGACCAGGGCTAGCACCTCTCACAGTGAGCTGGCTCTGCCCACATTGATAATCAATCAAGAAAAAAAAAAAAACCAGCACATTCTTGCCCACAGCCTGTACTGGTAGGAGCATTTTGTCATTTGAAGTTCCTCCGTCTGAAGTGACTATAGCTTGTGTCAAGTTGAGTTACAAACTAGCCAGCACACCTCCATAGCAGTCATTCCCATTATTGCACCATTGGACACATCTTGTTAATCAGGATGGCATTGTACAACTGGAAATGTCTTTCAAGGGAATATGAATCCTTAGAGCAAAGATTTTTACCATTGCTTTATGGTTGGTGGATATGGTTTCTTTTTGAAGCAGGGCAATCACACAAATCCTCAGCAATTCCCCCAGATGGACTGAGGACCAACCTGGATGGCAAGACTCTCCAGAAGTAAAATGTACAAGTGTCGATGGACTTCACACTTATCTTTCCCCATCTTCAGTAATTCCTTGTTTTTAGACCTGGGAAACTGAGTTGCCAGTTGAGGGTTAAAGATTAAACTAAAAATCTAAGGACCAAACTTACACGAGCCTACCCTACTATGCATTTCTTTAAAATCCAAGCATTGACTTTATAACATTGCTATATAAGTTTTTTAAAATAAAAATTTAAGCTTCTATATTTTGAGAATTTCATACATGAGTACTATGTTTACATCATTTCCACCCCTTCCCTTCTCTTTCTAACTCCTTGTGTGTCCCTTCTACTCCCTCTCAAATTCATAACCTCTTAGTCTTTGTTACTGTTTTACACACAACCTGCTAAGTCTGTTTAGGGTTGCCCCTGTGTTTAAGTGGCAAGGGAGAACCCTTCTGAGTGGCTAACCTGTCAAGGGATCTCATTCCTGAAGAAAAAGGATTTTTTTTTTTTTTGTCTTCTTTTAGTAGCCATTGACTGAATGTAGCAATGTAGCTCTTCATCTAGGGGTAAGGCATTGTGATATTTCCCCAGTTGGCATATGGACTAGTGGTATCCTTATGCAGGTCTTCTTTATGAGTTCTTATTGTTGAGATTTCATGGATGCAGCTTCCCTTTTATGTCTAGCTAAGTTTAAAGGTAGTAATGAAGTTTATACTCTCATCATCTTTCACCTACATTGTGTTTAAAAAATTTAAGAATCATGAAAAACTGAAAAATAAGCAACAGAAAAAGGAGTTAAAAGAGGGGCTGGAGAGTTGGCTCAACCATTAAGAGAGCTTGCCACTTCGCAGATCTGAGTCCATTTCCCAGGAGCCATGTGCCTTGTGACTAAGGACTGTTGGCATCTCCAAATCCAAGGTATCCAACATGTTCTGTTCTTACCCCAGTGGGCCCTAGCACATACACACATGAATAAAAATAAAATCTTTAAACAATTAATTGAAGGAGTCAGGGTATACATGATTCAGATTTTTGAATTAACAAAATTCAAAAATTATCTTGATTATCTTGAGAAGGAAACAGAGAACTGGACAAAGGAATAAAATGATAGATTGCAGCAGCATTTCATATAGATGAAAAATGGATATTCTGGAGGTGAAGCATGCAGAACTTGAAACAAAGATCTCATTAGAATGGCACATATGCATATGTAATTTAGTACTTATCCTTACAGCAGTAATGAAATCCTGTCATTTGCAAGAAAATGTGTAGAACTAGAGACTTATTATGTAAAACATGCTGGATTAAAAATAACACATTTTCTCTCATGTGGAAATTATTTTTATAAAACAGACATGAAAGTAGATGGGAGGCTGAGAGTTAATCATTACAGTAAACCTGGTTAGACTGCAGAGTGCCTAAAGGATGTGGGATGTACATCTCAGGGTTGTCTGTGAGGCTGATTTCATAGATGGAAATCTTCCCTGAATATGAACAGCAGTGTAGAGCAACTTGCCTTGTTAAAGGCCAGGAACAATAACAGAAGACCTTTATAGTTGCTAGTTTTAATATCTCTCTCTCTCTCTCTCTCTCTCTCTGTCTCTCTGTCTCTTTATTCTATTAGGCATGTACAAGATTTGTTCTCCTGAGTACTAGGCAATTGATTGAAGATCTGATGAAGAGTATGAAGAGTATGAAGGAATGGAAAAACAAATTATATCAAGTAGGTTGTGTGTGTGTGTAGAATTCTTTTGATAATAACCTATATGTGTTTGCCAATTTCTTTGACGCATATATGAAAGTTGAAGAAATGGAATGGCTCTTTCCACCTTATAGGCTATGAGCTTGTGAGATACTTAAAATAGAGAATTCTGTAGGATTAATAGTATATAGGACTAGACAGCATGTTGCTTTTCTTCATCTTCACGGTTCTAACCATAAAGGGCACCCCAAATACCATTTGTAACTCAGACTAAAACAAATGAGGAAGTTCAAATTAAACAACTGGACTATAAGAATAAGAATATTTCCCAGAGAACATATGCCAACATGAATAATAAAAGAAAACTTCCAGTTAAACCAGCAGCATTTGTTGAAGATGCTGTCCTTCTTCCATTGTGCGGTTTTGGCTTCTTTGTGAAAGATTAGGTGACCATAGGTGTGTGGGTTCATTTTTGGGTCATCAATTCGATTCCATTGATCCACTGGTCTGTTTTTATACAAGTAACCTGCTGTTTTTATTACTGTTGCTCTGTAGTACAGCTTGAAATCTGGGATGGTGATACCTCCAGATGTTTTGTTTTTGTTTTTTAATTGTACAGGATTGATTTAGCTATTCTGGGTTTTTTGTTGTTCCATATGAAATTGAGAATAGCTTTTTCCAGGTCTATAAAGAACTGTGTTGGTATTTGATAGGAATTGCATTGAATCTGTATATTGCTTTTGGTAGGATGGCCATTTTTATTATATTGATCCTTCCTATCCATGAGCATGGAAGATCTTTCCATCTTCTAATGGCCTCTCAATTTCTTTCATCAAGGGCTTGATGTTCTTGTTGTACAGGTCCTTTACTTGCTTGGTTAGAATTACCCCCAGGTATTTTATATTGTTTGTAGCTATTGTGAAGGGAGATGTTTCCATGATTTCGTTCTCAGCCCATTTATTTGTTGTATAAAGAAGGGCTTCTGATATTTTTGAATTAATCTTGTATCCAGCCACCTTAGAAGGTGTTTATCAGCTGTAAGAATTCTCTGGTGGAATTTTTGGGGTCGCTTATGTATACTATCATATCGTCTGCAAATAGGGATAATTTGACTTCTTCATTTGCAATTTGTATCCCCTTGATCTCCTTTAGTTGTCTTATTGCTCTAGCAAGAACTTCAAGTACTATATTGAAGAGAAATGGTGAAAGTGGGCATCCTTATCTTGTCCCTGAGTTTAGAGGAAATGCTTCAAGTTTCTCTCCATTTAATTTGATATTGGCCCCTGGTTTGCTGTAAATTGCCTTTATTATTAATAGATTTGGACCTTGCTGGTCCAACTGGATGCCCACTTGTAAAAGAATGAAGTTAGACCCATACTTATCACCTTGTACAAAACTTAAGTCCAAGTGGATCAAAGACCTTAACATAAGGCCGGTCACACTAAGTCTACTAGAAGAGAAAGTGGGAAAAACCCTCGAACTCATTGACACAGGTGACAACTTCCTGAACAGAACACCAGCAGCTCAGGATCTAAGACCAACAATTAATAAACGGGACCTCATGAAACTGAAAAGCTTCTGTAAGGCAGAAGACACTGTCATTCGAACAAGATGGCAGCCTACAGATTGGGAAAAAATCTTCACCAACCCCACATCTGACAAAGGGCTAGTATCTAAAATTTACAAAGAACTCAGGAAATTAAATGCCAAGAAACCAAATAATCCAATTAAAAAATGGGGGAAAGAGCTAAACAGAGAATTCACAAAGGAGTAATTCCTAAAGGCCGAGAGACACTTGAAGAAATGCTCAGCATCCTTAATCATCAGAGAAATGCAACTCAAGATGACTCAGATTCCATCTCACAACTGTCAGAATGGCTAAGATCAAAAGTTCAAATGACAGCACATGCTGGTGAGGGTGTGGAGAAAGGGGAACCCTCCTCCATTGTTGGTGGGAGTCCAGGCTTGTGCAACCACTACGGAGGTCAGTATGGCGATATCTTACAAAACTTGGAATAGCTTTGCCTCAGGACCGAGGCATACCACTTCTGGGTATACATCCAAATGACTCCTCACTGAATTACAAGGAAGTTTCCTCCTCTATGTTCATAGCAGCCTTATTTGTAATAGTTAGAAACTGGAAACAACCCAGATTTCCCTCAACCAAAGAATGGATTGAAAAACTGTGGTACATCTACACAATGGAATACTACTCAGATATCGGAAACAAGGAAATCATGCAATTTTCAGCCAAATGGATGGAACTAGAGAAGCTCATCCTGAGTGAGCTAACCCAGACTCAGAAGGATGCACATGGCATCTATTCACTTATAGTCACATTTTAGCTATATAGTACAGGATATCTATACCACAACCAATGCACCAAAGGGAACATGGACATAGACTTTTTTTTTCTCTCCCTATCAATGAGACACTCTTCCCTAGTGGTACTGCCTTGTAGGCCCCCAGTGTATGAGGAGGCTCTTAGCCCTCATATGACTGCTGAACTGGGGCGGGGGGCCTGTTATGTAGGGACACTCCACTCCAGAGGAGTGGGATGGAAGGGTTAAGGGGTAGAGGGTGGGAGGGCGGGACTGGGAGGGGTGGAAAGAGGACACTGTGATAGAGATGTAACCTGAAGCAATAAATAAATAAATTAAAAAAAGAAAGGTTCTTTAAAAAGAAAAAAGAAAACTGAATAGCACAAGTCCAGGTACCATAAAAAGTAAGTCAGGTTGGGATTAAAATGTTAATTTTTTTTACAGTTAGCTAAAAATACAGCCATCATTAAAAGGTAAGTGAATATGATATTGAGTGAAAACTGAAGTAAAAAGACTATTTCAGGAGTTTTATGTTCAATCAAGACATCATTCATGTGATCTGTAAAACAGAAACAATAAGGCTTTGAAAGATATCTTAGACTATATTTTCTACATTTTTTATGTGCAGAAAGCACTTTTGAGAAGACTGTACATAAATAGAGAAACAAGTGGAAATAACTCAGGGCAAGACTTCAAATCAAAGCATTAATCCCATGAATGAGCCACTTTCATCAGAAATTCACATACAACCAGATATTCACTTGAAGTCTGTAATGTGAACATCAAATAAGGAGATTTCAGGGAGAAAAAAAATTTCTAGTGTGAATAAAACATTCTACCAGAGAAACAAATAAGAATTTGAAGAATATTTGTGATGAACAGAATAGTGAGAGTTTGTAATAACCTTAGCTGAGGGTGAGGCAAAAAGAGAAAGTTGAATGAACTTTTTCTCTTCCATTCACTTATTTCATTTACTTAAAGCTTGTGTTCAATGAAAATCAATTCTATAGCATTAGAAGTTACAGAAATGCTAAAGACAATGTACAATCAGATGCGTGTTCAGCATTAGGTAGGAAGCAAGAGGGAGCATTTGTTCATTCACACCCACACACAAGATGTTGGTATCATATGACCCCATGTCTGATAGTCATGACCTTCATGACACACCAGATAAAGGCATTCGTAAGCATCAGTGTGACACATTGCAAACAAAAGATTTTTTCTCAGGGAATGTCTACAGTTTTAAATGCTTCTGTGTGTCAAGGAAGTTCAAATAGGTTTATCACAAAATCAAACCTCAGAACAACTTCTATCTAACTTCTGAGTAACTGGTAAATGAGCTCTGAATGTGACTATTTTGACCAGGTACATTTTTATTCATGTGATTGTAGAAATAGAAGAAATATTTTTGTAAATTTAATGCGAGTTAGCCTTCAGTTTTCACTTCCCAAATGTCTGATTCATAGATTGTGCTTCTGAGCACATTTGACTTTCTAATTTTAAGGTGTGTAATTTCACCTTCTAAACAGACTATAGTTTTTTTTTAATTTTATGTCAAAAGAAGCATTAAAATATACACATTTTTATGATAAGAATGTAGTATTTGAAATTATTTGAGGTCAATACAGTTCTATTCTTTGGAACTTGTTAAGCTAATGAATCCAGAAATCTTGTTGAATGAAAATGGATGATGGGAGTTGCCTTTTTTTTTTTTTGACTTTGTTAAGTAAAATGTATTTATGATGGTTGGATTTTAGAGTGGAATGTAATCCATCACTGTCCTAGAGTGTATCAATTACTACATGAACGTCCCATATATTGTCAAATATAAAGTCACAGAGAGAGAAAGCAAAAAAAGTCTTCTGTTCCCCAAAGTGTTGGGTTAAGATATGAAACTGTGGTGTAACATATTAAATGAATCATACTGAAACAACACATTAGGGATTTACAGTAACTCCTGATCAATCTTTTTATGTACATATAAATAGAATCAAGGAAAATTTAAAAATATTATTCAATTGTTTTATGGCCTTACAGACTGAATGAACCAATGTAAAAAGAAATATGGCTATTTAAACTATTTAACCAGTATTTATATTAAATTGGTTGGGCAGCCATTAATTCTTATCCAGACATTATAAATGAGTACACAGAGTCACCACATGGATTTTAACAAACCTTGGCCTGAGTTGTGCAATCATGGCCCATCTAAGCTAGCTCTTAATTCTATTACCCAAATATGACCCCATATATACATATGTTCCCTTGGACGGCCATTCTCCACAATATGCCGATGTTCCTGGCCATGTGGAATGAGGTTCTTTTCTCTAACCCATGGTGTGTGCCTCCTTCTTGCTGCTCCTGGCTGGAATGCCTTAATTCTCTTTCTAAAGCACAGGCTTCCTGCTCTAATCCCAGGAAGTCCCACCTTTTTCTGTCTTTGCCTAATCTCAGGCCTCGGCATTTTATTTAACCAATCAGAGACAATGTAAGTAACAGACAGCAAGCAGAACCAATTAATTAACATTTAGAATGCTTAACACTACCCCAACAAACCAACTGAAAAAAATCTTTATTCCACATTCACATTTAACTCTAGATATTGACCTATTCTTGACTTCAAGGGTAGAATTTTAAGCATCCACATCTTAGAAGCACAACTGGGAAATTATGTTTCAATTTGGATGTTATCACTCTTCAACTTGTACATAAAACTCTAGCAAACAACATTACCATGCATCATCTCTCACATCCTGTCAGGCTTTCTACGCTGCAAGAAAACACAATGACAAAATGAAGTTGGGGAGGGAAGGGTTTATTTGACTTACAACTCTACACCACTTTTCATCATCAAAAGAAGTCAGGAAAGGAACGCAAACAGGGCATGAGCTGATGCAAAGGCCATGGAGGGGTTCTGCTTAGGGGTCTGGTTAACATGGCTTGCTTAGCCTGCTTTCTTATAGAGCCTAGGACCACCAGTCCAGGGAAAGCACCACTCACCATGACCTAGGTAGGTCCTCCCCCATTTATTACTAATAGAGAAAATGCTTTATAGCTGGATCTCATGGAGGTATCTCTTCAACTGAGGCTTATTCCTCTCTGGTGACACTATCTTGTGTCAAGTTGATAAACAAAATCAGTCAGTACTCAGCTTTTACATGTCTCTCAAGCCAATGATATTGGCAGATCTCAACATTTTCTGCATTGATAAAATAAGAAGTAGGGTTAATAGATTTGACGCTGACCTCTTTTTTCTTTTATTCTTTTTTTGCCATCACTAGGGTTGTGTTCAGCAGATGGGCAATAAAAGCATTTCTTGATCTGAGGTGTAAAGTCTGAAAGCAGAAGAAAGATCACAAGCAGATTGGCTGTTGACTGTAGCACATTCCCACCTGTTCTGGTGTCCTTTTAGTTGGATTTAAATAGCAGAGGTATTCTTGAAAGAGATATTTTAGTGTCAAAACAGCTCTTCAGTTTGAAAAAGTCTTTGTGGATAGAAGCATGTCAGAGGCAGCATCCATAGCCCTGGCTACCATCACTCAGATGGGCAGTCATGCTGGTGAGCCTTATGGGAGTAACTTCTGACATTCCTAGGAGATACAATCTCACAGAAAACTCTCTAATCCTCTGTCTCTTACAATCTTTCTGCCTCATCTTCTACAATGTTCCCCGTTCTTTGGGGGAGAAGTATTTTACAGATGTATCTACTGGGAATGAGCTCCACAACTCTGGGTTCTGAATGGTTGTGGCTTTTTGCACTGACTATTATCTATATCAAAAAGAAGCTTCCTTGATGAGGGTAAAGACTACATTTATCTCTGGGTGTAATAACAAATGTTTGGATATGTTAGAAATTATGCTTGATCAATAAAGTGGTGGTGATTGTAGGTTCTCCTCCAAGATCTATGACCTCACTATCACAAGCCTAGGTTAGTATGATGACTATTCTTGGTTGTCAACCTGACTACAGCTATAATTAACTAAAATCCAATTTTGGAGAGCACAGCTATGAAGAATTTTTGCTTAATTTGAGGTAGGAAGATCCATTTCTGATCTTGATCTTTAAGGGAGGAAGACACACTTTTAATCCAGATATTTTTATCTGGAAAAAGACATGCCATTAATCTGGATATTAGCATGTGAAGACACACTTTTGCTCCGGTCCAAACATACTGCTGGAAGCCTATATAAGGACATGTAGGGAGAAAAAAGCTTTTGCTCTTTACCTGCTTGTTCTCACCTTGCTACCACGTCTTCATGGACATTGGATACCACTTCTTCATGGACATTGGATACCACTTCTTCATGGACATTGGATACCACTTCTTCATGGACATTGGATACCACTTCTTCATGGACATTGGATACCACTTCTTTGGGATTACAAATCCTACTAAATTTCAGCTGAGACATCTAGCCTTATGGACTGAGCAACTTCTAGATTCTTGAACTTTCCATTCATAGCCAGCATTTTTGGATTAGCTGGACCATTGGACCATAGACTAAGTCATTCTAAATAAATGCATTTACACACACATTCATTTTAAAATATACATATATTAATTTTATGATATGTTATAATATACATATACAGATATATTATGTATAATATATATATATTTATTTATATTTAAAGTACTGTTAACTCTCGAGAACCCTGACCAATACAATTACCCTCAAGGAGACATTCTGTTTTTTT
Organism: Lophiomys imhausi; assembly: GCA_907164525.1. Taxonomy (NCBI): domain Eukaryota; kingdom Metazoa; phylum Chordata; class Mammalia; order Rodentia; family Muridae; genus Lophiomys; species Lophiomys imhausi. The sequence goes on from CAJQZJ010001064.1 coordinate 595,394, forward strand.
TCTTTATTCTTCTCTCATATAATACATCCTGATAGCATCCTCCCTTCTCTCAACTCCTCCAAGTCCACCTTCCCTCATCCCCCAGATCCACTGCTCCCCTGTTTCCCTTCAGAAAAGAGCTGGCCTCCCAGGGATTTCAATTTGATAGGGCATAACAATATCTAACAAGACTAGGCCCAAACCCTCATATCAAGGCTGGACAAGGCAAAACATTAGGATGAAAAGGGTCCCAAAGCAGACGAAAGAGTCAGGGAAACCTCAACTTCCACTGTCCTGTGTCCCACACATAGTCAAAAAGCTAAACATTCTTAACAATAAATATCAGCCAAATTTCACAGAGAGGTTGCCAGAACGTATGCATATTCACATCTATTCTTTTGGTGTCTTAGTCCATTTTATGTTTCTAAAACAAAATAAGTAAGACTGAGTAAATTATGAGGATCAGTATTTTATTGATTATGCAGGTCTTGTGGCTGGATAGTCTTTGAGAATGGCATTGGCATCTGTTTGGCATTTAGTGAGTTCCCTGGCAGCCTTGTAATGTGGTGGACAGAATTTCATGATGACTTTACTAATCAGAGTTCTCTAGAGGAAAATAACTGATTTAATAAATGCTGTAAGTGAGATTGATTCGATTGTTTATACTACAGTGGCTAGTTAGTTCAACAATGGCCATCTGCACACTGGAGAAGCTGTTTATTTTAGAAGTTCAAGGAAATTGGGTTTTGGTGTCAGTTAAGAATGATACCAGCTTTAGCAGCAACAATAGGACACAGAAACTCACCAATAAGAAGCCAAGACAAGCAAGCACACAGAACTGCTCTTTGCTGGAACTTCTTTTTTGTTTTTTAATTTATAGTATTTTTAACTTTTTGAAATTATAATATGATCACATAATTAATGTCTCTTCCTCTCTCCACCCTTCCCAATTACTCCTGCTCTCTCAGTCAGTGATGTAATTGTTGTCATATACACCCCGTACCTCCAAAACACACTTACTGTATATGTAAACATCTTTAAGGACTTCTTTATATCTTGGCAACTGTTGAAAAGTTTTGTCCACTCTTGGGGAGTGGAGTTCTACCATTTGTGTGTGTGTGTGTGTGTATGTGTGTGTGTGTGTGTGTGTGTGTGTGTGTGTGTGTGTGTGTGTGTGAGATGCTCTGATAGACCTGACAAATAATGTAGCGCATACTTGATTACAGATACAATCAAACAAATAGTCCAGTTTATATCACTCTTGACCAGACAGACAAAGCTTGCTAGTTGTTTCCCCTCCTTTTTCATAAATTCGTAAATGTTATAAGAATTTAACCTTAGTGTCTCATTCATCTCTAGTTAACATGAAAAGTCTCCACCTTCAACTATAATTAATATGACTCAGGGAATTAAAAATAAGAATTTGAACACTGTCCTAAACTATAACAACACTAAAATATGATTTTTTCATAATTTAATACCACTCTTTTCATAATTCAGTTTCAAGAATTAAACATTACACAGGATTCAACAGTACATCTGGGGCCTTTATCTGTGTCCTAGGACCCCTCCCACTCTAGTCTCTTTCTAACATTAAGGTGGACCCCAAAGTGTTCATTGGAGCTTTGATTTACTTCACACAGTCAACAAAGTACCCATTAACAGATGTTCCATGTACAACCAAACAATGAAAACTGCATCATAAATTCCAAGAGTCCCAGGTGACATGAATGTTTCAGTAGTAAAACAGCACTGAATGTATTTACTATCAGCACATCTTCCTGGTTAGACACCATCAAGGCACAAGCATTTAAAATAAAGGAAAACATTTCTTATAAATAGCATCTAAATCCAAGGAAATTGCATCCTTTGATAAAACAAAATGGAGATTGTACCTTAAAGATATTTCTATGATGTTTATTTTACCTCACAGCTTTCGAAGTTGTGTCAAGATTTGTACTGGGGTTGTTTCTGGTTATTAATATTGTTAGTTTTTCTTGTTTTATTGAAGAAATAATTTCTACCTACAGCATTGATTTTGTTTCTTGTAGATATAAAACATGAGTTCCTGACCTTGAGTTCTATGGTACAGGCTTTCAAAATATAAATTTAATCCTTGTGTGAATACATTAAACATGTTATTCAACTGAGCTGGTCATCTTTGTCTCTCTCATATGCAACTTACATGAATTAATCATTGATAAACTGAATTTAGTGAGGTGTTTTTGGCTCATTGGCCAAGTAACAACCAGTGTAAAATGGTGCCAAATGAAGCCAACATCTTCAAGGAAGTAGCAAGATGGCATGCTAAACAGGTAGCTAGCAGCCTTCTTAAGCATGAGGACACAATGCACATTTAATCCACTTTTTAGATTATAATTACATTTTCCCCTCTTAGAAGATAGCTTAATTGTCTTTTGAGAGACTTCATACAGCATCTGATGGAAACAGATGCAGAGACCTACAGCCAAACATTAGACAGAGCTTGGGGAGTCTTGTGCAGGGAAGTGTTGAGGAAGCCAGAGTGGTCAAGGACACCACAAGAAGACCCACAGAGCCAACCACCCTGGTCCCATGGGGGCTCACATAGACTGAACCACCAACCAAAGAACATGCATGGGCTAGACCTAGGCCCTCTACACATATGTAGCAGATATGCAGCTTGGTCTTCATGTGCATCCCCAAACAATTAGAGTGGAAATTGTCTTTGACTCTGTTGCCTGTCTTTGGATCCCTTTCCCACAGCTGGGCTGCCTTGTTTGGCTTCAGTGGGAGAAGATGTGCTTAGACCTACTGTGATTTGATGCACTAGGGTGGGTTGGTACCCATGGGGGGACCTCCCCTTCTCTGAAGAGAAGGGGAAGGGGAAATGGGGGCAGGTGGTGTAAGGGTGGAACTGGGGCCTATGATTAGGCTGTAAAGTGAATAAATAAATAAGTTAATGAAAAAAATCAAGAAAAAACCCAATTACTTATGTAATATGGGCATGCATGTATGTGGTGTATGCACACATGTTTAATGTTATATGTATCTTCTTTTGTGTGCATGTAGATGCCAGAGGAGAACTTTAAATATACCACTCTGCCAGTCTGACATAGTTTGTTTTAAATGTCAACTTATCACAATTTTGAATCACTTGACCAGGGAGCTTTAATGACAGAATTGTCCTTATTACCTGAGTTGAAGTGAAAAGATGGCCCCAGTTGTAGACTCTGGTAGGAGCTCAGATAAAAAATGAGCATAGCAGGGGAATGGCAGGATGAAGATTATTTACCTTTTGCCTGCCCAGCCTTCTTTCTTGTTCCCGTGCAGATTTACCATATTGCTATTGCTTCTGATTCTTTTGATGACATCAGCACCAGAGTTCCCAGGCTTACCAGGCAGACTGAGGGCCAGTGGCTCTCCAGGAACCCTCGAGGTCTTTGGGGGTAAAATTGGAACTTATGAGATATCGTCATATTTTTCCCAAGTCATTAATTAAAGTTTATTACTTCTTTGCCCAAGTACTATTTCAATGAAAAAAACCAGTTGGCCTTCAAGAGGGAGATGACCATTGCAGGGCTACTGTGATTTTTGAGTCATCTGCCTGCAAGGATCCAGCAACTAGACATTCTCAGTCTCTGGTGTGAAACTAGTGTTATTAATATTTCAACACTATCAGGTAATCTGATTTAATAATTGTTTTATGGGCACAAATATGAACTTATTCTGTCATTTCTGCTCCTGGAGACAACTGTGACTAATATACTCTCTGTACCTTGTTCATTGGCACAGAATCCCTCAGTGAACCCGGACTTAGCTTTGCATGCTACAAGCCCCAGTGATCCCCCTTTCTCTACTTGGATTACAGGACATAAGAATGCACTGGGTCTTTCCATGGGACTGGGATCTAGACTTTAGTCGTCAAGCTTGCACAGCAAATACTATTGCCCACTGAGCCATCTCTCCAACCTCAACAATGAGTTTCATTCCACAAAGCATCTGTTGAACATGTCATGTAATGAAGCAAAACCACATGACTATTTTTATTACTGGAAAGGAATCATTGACCTATATAGCCACCAGGCCATTCCTGGAACCCTTCTGAATCTAAAAAAAAATGACTTTGTTATTCAGTACTACTTGTGATTGTGTGTGTGTCCTCCTAAAAATAAATAAGAGGACAATTTTTTCTTGACTAAAGGCTTTAATAATATGTACTTGCCATGAGTTTTTCCATGCTGTGATGGTTTGAATGAAATGCCCTCATAGACTCATAGGGGGTGACATTATTGGACATGTGGCCTTGTGAGAGTAGGTGTGGCCTTGATGGAAGCAGTGTGTCACAGGAGTTGGACTTTAAGATTTCAGAAACTCGAGCCAGGTCCAGTGTCACTTTCTCTTCCTGTTGCCTGCTGATCCAGATGTAGGACTCTCGGCTACTTCTCCAGCACCATGACTGTCTGAATGCCAGTATGCTTCCTGCCATGACAATAATGGACTAAACCTCTGAACCTTTAAGACAGGCCCAATTAAATGTTTCCCTGTATGGGAGTTGCCATGGTCACGGTATCCATTCATAGCAATAAAACCCTAACCAAGGCATTTGCCATTCCACATTCAATTAGAACCTCAGAAAGGTGACTCTAAATAGATATTGAAGCAATAGTGACAAAGAATGCCAGAATTAGACATCCAGAGAAATGGATGATCATGATACCAAGGTAGAGAAAAGATCATGGACCAACAGGCCTTTACATTAAAACAGTGCTTGGAAAAGGATGTACTTTGATTTAATGACTTGGGGAAAACACGAAGATATACCTAGGATGTAAAACAAAAATTTCCACACATAGCCAAAGCTTATCAGACTAGTACATAAATTCCTTGCTAGAAAGGACTGAGAACATCCAAGATAGAAACCCTCACTTGTGCTTGGCTTAGCAGATGGCTTTCTCTCCATGAATAATTTGGTCTCAAGTATGGGATACATCTTTTTAAAGTCAAAGTGCCTTTAACAAAATTTCTTGTTAACTTAATTCTTTTGGAATTTAAGTGCTGTAGCCTATACCCCTGGGGTGCTTTAGATCATTTCATGTTCATTAAAATCACACTCAGAAGGAATTGATTGATGCTGAAGGGGCCATTCACAATTACTGAGTGTGTATCTATTGTGAATGAAGAGACAATCCCACCTTCATATTCCTTATTATTTAAATGATAAGTAATTGGCTACTTTTTTTCAAGATCTAAAGGACAAAAGACACAAATTTAAAATCATTTCATTTTTGTGTATATGTGTGTGCCTGCTTGTCTATATACACACACATATGAGCAGTGCCTATGAAGGCAAGAAGAGTGTGTTGTGTATCTTTGAACTAGAGATATCGTTAGTTGTGAACCACCTGATGTGGGTTCTGGGACCGGAACTTGGGTCCTCTGTAGAACAGCTAGTGCTCTTATCTGCTGAGTCATCTCTCCAGCCCTCGAATGACAGAGATTTATACTGTAAAAAATATAAATTTAAATAGATATGCATAAGCACTTACATATCTTAACATATGCCAATGTGTTCACAATATTCAAGTAGTTGCACAGAATTTTCAAAATTATTGATACTGTTTATTTTTGTACAGTCCACTTTGTAGTTTATATTCAATTTGTTCTTTTTCACTACTCATTAACTTGTCCTAGCATGCTTGCAATTTGAAAATAGTACCTGATTTGATCATTAAGTATATTTGTATGGGATTTTTATAAAGCATTCCCTAGAATTGAGGATGAAGTTTTAGGTACAAACAAAAATGACTTTGCAAAAACACTAGAACCATAATAAGAAAAAACCCACAAAACAAAAAAGACATTTCAACCCAGTGCTTAGGATGTGGCTCATTTAACAAATATTTTGAGGTTGATTTCTGAGTCAGATGCTAAGATCTCAGATTATTGCAAGAAATAAGCTAGAAAACCAACTACCTTTTAGAGCATTTCAGCCTTTAAGTGAACAAGATTATTTACTAAGAAATCAAATGGAATATGACATGTTTTATTACTAGAGGAAGTATGTTCTCTTATGGGAAAAGAATGAGAAGACTTTACATAAAAAAAGGAGACTTCTTGGGAAAGAAAGATTTGAATAATGAATAAGACTTGGCTATTATTCATTACTAAGAGCCCTCAGTAAAGCTGAATTTGTGGAGATTTAAAATAACATTATTTTCTTCAGTGATGTAGCCCCTGAAAGGTCGATTCCCCATTCTTCAGTAAATGATCTCACACTCATGCTGATGGGAGCAACCTTAAGCAAACTCTATGACTCACAATAAAGATAACAAAGAATGGGAGCTTTACACAAAGAAGAATGGTGTCAGCAGAAGAGATATGGAACTGAAGAGGGGCTAATGGAAGTTGAAAACAACTAAAATTTGTGATATGCCTGCATGGAAGAATCAAAAAATAGTGTTTTAAATGTTTTTGTACATGTTCATATTTATGTGTGCCTATGTGTGAGTGCTAATGCACATGTGTGTAAAGGTGGATGCCCAGGTGTGTGTATGTGTGTGTGTGTGTGTGTATGTGCGTGTGTGCATGTGTGTGTATGTGCATATAGAGACCAGAGTAAAACCATTGTTTTTTGGTGTTATCTTTAAGAATATCCTCGACCTACTTTGAGATAGGATCTCTTACTGGCTTATAATAAACCATTAGGCTAGACTGGCTGGGTTTCAAGTCACAGGGATCCTCCTGTATCCCCATTGCTGGGATTACAAGCATGTATCAGTACACCAGAGATTTCTAGATTGGTTCTCAGTATCTAACTTGAGTCCTTATGCTGGCATGGCAAACATTTTATTGACTGAGGCATTTCCTTAGTTCTAGAAATGATGTTTCATACAAAGGAGACTGGATATGGCAGTGTGTTGAGTAAGATTCAATCTGAAAGAGTGACAGGACAGTGTTGACTATGCCAGGGAAATAGTCTACTGCTGATAGAGCTCAAACTGAAAGCTTAAGGATGAGTTAGATATATGTAGGACCTTCACCTGCTCTTGTGTATTGGATTACTTCCTAAAATTTATCTGACCGAAAGAAAGGGTCAGACAGAAGGCAAGGAAGGACAGCAAAAGTGAAGCCAGAGTTAACAAAGCTCCAGCAGCTGTCCACTGAGTGTTTGTAATGTCAATCTTTGCTAAGCATGAGGAACTTCAGTGTGGTGGCAAGGCTGAAACAGAGAGAGCAATGGGCAGAAGAGGTAGCTGGAGATAGTTAAATGCTAACTCAAGTCTGGATAAGGTTGGATATTTTGTTATGTTGGAAAGCAAGTAGCATTGTCTGGATACATTGACAGTTGTAGACTGCAGTATTTCAATTCTGTATATCTCCCTATTTATATGTTTATAGCAACATTAGCCAAATAATTTTGAGGCTTCTCTCTCTTCATTGACAATTTAATTGCATGGAGGCACAGTTTTTTTTAAAAATACATATTTTATTTCTATATTTCAGAAAAACTATTGAATAAATGAAACAGGGCTGATGCACATATGAACTCAGGGAGATTAAAACAGCTTGCACAAGATTTACGGAGACTCAAACCAGATCAAATGCCATCATGGAGGAGAGAAGGTAGGCACAAAGTCCCATTCCAAGCTGGGAAACTAATGGCATTTTATTGTTACTTGGAGAGAGTTCATTTTCATCAATGATTTTGATATATTGTCTGCACTCTAGGTGGGCCTCATATCCAGAAGCAGTTGGCCAACACAAACTGGATTCAATTTTATTTCCTTTGGGGGAGAGAGAGAGAGAGAGAGAGAGAGAGAGAGAGAGAGAGAGAGAGAGAGAGAGAGAATACATATTAAGTTGGGTGCATGGGGAGGTAGGTGAAGATCTGGCAGGAGTTGGGAAATTAATATGATCAAAAGTTGTTGTATGAAATTCTCAAACAATAAACCATAACATTATTTAAAACCAAAAAGAATGGAAGAAGTAAAAATTAAATTATCTTAAGCTATATGATAAACATGTAAAAATTATACTAGATGTTTTTGCTATCCTCTTTCTGAAATGTTTGAATCCATCCATTAACCTCCCTTATGTATACCACCAGACACTTTACATTGCAAGAATTAGAGAGGCCCTGTGCAAACAGTATGAAACTTACTGGTAGGCTTCTAAAATGCACAAAATTGCTACATGTCGTAATAAGATACTCCCTCACATAGTATTAAGTTACACTAAGAGCTGAAATACCAACACCTGTAAGAGATTCTGAAGGTTTCAGTGGAGTGGTATTAGTCTAAATAACCTCACTGATATACAATTTCTATAAATAAGGAGTAAGTGTTTTTGTTGTACTGTGTATTGTCTATTGTTTTAAGTTAATTACCAGACATATTTAAAAATGACCAGAGCATTTTAATGCTTATTTTTCTTTTATAAAATTGAACATTGTGCAAGAGTTTAGCAACATTCATGCAGCTATTATACTTGGGGATTCTCAGCTTGTACTGCGTATGTCCCTCGGGAAGCTGTCATCTTGACAGAACCCCTCATGGTCTTTGATTACTTTGACATATATTTTCAATAATTCAAAAATATTATAGATTCACCTCATACACTCTTCAGCCAGATCTGAAATCTTTGAAGACTTTTAAAGTACAAACCTTATATTTGAGTAATATTTTCTAAAAAGCTTTGTGGAGAAAAAAGTTGCGAGATATGAAAAACAAAAGGACAATAAATAGAATCTGTGCTCTGAGAAGGTTATTAAATATGGAATCAGAGAAACCGCAGTGAATTTAACTGCAGGTAACAGGAGGGAAGAAGGGAGAGGATTGAAGCAGCTGGGCTGAAGTTTAAAGAAGTTCCAGTGGGTAGCAGAGCAATTTTGGTTCATTGATTTCTATTTTCTCTCTGGAGTGGGTAGTGAAATCATCTGTTGACTGTGAGGGATGGGGAGGTGGAGTTTGTTGAAAGGAAAGAACCTACTTCCAAACTGATGCTCTATTCTCTCTGGTGATATAAGATACCCTTTTTCATGATCCTTCCTCAGTTGAAAACGTGTCTCACATTTGACTGGAACTACACACAATATTCTGGATTGATTAACAAGAAAGCTATACAAATTTGAAATGTATTCAAAAGTACATGTACAAGCAACTCTAATTTCACCTAAGGGCTGTTGCTTATATGAATGCATTTTCATGCTATATTTTACTTCCTTAGTTCTATCCACCCCCTCCTCCTATGCGCTCAAGTTGCTCTCAAAGCTTTGATATAATTTTATGTCTTTTCCATGTTAAATAATTACATATAAACAGATGCATGCAAACACAGGAATTACTATGTACCCATCTATTCATCCCTCATCTATGTCTCTGTTTGTAAAAACACACATACACACATTTATTATTGTTCTTTAGAATCTGATGATAAAACACATTTCCCTGGACATTTATTTTTCTGAGTATGGAAAGTCATGAGAATTCTTCAAGTCAATTGATAAATCTTAGCATTCTCTTTTTCAGACAGAGTTACATAAGAGTGTCACTATGCCCTCTTTTAACCAGCTTTACTCTTTATTGACAACTTTTCCTTGCTGAGTTTTGCCACTACAAACAACATTGCTGATACTATTGTCATATCTTTATGTCTTCATGCTTTATTTTTATGGGTAGGTCTCAGGAAAGTTCTAAGATCAAGGGTATAGTCAGTATAGATTTCAAAGATGTTGCCAGATTGCTTTTAGAGAAGCTCTAAAACTTTACATTTCTGGCACTGGGGAAAAGGCTACACTTTTCCCACAGGCTTTGTACCATAAATGGCATGTTTCTTTCTTTTAAGAAAATGTTTATGGATTTCATAAATATGAGGGATCTGTTATTGTTTATCTAATTTGCATCTTGCTGATGACTGGAGAAGTTCAGTATCTTATATGCTATTTTGCTTGTTTAAATAACTGTTCTATGAATTATTCAAATAGTGTATCCATTGTCCACTTTGACAAATTTGCAAGCATCCTTTGCTTGCCCAAGTATACATTTATGTGCTTGTGTGCACAAATGCGTGTGTGTGTGTTTGTGTATGAGCATACGCATATGCATGAGTGTGTTTATGAGCATATGTGTATGCATGAATATGTGTGTAGATGAGTCTGTATGTGCATGACCGTGTGTAAAATGTATTTGTATATGTGTGTTTGTATACTTGCCTACATCTACAATCTTCATAATGAATATGATCAGAATCTTGCTTATTAAGTTTGATTATTTTTCTTTGAAACTTAGGTTCACTATTAAGCGTAACTTTTTCTTCAATATTTGTAATTTTCTAATATTATTTAAGAAATGTTCACTTACTAAAGAACATGAAATAGTCAATAATTTTATAAGTTTTCAATTTCCTCTTACATTACTTTTAATTCTCAAATATACTTGGTGTTTTTCTTTTTTCTTTTCTTTCTTTTTCCTTTTTCTTTTCTTCTCTCTCTCTCTCTCTCTTTGGAATTTTGAGATAAATTTATCTGCATAACTTTGGTGGCTCTGGAACTCACTCTGTACACCAGTCTGTCCTTGAACTCAGAGAGATGTGCATGAATCTGCCTCTGTCTCTGCCTCCTGAGTACTAGGATAAAAGGTGTGTGCCAACATAACCCAGATGGTGTTTGGTTTTCATGTGTGGCAAATTTTATAGATTTTTATATAGTCTAACTTCCCTCAAATTGTATTTTCTGACATTTGCCTACTATCAAAAGTAGAAACTATTATAAACTACTATCTAAGTAGTTTATAATAGTCTAATCCAAGTTATTACAGAGAAGATGTTCCTAACAAGAGACTAAAAGAAAATGTGTAAAAATCAGTGCTTTGTAGCCAATAACTTGCCACCTTTCTCCACATCTATTAAGTGATTGTTATTATTATTATTATTATTATTATTATTATTATCACCTCTACCTGTCATTTCACCCCCCCAGCTTCCCACCGAATGCCTAATTGAAATTAGGGAATGCTAGTAGATAATCCCTACCATTAATTGTAACTTCAATAGAGCATGGTTACATTAGCCTCTGAACTAGGGCACTTCATGTAACTATTATGTCATTTCTACTTGTACCAATGAAAATGTCTGCAGTTGAGATTCATCATCTAAAAAATATCACCTTCATGATTCTGTTCATACCTAAGAACAAGATGCATGCACTAACTTAATCTCCCATTGTCTGAGAAGACATTTACCACCCTTCCCAGAATAGGGTAACCTGACTCAGACTTGGCTCATTCACAGGCTTCTTTGGACAGTGGAAAAGGGCAGGTGCCAGACAATAACTTAATGACAGAGTTGCTGTATTACAGTAATGCTGAGTTCATACATGGGAGATAATAAACGTCCTTGAAGATTAGAACCAGTACTGCTTAATAAAAAGCCTATATTTCCCATTCTCTGCCATTTCATGTTCATGTTTTAGGACATCTCAAAACAGCTTCTTAGAATAAATATCAAAAATCATGAATAATTAAGGCAGGTGTTCATTCTGTCACGTGACTAAGTCACATCCATGTTGGCTATGGCTGTGTTTCATAATAAATGATTCAAGCAGGAAACTGTCTCATTCAACATTTATATTCCTTGGCTTAACACTATATTATCTATGAAATTTGAACCACCCTAATTCATCTTTAAATTTAATTTAATATGGTAACTAATAATCTCAAGTCAAATAATTTATAGAACCTTACAACTTTCTTAGAATTGATTATCCTAACAATAAAATTTACAGATTTTTTGTCATTTTCCAGAATGTCCTTATGACTGAAGAAATATCAAAGCTCAGACTTTTGGGATCTATTACTCTCTTACTGGTTGGTCTAGCTAGGACCTTACATCCTTATATCATCCTAAGAAGTTATAAATTAAAATAAGAATGAAAATGGGAATATTAGAATACAAAAGATAAGTATATTTTCTCTTAGTGTGATGTAAAAAACACTATTTCGCTATTTTTCTGCCTTTCCTTTTGTGATCTCCATTAAAGGGAATGAAGAGAATCTATTTCCATGCCTTTTCTTCCTGGGCATGCAATGTTCTGTGGAAGTGTACCATTGGTAAAGGACAATGAAGGAAGCTGAAAGTAAAGAAAGTACAAGGTTGATCTATAGGGCTTTGATAAAACTGTCCTGTCATTAAAAACAAAAAACTGTGGTACATTTACACAATGGAATACTACTCAGCTATCAGAAACAATGAAATCATGAAATTTGCAGCCAAATAGATGGAACTAAATAAAAAGCTCATTCTGAGTGAGCTAACCCAGACTCAGAAGGATGCACATGACATCTATTCACTTATAATCAGATTTTAGCTATATAGTACAGGATAACTATATTACAGTCAATGCACCAAAGGGAACAGGGACATAGACTCTGTTACCTGTTACTGGAACACTTTACCCTAGTGGTGCTGCCATGTTGGCCCCTACTACATATGGAAGCATTTAGCCCTCATAAGACTGCTAAACTGTGGCAAGGACTGATATGTAAGGACACCCCACACCAGAGGAGTAGGATAGGTGGGAGAGTGGGGAGAGGGTGGGAGGATGGGACCAAGAGGGGTATAAAGAGGGTACTGTGATGGAGTGGTAACTTGAAGTAATAAATAAACATAAAACATAACAAAACAAAACTGTCCTATCAATGCCATCAGCTAACGATCCAATGACAATGATGAGTAAGGGGTCACTTGTCTGACCTTTCACACTGTTGTTCTTTAGAACTGTGGCATCTCATTGATGGCATGTCCTGTCCCTTACTCATTGTCCTTATCTAACTCACCAGAAGGAAATGAGCAGAAAAATCTCATCTTGATTTCCTAGTTTACCTCTAGTCTTAGTGCTTTAATGAGCATTTTCTTTTCTGTTTTTGTTTCTGTTTCATGGTGCTGAGGATAATTCCCAGAGCATCTCAGTTGCTAGCAAAGTACCCTATTACACATTTATATGCCAGAGGTTTAGGTCAGTAAAAATAACATGTGATTTTTTTTTAAGTGTGGGCAAATGATATCTTTTCTTGTTAACACTATTAAAAGATGTGTGTTTACAAAAGAAAGAATGAATAAAGAATGAAAGAAAGGAAGAGTTGGGGTTCAAATATCTCATCCAAGGGAAGACTTTTTTTTTAATAATTTATTTTTTATTTCTTCAAGTTACATCTCAATCACAATCCCCTCCCTACTCCCCCCTCCAGTCCCACCCTTCCACCCTCCGCCCCCTCAAACCCCCATCCTCTTCCCCCCTTTTTTTTCTTAGTTTAAGGTATTTCTTTTTCCCCCCAACAGCTCTCCCTTTCAGTCCAACAAATGGTTCTTTTTGTTATAACTATAAATACATTACAAAACAACAGAAATAAATAGGCTACAATTATGAGAGTTATATGGCTTAGCACACATTCCCAATGTCCAGTCCATATGTATTTGGCACCTGACTTTAACATTCTACTATCTAACCATCTCTATGAGTTTAAAGATCTATATCTAACTCAGCTTTCATACTAACTTACCTCACAATTTTAAAAATATGTTCTTAGATCCAGAACACCCTCTTGATTCCTAAACAACTCAAAATTTAACTATGAGACTCTAGCTATCTATTCTTCAACCACCTCAGAGACCTGAGAGGGATAAATATATCTGATTGTATAGGAAGTTCAGGGCCTGCAGCTTTCAAAACTAAGAAATGACATACCAGTGGCTGCCTAGACAGTTCCCATTTTCTCTCCATACATTACAGCATCAATCTTCAGCCATTTGGCCCCGTTTCTTTGACAGATATTGATTGTAGAGCAGGAATTATGAAGGACTTACCTACCCTGTCTTGGCAGAGCTAGGCTGTCGACTTACCTGCTTCCAAGTTTTGTCCTTCTTGGACATCATTCTGTCTACAGTTGAAGCAAGGAGTTTTTTCTTGCCAAGAGATAGGCTTGCCACTAATTCAACCATCTCCCACTGGAGATTCTTCGATGCTCATCTTCTACTTGGAGTAGAATGGGGGTGCTGTCAGGAGCTGACATGTCTTGATATCAAAAAATCTTAAATTAAGAAAACATCTTTCAGTGCCATATTCTGCAGATCTCTTGAGGTTTTTGAAGATGCCCTATCTATCTCTTATATTTAGATAAGCAAATATTGCTTTTCTCTTAGCAACTTGATTTCTGATTAGCTTAGAAAATAACTGTGATAGACTGTCATAGTAACTAACAAAATGACACATTTTCATGTCTATTAGTTTCCATTTCTTAATTATCCTAAACAGTTTATGACGGTTGGTAGCAAGAGACCAAAACTTGACATTTCATTTTTAAGCATTACTAGGAACAATACTTTTAAGAATCGTTACCCTTAATTTTGTATCAATATACAAAGATCAATACCAATGTAGCCAAATATAATCTTAATTTTGTATCAATATACAAAGATCAGTACCGATGTAGCCCAATACAATCTTAATTTTACATCAATATACTAGGGTCAATACCATTGTGGCCAAATATAATCTTAATTTTGTATCAGTATACAAAGATCAATACCAATGTAGCCCTATACAATCTTAATTTTGCATTAATATACAATGATCAATACCAACTTAGCCAAATATAATATTAATTTTGTATCAGTATACAAAGGTATAAGGCCATATTCAATAATCTGTCCTTTTTTCTTGATCTTTCCTATACTATGTTTATGTTCCATTTTTCTTACGTCTGTTCACTCCTACATAGGAGAGAAAGAAGGATACAGAAAAGAAAAAGAGAGAAGTCCCTGGGTCTAACCTCCAAAACCCATTTAACAAGACCATTTAACAGCTTGTAGTCTTTTCCCCTAAACAACAAAATTTTCTATTATCTCTCAAATAACCAAAGAGGGGAGGACACCCTCCCCACCTTCTGAGGATGGGACATTGTTCTCTTAAAATGACTTCCTGCTGATTTGGGACATAGTAAACCTGTTTGGGGCCCAAATAAGAATGGAAAAATGGTTAAAAATGTTATTAGAATCATTTGATGTTCAGTCCAAATCTCTCTTCCCACCTACATTTTATTTTTTAGGATGATAATTTTATATGCTCTGAAAAGGTATGAGAACACTAGTATTCCTATATTACAATGAATATTTATAAATACCTAATATTAATTTTAGATTAATGTTAAGTAATATTTATTTAAGAGGAACAGAACAATAACTTTAACATCTGGATGGAATTGCTAATTCTTCATGAAATATAATACTCACAGCTCTTTTTAGGTCTTTCTCCAAATGATCCAGAGCTATGGCAAATGATTCTGAGCTTAGTAATGTTATGTTCCTAACCATGCTGGGGATTAACTTGGCCACACAAATGCACTCACCCACACCCACATATGCACAGACACCCACACACCCACATACACTCACACACACACAGTGCTAAATAGTATAAAACCATCAAATAGTGGCAGCCCACAGTTAACATAAATTAGCAAGTAAAAATCTCACAGAAGTTTCTTTTATATTAGTATGGCACATTAGATGAAGGAGAAAGAAATGATGTACTGTTTGGGGGAGGAAATCTGGGAAACATCCCAATTAGAGGATTCAAAATGAGTTAGTCCTTGCCATGAGTGGGCAAAGAGGCATGCATTGATTTGGTAAACACATATGGACTGTTTTTAGTTTCTCAGCAGGAACTAATTTTTAAATTTGTCTTTTCAGAGCACTGTTTGTTTCTGTATTTATTTTGAATCCACTGCGCTGTCTATGTTAGTTGTTTATATTACTGAAAATATCTTGGATGGAGAAAAATGTATTTATTTTCATAATAATGAACATGGTGAAGCATTTCTGAATATTGATAAAAATCTAATAAAATTAAATCAGCAAATAGACAGAAAGTATTTAATTTTCTTTACAGACCAATAAAGAAAATAGAGGAGTAACTCAACACAAGAAAACTTAAAAACCCATCTGGTAATTAAAAGCCTCAATAGAGTTGGTGTCACTAAGCATTTTCCAACACTCAGCTTTGTGAAGACACCTAGAGAAGGACTCTTCTTGGAAGAAGGAGTGTCCAGATGAAGGCCGTTGGCTACGAGAATGTTGTATTTGTTGAGATGGGCTGGCATTCACACAGCAATGGTTTTAAAAGTGCAAATCCCAGGTCAGCAGCATCAGCCTATGTGGAAAATTGTTACAATAGCAAGTTTTAACCTCAGCCCAGATCGGTCTATAAAGCCCTCTGGTTGGTTCTGATGGAGACCTATTGGTCTGAACGAAGCACAACCATCAGGTAGTGACAGGAAGGAAGGTTAGAAAAGTAACTAGCTGACGAAATTGGGCCCTGCAGATTCAGGGAGGATTTATAAAGGTTATGCATATGTGTCAACTTGGCTAGGATATGGTGCCCAGATACTCAGTCAAGCATTATTCTACATGTTTCTATGAGGGCAGATGAGACTAATATTTATTTATTTTTTATTAATAAATAAATTTATTTATTTGTTGCTTCAAAAAAAAAGAATTATGATTATTTGCATTAATATCCTTTCTCAGTATTCATGAACTTCAATTACGCTTAAATGGGCTGGAAAGCATGGGGTCCATTTTCCACGTGGGAATAGTGAAGAACATACAAATCGACAATCAATCAAAAGAGACTGTCAAAAATATGAGAAGTGTTCACACAGAATGCCAATTTCTCACTTCAGTTTCTATATAGTCAAGTTTTTTCACTAACAATGTTGGCAGGACCTTTTGCTAAAGGCCGTGGTGCACCCTCAGGAGGAAGCTGTGGTAAGGATTTTGCCTTTTGTCTCAAGAAGCATCTCTACCTAAAAGAGACTGGCCATAGGTCAGTGACACAATGAATAAGAGTTCTAATTGCAAGAAGGAAACAGAAATTCACTCATTCTTTATATTTCTTCAAATTTGTAAGAGTTAAGTTAAATTGCTTTAGAGATGTAAAGAAAGATGGTGAATCACATCAAAGTAAGCCAGTGTTGGAAAAGGCTTAGTGAACACAGCAAACTTCTATGATAATATTTTTTCTTTTTCTTTTTTTATATGTCATTAGGATTCATTGTGACATTTCTAATGTATACAGTATACATTCGTCATAGTTAACCAACTTTTATTTTTTTTTCCTATTCTCACATCTCATATCTCTCCTAATTACTAATCACCATTCTAATTTCAGGCTATTTTTAAATTTTCTGTTTTCTTTATTGACTTCTTGGTTGCATTTTACTTATTTTTAGTGGCTATATTACAACGTGAATTTCAAGCTCATTATAGTCAAATATTTATTTGTACTCTGCTATTCTCAGACAAATTTATTCAGTGTAATTGCTTTGAATTCCTCATGCTTTCTGTTCTAGTTACTATAACATAACGTGAAGTCACTGACTGATGTGCTGTCACATCTCTCCCATACTGAACTGGAGTACTGGTGACAATTTTTCATTTGTGTTTACATACACTTAAGTCTCACATGTGAAAATTGTAGTATGATTTTGGTTTTTGCCTGGCCTATTACACTTAAAATACTGCCTTCCAGTTCTGTCTATTTGTCTGAAACATGGCAGTATGTACAAATATACGACAGTCCATCCATTCATTTCTTAGTGACTGCCTAGTGCAACCTCACACCTCAGCTGGTAGGAGTTGTGCAGTAGAAAGTATGAGCTCGAAGGTTCTCTTTGGTGTGCGGCTTCCCTTGTCTTTGGCTCTGTGCTTTGTTACAACTTACAGCTTGAAAGAAAACATTTCTCATCCATTCATTTGACAAAGTTAGTACCCAGAATATATAAAGAACATAAAAACACTTAAAAATTAAAAAGTGAGCTCCTCAATTTAAAAATGGGCAAAGAATTTGAGTAGGCAACTTGGAAAGAAGAAATACAAATGACCTAGAAAAATTATATATATATATATATATATATTCTTTGTAGCATCCGTCATCAAGAAAAGGCAAAGCAAAGCTAGAGTGAAGCATTATTCCACATAAGTTATGGCAAAAAGAAATACCAAGCATGTGGAGAAAAAAATCATTTACATCCACTATTGACAAACAATATTAGTGCCTCTTTGGTGGAAGAAAGGAGTCCAGTAAAGGAATAGAACTATTATATGGCACATATAATATTTTAAGCAAAGAACTTGCTTAGCAGAGGTTTACTGCTGTTGAAGAGATTGTGGGTTCAGTTCTCTGCATCCATATAGAAGGTCACATTCTATCTCCAAGGGATCCAATACCCTCTCCCGGCCTTGTGGTCTTCTGCATGCATGTGGTACACATAAACATATGCTGGCAGACATATGTATACATTAAACAACAAAACAAAACAACTTTCAAAATGTTCATTTTCACATAAATTTGACATAACAATAAATGTGGAAAAGTGACTAGAATGCATCTGTCTCCATGCCCTGGAGCTTGGTAGCTTGTAGGAGAAGGAATAGACTCTCAGAATCCTAAGTAGTTAGGAGTGATGAAGTTCAAGAGTTGAGAGGTAAGGTCTGAGAAAATGTAGAGATGACCTCATTTACTATCTACATGTTCTTTAACATCTGGATGTTCACATTTCCCTCCAAACTTCTTTGTTTCCATCTTCACATTAAGGAGACAATATGAGCAGAGAGGCCTCTGGGAGATGATAAAGTCAAGAGACTCCACACTTATGCACAGCACTAATGTGCTTATGTAACTTGAAGTAATAAATAAACTTTTTTTTAAAAAAGTAAAAAAAAAAAGAGCTGTTGCTAAAAGCAAGGATGTTCAATTATTTGTATAACTCCTATAAAGACAGATTTGACTCATATCAATGTTTAACTTTACAGTCTATTCATTGCCTTCCTGTGCTTCTATTCTTTGTCACAATAAAGAAAAAAAGCCTGATGAAGCTCACTTGGCATTTTATGTCACATGAAAGCAGAATGTGGACTTATGAGGCTTATGAGGACAGCAACAGGCTGTTGTCAGACAAACTTTCTGGTGCCTTAACTTTTTAGACTCTCCAGTGCCCAGAACTATTAGAAATAAATCTCTGTATATAGGGTAAATTTGGGGTTGAAGATTTTATGGGTGGGTTGGTGATCCCCTCCTTCCTCTAGAAGGCCTACCTAGCTAGAAGGAGGTCTCTTCAGTCTCCATATCCCCTGCCGCTAGGAGTTTCAGCTAAAGTCACCCTCATATCATCCCAATGGCCTACCCTGTTGCTGGTCTCCAGCTTGTCTCAGAGACGCACTCCTCAATCAGTTTCCCATATTTCTCCCATCCCTATTATCTCCTGCTCCCCCTTCCTTCCCTTCTCTCTCCCTCTCCTACCCAGTTCCTTCTCTTCAACCACTTCTGCTGTCTATTCAGTTTCCCTGTTTGAGTGACAATCAAGCATCCTCTGTTGGGCCATCTTAGTTACTTAGCTTCTTTGAGCCTGTGTAGAATAGTATGGTTATCCTGTACTTTGTGGCTAGTATTTGCTTATGAGTGAGTACATACCATGTGTATTTTTCTGGGTCTATGTTACCTTACTAAGGATGATCTTTTCTAGTTCCATTCATTGGTCTGTAAAATTTGTGAATTTCATTGTTCTTAATAGCTGAGTAATGTTCTGTTGTGGAAATGTAGATCAGTTTCATTATTCATTCTTTGATTGAGGGACATCTAGGTTGTTTCCAGTTTCTAGATATTATGAGCAAAGCTTCTATGAACATAGTTGACCAAATGTCTTTGAAGTATGGTGGGGCATCTTTTGGGTATATGCTCAGGAGTGTTATAGCTGGATCTTGAAGAAGAACTATTTCCAATTTTCTGAGAAACTGCCAGATTGATTCCAAAGTGGTTGTACAAGTATGCATTCCCACCACCAATGGAGGAGTGTTCCTCTTGCTCCACATCCTCACCAGCATGCTGTCCCTTGAGTTTTTGATCTTAGCCATTCTGAAGAGTGTGAGATGGAATCTCAGCGTCATTTTTATTTGTATTTCCCTGATGACTAAGGACTTTGAGCTTCTGCGGGATAAAGATATACCAGAAATTGGGGGAATGTTCAACCAATGACAGGCATAGCCTGAGACTTACCCTAAGTGAGAGAGCCAACCTCTCTCACTATTAATGATACTCTGCTATGCGTACAGACAGGAGCATAGCACAACTGAACCTCCAGGCAGCTGAGGATCCAAACAGATGCTGAGACTCACTGCCAAACATTAGAGAAGTGAGGAGTGTCTTATGGAAGAATGGGAGGAATGATAGAAAGACCTGAAGGAGACAAGAACTCCACAAGAAGAGTACCAGAAACAACTAACCTAGACCCATGGAGCTCACAGAGATTGAAGCACCAATCAAAGAGTATGTATGAACTGGACCTAGGCCTCCCACACATATGTAGTCAATGGTCAGCTTGGTCATCATGAGGCCCCTAGCAAGTGGAGAGGGGGCTGTTTCTGATATGGACTCTGATGCATGCTTTTTGATCACTGCCCTCTAATGGGACTTCTGTGCCTGGCCTCAATGAAGAAGATGCACTCAGTCCTGATGTGACTGGATGTGCTGGGGAGAGGATGGTACAGGGTAGTAGGGGAAACTCTGTTGTTTATAAACCATCCCACTTATGGTGTTTCATCAGTACAGGCTGAATAGACTAAGACACAGTTCAGGGTGCTATATTAGGTACTTCATCTGTGTTATTTAAGCAAGGTTAAGATTGTAATCTAGAGAAGATTGTCACTTACTAAATGAAAAGCCTATTCACAAGGGAGAGCATGCAGGAGAGAGGAATCTTTTTGAAGGAAGACATTTGAACAGGAGAAATGTCAAACGCTACTTCAGGAGGAAGACCAAGTTAATTGTAATCTATGATGGATGCAAACACTCTTTTGTTCTTACATGAAAACATGAGCTAACAATTCTCTTTTATATTATAGCCCAGAACCATGACATACTCTTAGTACTGAGCAGCCCATGCAGAATTGGAAAAAAACATTTTGTTTATTGCCGCTTCCTGTGAAAACTGATTACCTCATTCTTCTCTGCAGTTCAGCGGCTGGGGACTCCAATCACTTACAGAAGCAGCTGTCACAGGCAGGAGTGAGCAGATGTGGAGTCACACTGGGGAGAAGGGAAAAGAGATGAAAACTTTTTGTTCAGTGGAAGTGCTCCCCATGAGATGAACAGGGAGCAACCATGGAATTCAAGACCCAGGAGTTTTGCATCTTCTATGAGTCTCAGGGTAATCCATTACTAACAAGAGAATTCATAGGCAATATACACTTAATTATTGTCCTTCAAGCATGGATCTATGATATTTTTAACAAGCCATTATTAGGCTCTGTTTCATCTCTGTTAGGGAGTAAAGAACCATGTTTCAATGCCAGGCTTATTTTGCCTAGTTCAACACATTTTCTAGTCAACTGAGCAATTTATTCTTCTTTAGGATAAATGAATAAATTTCCTTTGCATATATATACATACTAGCTCACGTAATTAATTTTGTGGCTAGTATGACTTCGTGGAAGGCATTTTGGTTAACGAGATCTGTCCACATTGGTAGTAAGCCCATACATTGAACACATTGGCTTACAGATTTATACCTGTGTTATAGTGACTTTACCTGGTGCTGACACAAAGTAGCTGACAAAGGTAACTTAAAGGAGAAAGGGATTAGTATGGTTCACAGTTTTAAGATACCGTCTATCAAGAAAGTCAGGTTCCAGACAGCAGGAGTTTGAGAGGTAGCTGGTCACTTCATATCCACTGTAAAGAAGCAGAGTGATGGATGAATGCTCATGCTCAGCTTAGTTTTCATTTTCTATGCTAGTAAGGACTCAGGGCCAAGAGATGATATTGCCTTCTCCTTGAACGAATCTTTCCATCTCAATTAATCTGATCAAGGTAATACTTCAGAGGAATTCCCAAAGGCTAATCTAATCTAAACCATTCCTCACAGACGTTAAGAGGTTTATCACCTGGGGCAGTGTTCCTCACTTGTGCGTTGTAACCCTTTTGGAGGTTCAAAACACCCTTTCACAGGGATCACTTAAGATCATCAGGAAACACAGATATGTATTTTATAATTCATAACAGTAATAAAACTACAGTTATGAAGTAGCTATGAAAATAATTTTATGGTTGGGGTCACCATGAAGTGAAGAGGTGTATTAAAGAGTCACAGTATTAAGAAAATTGAGAATCACTGTACTTGGGGATTCTAGATCCTGTCAAGGTAGCAATTAATAGAACCATCTCACCTGTAATTAGATCAGAGCAAAGTCAATCATTGTATAACAACTTTAACAGATTTTGACAATGCTTACATCTGCCTAGTACCCAGAGAGAGGTAGCTCCTCTAGTCTGACTCAATGTTGCTAGCTTTAAGAAAGACAGACCTCACGTTGGGCCAGTCATTGGTTGGCAATTCCCTCAATCTCTGTTCCATCTTTTCCCTGCACATTTTGTAGGAAGGGCAAATTTTGAGTTGAGTCAAAGATTTTGTGGTTGAAATCCAACCCCTGACACTATTAATGATATTCTGCTATCATTGCAGACAGGAAGTTAGTATAACTGTCACCTGAGAGGCCTCATCCAGCAGATGATGGAAACTGATGTAGAGACATTATGCTGAACTCAGGGAGTCATGTGGAAGAGTCAGGAGAAGGATTGAGAGGATTGAGGAAGCTGGAGGGGGCCAAAGACATCACAAGAAAACCTGCAGAACCAACAAACCTGGACCTTTGGGGGCTCATTGAGACTGAACCATCAACCAAAGAGTGTTCATGGTCTAGTCCTAGGCCCCTTACATATATGAAGCTGATAGGCTGCTTGGTCTTCATGTGGGTTCCCTGTCAATAGGAGTGGGGGCTGTCTATGACTTAGACTCTGTTGCCTGCCTTTGGATCCCTTTTCCCTAGCAGGGCTGCCTTGTTTGGCCTCAGTGAAAGAGGAGGGACCAAGTCCTGATGCAATTTGATGTGCCAGGGCAGGTTAATACCAGGGAAGGGGGGCTCACCTTCTCTGAGAAGAAAGGGAAGGGGAAATGGATCAAGTGGGTGGGAGAGTGGGAATGGAAGGAGAGGAGGCAGTGGGGCTGCAATTGGAATGTAAAATGAACAAATAAATAAATCAATGAAAAATGAAAAGAAAGAAATTTAGGCATCTACTTTTGCAATCAGACTCTCAGAATCTGGTTGAAAACCACTAAACACTTTATATAAAACAACACATAAAATTTTCGTAGGCTGTCATTCAAATCCAAGGCACTGCAATTAGCTTTGTAAAGAATTTTATTATTTGAGTGATGCACTGACCACACACTGGGCAAAAAAATGATTGTGGCATAAGGGGATCCAGCAGACATTACAAAATTTGGTGCCAAAGACTGCAGGAGATAATGCATATGATTAATAATTCTTTGCTTTTCTTATTTAGTCATGAGGGTTGATGATAATTTCACAGTAACCGGATGTGAAATCACTATCCTCACTTTTGTTAGAAAATATCCTCACAAATGCAAAATGATACCATAATTCAAAAGCTCATTCCTACAGACATTTATGAATTAGATGACAGGCTCAGTGTGGAAGAAAGAGAGCATGAAAGAAGGGTAATGATTATGTCAGCTTGACGGTGAACTGTATTGCAGTTAAGTTACCGTGGTCATAAAGAATGCTAGTTTGCAAAGTATGAGAGAATGGGCAATTATATTTTTTTCTTGGTTTCTCACCATCAGGATCTGCTGCAGTAAAGAAGACCAGGAGGAAGTCCCTGTTAATGTCCCTGTTTTCCTTATTTGCTCCACCTCATCCATCCACAAAAAAATTGTAAGGTGGCAGCAAGAACATTGCAAATCAACAAGTCTTCTGTCCTTTGGATGCAAGTAAATGGTGAGTTTACTTGAAGTTGATTCATCTAACAGTTAATGTTTGGGTCATTTCTGATGAATGAACTGTGTTTTCAGCTATACTGGATGTTTTACTTAATACTAACACTTTAAGCTATATGTGCATTTGTGTATATATATATATATATATATATATATATATATATCACATAAACATAGTATATATGACATCTCGTTTTCCTTATTTGTGTAGGAGTCATCATGGGACCAATTTTCCAAATAGGTCTCATCTCTATTTGTGAGCAAAGGTAAATCAGGCATTATGACATAGCCTAAAATTATATTTTCCTCAGATCAAATGAGTTAACATCAAATGCATCAAGGAATGTACCACCATGTAGATAAATGTGCTGAGGCTTAGTGAAATATAAAAGGCTGTTTTTTATATTAAAAATATAAAAGATTGTTTAGTAAGTCACTTAGCCACTAACACATCCTCTCTCTCTTCCAAACAGTGAAATATTACCACAGCTGCTGGGAAAGGCAGTAAGCCGATGAATAAGTGATTGTGAGGGCCTGTGCTAGATCTGTAGTTGTCTCACGATGCCAACTGAACATGCATACAAACATTCTGATATTCCCAGGCTTCCCAGGGGCTGATGCTTTTCTTCCAAGTTCCACCAGATTTATTTCAAATAACTTTCCTAGACTCTTGCCAGGGAACACAGATTTAGAGGCAGAGAAGGGCAGTAGAGGACTTCAAAATATTTTGCCTTTGAAGTTCTGCTCCTAAAACAACTAGAAAACATGGAACAAGTAAAGTTCCTAATTTAAAATTTAAATCATACCTATCCTTATAGCATTTTCAGCTTTGTCTCTTTTTATTTGCCATTTCATTCTGAGTGTGCATATAATATTCAGTCCATGTGGATGGTAGTGTCTGCCATCAGGCTTGATACTTGAACATAAAAGGTATAGTGTTGCATTATTCTCTCCAATTTTTCATCTCACTTTTAATCTTCTGATGGAGACCTAAGTACTGTAAGAGTGATAC
Organism: Lophiomys imhausi; assembly: GCA_907164525.1. Taxonomy (NCBI): domain Eukaryota; kingdom Metazoa; phylum Chordata; class Mammalia; order Rodentia; family Muridae; genus Lophiomys; species Lophiomys imhausi. The sequence goes on from CAJQZJ010001064.1 coordinate 620,270, forward strand.
AAAACTGTACATGATGAACTTATTTTTTGTTACCATTATGAGAGACTCCAATCTAAAATAAATCATTATGCTAAATCAACAGTTCACACTACTGTAGTATCATTAAGCAATAACAGAATCAAAATGAATATCTTATTGTCATTTTTATATTTTGGCACAAGGAAGATTTTTGTTATCAGATTATGACTTGTAATAGAAATGCACAATCATAGTAGCCTTTCCATTCATAAATAAGAACAACTTGGCAAATTATTTTCATTTAAATTCAAGTTCAAACTCAAGGGCTTAGCCACATCATGGACTAAGTAAGACAATCCATTTTTCCATCATACTGAAGAGTTGCTTTGTCTCTGGTTCTGTCTCTGATACTGCTAACACACTAATAGTATTAATTTTGTATATGACCTTTAATCAAAAAAAAGAGGCAGTAAGGCTTTAGAACTGATCTTCTATCCACAGCACTGCCAGTTTGGGCCAAACATCTTATTGAAATCTGAAAAAGCCAAAAGGGCTTCTGACTTTTTGTGTTTGCTTTGATACTGAATATATTTAGTTAAAACTATATTAAAATATTCCCCTAAATATTTAATGATGCTTATATAATTAATAAGGACTCATATTTTATGAGTTTAAATCACTTAAGAATTTAAAAATGCATCATTAGCTAATCAAATCCTTTCAAAACAGATCTGTAAAATTATGAATCTTGCCTATCAACATCCCTAACTGCTTTTGGCAATGAGAACATCAGACTAACAGCAGCCATCAAGGTAATCATGAAATTTGTTTTTACAGTGTGCCTAACACATCACATTAAGACTAAATATGATTCCTTATTATATGAAATATGTATTTTATACTTCCTTGGGGAAAAGGAAGTTTTTATTTTTGTGACTTCAAAACTATCACAGGTGACAACTTCCTGAACAGAACACCAGTAGCTCAGGCTCTAAGACAAACAATCAATAAATTGGACCTAATAAAACTGAAAAGATTCTGTAAGGCAAAGGACAGTGTCATTAGAACAAAATGGCAGAGTACATACTGGGAAAAAATCTTCACCAACCTCACATCTGACAGAGGGTTAAAATCCAAAATTTATAAAGAACACAAAAAATTAAGCACCAAGAAACTGAATAATCAAATAAAAAATGGAATACAAAGCTAAACTGAGAATTCACAAAAGAGAAATATCTAATGGCCAAGAGACCCTTGAAGAAATGCTCAACATCCTTAGTTTTCAGGAAAATACAACTCAAAACAACTCTGAGATTCCATCTCATACCAGAATGGCTAAAATCAAAAACGCCAGTGATAGCATATGCTGGCAAGGATGTGGAGAAAGAGGAATGCTCCTCCATTGCTGGTGGGAGTACTAACTTGTACAACCACTTTGGAAATTAGTCTGATGATATCTCAGAAAACTTGGAATAGTTCTACCTCAAGACCCAGCCATACCACTCCTGGGCATATATCCAAAAGATTCTTCACCAAACTGCCAAGGATGTCAGTTCTGTTCATAGCAGCTTTATTAGTAATAGCTAGAAACTGGAAACAATCCAAATAACCTTCAACAGAAGAATGGACAAAAAAATTATGGTATGTTACACAATGGAATACTATTCAGCTATCAAAAACAAGGAAATCATGCAATTTGCAACCAAATGGGTGGAACTAGAAAAGCTTATCCTGAGTGATCTAATCTAATCTAGACCCAGATAGATAAACATGGCATGTATTCACTTATACATGTACTCTAGAAATAAAGTACAGGATAATGATCCTACAACCCACAGACCCAAAGGAACAGGAACCTAACATACTTATCCTATGAGAAATTTCACCCAGGAACAGAACAAAGCAGATGCTAAATCATACAGTCAAACACAAGATGCTAAGATACACGGTCTGAGAACCCTATACAAGAGAGGGAGGAGGAATAGAGAGACCCAGAGGGGTCAAGATCAGCACATGAAGATCAACAGAACAAGCCAAACTAGGCCCCCAGAGGCTTACAGAGACTGAAACTCTAACCCACCCCCCCCAAAAAAAGAAGAAAAAGCTTAGACTAGACCTACACCCCAGATTGATATAGATGATAGGCAACTTAGTCATCCTACATATCCCTAAGCAAGGGGGGGGGGGGGGGGGGCAGTCTCAGTGATGGACTTTGTTACCTGTAAGTGGGACACTTTACCCTAGCTAAGACTCAGAGCAAGAAGAAGCTATTAGCCCCCATGTGACTGATGAGTTGAGGGGGTCATTGGAGGAAATAGGATAGATGGGAGTGGAGTTAGAGGGTGGGAATTTGAGAAAAGAAGGGGCAGATCAAGGGGATTGTGATTGAGATGTAACTTGAACTAATAAATAAAGGCTAAAAAAAGTGTGTGTATGTGTGTGATATCAAGGTTTCAGTTTCTGAAACAGGTGTTTGGTTTCTGTCCTGAATTTCATTTATAAAATTTATATAATTTTGCCATCCATTTATCAAGGATACTATGGGAAAGAGACATATTATACTTTTGAGTTGGCATTTTTCCCACAAAATAAAATTCTATGGCGATTCATTCAAGTTGAAGTTTTAAAGTTAATTCTTATTTATTATAAAGTAGAATTCTATGATATACATGTTCCACAATTTGTTTAACCATTCATTGAGTGACATATGAGATGGTTTTAGATGTGGCAATCACACAAACAGAAATAAAATTGATTTAAACATTTTATATAGTTTTTTCTGAGTGAACAGAATTCATTTCTCTGAAAAGCACCCAGAAAGGTAAATGTTGGGTCATGTGTAATGTTTAGGAGCTAGGGTTCCTGAGTGCTCAATTTTGTATTCAAATTACCCATGTATCCTGAACTCTGGTGCATCCTTGGTAGAACTCAATGTTGTTGTTTTTCAAAGAACTATCAATTCTAACAGGGAAGTGGATTTAATCTCATGATTTTTGTCTGAAATTCCATAAAGGCAACTATCTTTGAGCATCTTTTCATGTTTCTAAACTATATTGAGGAGATCAGGGAACAGGCCCTTTAATGACTTGCTGAGGCCAACAGAGAGAATCTTGTTCTGAGAAAGGGCCCATTTCTTCAGAGTTCCTGTTCCTAAAGTTTGGCTCAGAAGGACTTATGAAGCTGAGTCACTGTCCTCTACAGTCACTCACAGCCTTATCCTATGGAACAAGTTCCATAATGGCCACTCTCCTATTACCTTTATTTTTGTCAGTTATTGCAGGATACCATTGGGTCCTACGCTAATTCTTATTTGTGACTGCCATTTTCTATAGGGCTCTGCATATGCTCCATTCTATCTCTATCTCTATCTAACATATTAAATATATTCTTTGAAATTTATCACCCACCATTGTAAAATAGGCTTTAATATCTTTAAGCTATAAAAGGAGATTTCCTTGTCTCCCAGTGTCTTGGATTTTCCTGAGAACACTTCTTTGATACTCTTATCTAGTGTATTGCTATATTTTTCTTCCTCAGCTTTATGTGTCCTTGATTATGGAGGCTGAGTAAATGATGTCTTTGTCCCCCTTTCTGCTTTCGTTTGTCATTTCTTCCTCATTCTTATTGGAGACACTGCTACTTAATTTTAGTCATATATTGGCCATCTCCTTTATTTCTCTATGGTTTTGCTTCCAAATCATTGTTACTTTCTAGGCTATTACTCATGTTAATTCTCAATTTCATGGAAAAATAAGGACAAAACTTCCTTATGAGATGTAGGCTTGGCTATGTCTCACAGAGATCTGGTATCCCATTCTCCCTCAGACCTCATATAATAGGGCTCAGATATTATCAAACACAACAGCTATAATCTATTCATCTTTGAACTTTGTGAGTCTTAATATCTTATTTGCATCCCTTACCACCCCAGTTTACTTACTTGAATACTCCCATTATCAGTATTTTAGTTCCATGAAATATCCCATTCTTTGCTTTGATTACCTCCTTAGTGCTTTGCATTTCAATATTCTAACTTCCTCTATTACTTGTTATAACATTCTGTGCTCTGTGGATGAAAGTTGCTGGAAAACATAAAATCCTCACTCCCATGTCTATTTAAATTCATGAACATAGAATTTCAGGTGTCTACATTTGGTCACCTGAGGGTCTTCAGTGTCCTTCCATCCCCATTGTTATGAGCTATATTTCAGGGAGAAGGTATTCTGCATTTTGCTTTTGAAGTCAAATGACTTTATTTCCTTTTCTAATTCATATTCTAAAAGACTTGACTTAGACTTCTAGTATCCAATCATCTTGAATCTTTCACAAAGGTCATTTAGAGGGCAGGCTTAAACATTATTTGATTAATAACATTGTTTTTTGATTATTATCCAAATATTATTAGCCAAATTAAGCAAATTCAATGAATTTGTTCAAATTCATTGCCTCTTTATCTTTGATTGTTATTGTTACATATATTTATTTATATATGTTAATACATAAATATATAGATGCAACTAGCTCAGTCTTTTTCATATTACTTGTATGTATATGATCTAAGGGGTGACTACCTGGTATTGGGTCATTAATTAAGGGACTCATTTTTTGGGGTAGATTAGACTAATTTTTCTCACTCAATATTGCTTAGTAGCCTGTAATTATTTATCTAGGGGTGGGGCCCCTTGAGATTTTCCCCTTTCATGATCACATGTATTTTGGTGTTGAAACTGAACCTTTTAAATTATTCAATATGTATTATTGATAACTATATTCACTTATAAAAACCTACCTAACTACTAACATGACTACAACCCCTATTTCCTAACTACTAAACCTATTGATAACTATAACAACTATTTGAATAACCTTTTAAAAGGATACAGTCTCTGGCGTAGGTCCTCAGTCATCAGGAACACCTCAGGAGTAGACCCTTTAATACACTTAGTTAGCAGTCTTTCTTCCAGAATATCTCAGATGTAGATCTGTTAGGATGAATTGGCTAAGGTGGCTTCACCTTAAATAAGGCTTGAGGCTTTGTTTTCTCTGGGATACCTCAGCCCAGCCCTCTGTAAGCCAACTTATTTCCTTTGTGTAAGCAACTCTGCCACTCTGCCTCAGTCTTTGAAGCTGGTCACAGTTCGTTCAGGCCACTATTTGGATGGGTCAAACCCCTCTAGGCAAAAGCTGAACCACAGGATTTAGTCTTTGGCTTTTTGCTGCTTTGTTGAGGCTTTTTCTGCTCACCAGCTTCTTTCTGCCTCAGGAAGATCTGGCAGTCAGTCCACCAGCACTTTCTCTATCAGATGATACAAACTACTCCTTGTTTCTAGTGTGAGGACTCTATCATCAGAGCTCACTAGCATGGGGCCCCTCAGGCTCCACCCACTTAAATAGGATCTCTCCTTGTTCTACCTGGCTTCAGCTTAATCTGGGCTCTGCCCACTTAACAACTGAAAACAATGCCAGGCCATAAACCTTGCTTTTAGTACATAGAGTCTCTCCTCGTTTCACCTGGCTTCATCCTTGTTGCATAAACTGATAAGCTAATTGCCCATAGCCAAGTTGATCGTCATGCCCCAGATTAAGAGACTGTATCAGAAACCCCTAGATATTTACTAAATCTAATATATATTAATCTAATGTCCCTTTCATGGTGTTGTAGTTGTTTAGGTCTTATTTAGGCAGTCATCTTGTTGAAATATCATAGGAAGAAGCTTCCCTGTCGTTTTATAGGAAACACAACTACATATCAGATTTCCAGGTCCTCTGACTCTTACAACCTTTCTGCCCCCTCCTCTGAGATGTTCCCCAAGCTTTGGCAACAAGAATTGTGTTATATCAACTGGGGATAGTAATCTCATGGTCAGTAGTTTTCTGCATTTTGACCAGTTGTGATTTTTCTGTAATAATTTTTTTCTGTTGCAAAAGAAGATTCTTTGAAGAAGGGTGAGAGCTATACTTCCAGGGGGTATAAGAATGCATATTTATAATGTGTTTGGAAATTATTCTGGTTTAGTAAAGTGTTAATAATAGTTTATTCGCCAAGATCCATGACCTCACTGTCCCCAGAGGGTTGGCCAGGTCTTCAGTACAAGGCACGATTTTCTGCATGTTGACTGGACCTTACTTAAGTCCAATTAGGCAGCTGTTGGTTACCATGTCAGTTATTGTTGTGGTTCATAAAAAGCACAGTTAGGTAGGGCTCTTGTTGATTGATATTGGAGAACTTAGTCCACCATGTGTGTTATTCTTGGACAGATGGATCTGCATGGTATAAGAGATCAAGTTGATTAAGCCATGGGAAGGAAGTCAGGTAGTGACATATCTCTGTGCTCTTTGTTTAAGTTCCTGACTAAAGTTTCCTCCTGTGAGTCTAATCTATAAAATAACACAGTTCCTCCCCTAGTTGTTTTTGGTTGCAGTTTTATCAGAGCAACAGAGAAGCAAACTAAACTAAGACATCTACAATGTTCAGTGTATAATAAAAACAGTGTTATGCACATTAATAAAAATAGTTTGGGGTCTATTCATAAAAATTAACCACTTTATAAATTTTTCATCATAAAAGAGGTAAAATATTTATGGCCAATTTAGTTAATTAAAACTGTAATGCATAACTAAGAAAGCTTGTGGATTAAAGCTTTCAGTATTAATTCTTTGATTTACAACACTGTTCTGTTTAAAATTCAAGGTCAAATAAATTTCTGGAAGGGACTGTTTGTTTTTTCAAACAATATTTAAATATAGCTATGATGTTCACAGCTAAGATTATTATGGTAGCTATAATGCAAACATAACTCACCATCTCTTTATGCTTAAGTGAAAGATGGATTACCTAGGTGATAGCTCTGATGGGTGAAATGGTGACTCTAATAGGCATTTCACTGAACTGGGGTCAGAGTACCTAAGCTCCGCAATATTAAAGACCACAGGCAACTACATAACTGACGTAGTCGTTGATTAGAAAAATGGATCACAAAACTTCCAAGGACACGCCAGAACAGAGCAGCATGAGAGTAAACTTTTCACATTATTGTTGATAAATGAATGTCCATTAAGTAACAATGTAAATTCAGCAGAAACCCAATGGATTAATTCAGTTTTAGAAAAATCAATATGCTAAGGTGTGAGGAAAGAATTATATCTCCTCTGTTTTGGCAACACAGGGATGACAAAGTGTGAATCCAGGTATAAGGACCTATATTAAGTATCCTTCCTGACATATTAGAGAATAAAGCAGATACTCATAGGACCTACCCAGAGCACTAATAGAAATCATAGGTTTTATGAATTATAAGTTGTCCTAGAGAGCAGAAAAGTTTATCTTTGTATGATCCTTGTTTGGCACATTCCCAGATTTATAGTAAGCTCTCAATAAATATAATACCAGTTATAGGCAGAATATTCATAGATTCACAAATCTTACTACTAGAAAGGACCTCATCTATTTTATTTTACAGCTAATAATGCTTAACCTTAGCTCCTTAATAGAAAAAGTTGGAGAGCTTTTAAACAATGTCATGATTATTACTCACCAGCAGTAGCAATTGTATTGATTTGGAATGAAGTTCAGCATACCATATTGTGTAAAGTTTCCAGTTAATTCATGTACATGAAAAATGCACTTTAACTTATAGCATTTTATAAGGAAGCAATCACAGAAAATCTATCAGTCAAAGGTCGCTTGTCATATTCATATAAGAATACCACTGGAGCCCAGTCTTTTGATTGATGGCAGAGAGAGGCTACACTGGTTTGAAAATTGTTCAGAGGAGAAGATTTTGCATACATAAACCTAGGTACATATAGGGCCAGTCACAGGAGAGGGACAGTGTGGTTACAGATGTGCAATACCATGTGTGACTTTCTGTGTGTTCTGGGGTAGATTCTTGTGCTTGTATACTAAGGTATCATACCAACTACTCTCTTGGTGATATTTATACTTATAACCACTGTTAAGAAAATATACCTGCTATAATTTAATCCTTCTTAATTTTGTGAACATTTGTTCCATGGGTTACAGTCTAATTCTTTCAGGTGAATGCTTTATCTGTGTTTTGGACATTTTTTTTTTTTTTTTGGTTTTTCAAGACAGCCAGGGCTACACAGGGTTTCTCTCTGTAGCCCTGGCTGTCTTGGACTCACTTTGTAGACCAGGCTGGTCTTGAACTCACAGAGATCTACCTGTCTCTGCCTTCTGAGTGCTAGGATTAAAGGCATGCACCACATTCAGCACTGGATAATCAATTAGTGTGTTCTTCCCTGGGGAGAACCACGTTTCTGCTCCAGCTTTACTCAGTTGCCTATAGTTCCTTGAGCCATTACAAGGTTATGCCTATCCAGTCTGTGTGTTGTCCTTGTTCAGATCATGTTTGGTCAGTGGTGGTGAGATTTTTTATAAGTATAGCTTTTGGTGTTCCTTGGAAGTACAATGTCATAGCACAGTCCCTAATCCTGTATCTCTTACAATTTTTTCTCCTTCTTTTCTAAAATGTTCTCTCAGCCTTAGGTGTGGGAGTGTTTTGTTTGATGTATCTATTGGAACTGGGCTTCGCTACTGTGAATACTGGTTGGTTGTAGTTGATACCAGAAGGTAGCATGCAAGCTTCCAACAGAGGGAGTCATTCTACAGTCCCATGTTAGAGGAAGGTCTAATACATTGATTTTAGAGGCTGATTTCAGTTCTAGAGATCTGGTTACAGCCCTTTCTGAGACACTCTCTGGTTGGTTAGTAAAAGTCGCTGATGGCCAATTAGCTGGCAGAAAGGGTATAGAAAGGTGGGACTTCCTGGGACCAAGAAAAGAACCCTGGGTTTTACACAGAGAAAGCTCTCTTTCTGCCAGGAGACACGGAAGCAGACAGATGTGTCTAAGAGCTCTGAAGGTATAGCAAGACACATGACTGATTGGGATTAGGTGGCCTGGGGTTAATTTAGGTGAGCTAGGTGAGAGTCTGCCCAACTAAGGGTAATCATTGAAACATTAAAAGGTCTTGGTGTAATTAATTATTGGAAAAAGGCCACAGCGAGTTTCAGGCTTCCAGCCACAGGTCTCCTGGCAGGCCCCCCTTAGCTACCCTGCCAGGCTGGCACTGCCACAGCTCTCCTGCCAGGCCGGAACTGCCCGCTGTTCTGTTGGCCTAATATAGCAGTTTACTGTAATTAATAAATATCCGACGGTGGCCATGCTACCTAACCCACCAGACAGCCCTGCCAGGCCTACAGCCTTCTAAGGCGGATCAGGCCTGTGAGTCTCCCGCCAGGCCTCTGGCCTAATATAACAATTTATTGTTATTAATAAATATATTAGTTAACAGAGTTTAGGTTGCAGGTGGTGAAGGCCACCCTTGGTCCAGGGCTTTATCCCCAAGACAAATCAGGCAACCATTTAAGGCAAGTCAGGCCTACTGGTCTCCTGCCAGCCTGCTAGCTACTCTGCTGGCCTATTATTTCAGTTTATACTTATTAGTAAATACAATTGATAACTAAGTTTCAGTTTCACTCCCACCTAGCTATGATGCCTATGAACCATGTCAATGACCAGGACGACACCATAACCTTATAGGTGCAGGAATGACACAAATACATTGGCTGTAACTAACAGCTTTCTAATTTGATTTAAGATACACTCAGCAAGAGGGATGCCAAGCCCAATACTGGTAACTGATAGCTCAGTACTAGTTATCAGAGGAGAATCTATACTCACTAATTTACCAAACCAGCTTAATTCCTATCAATAATTTATAAACATTTGTCCTTACACCCGCAGATAAATGTATTTTTTACCCCTCATCAAGGAAATTTTTTTTTTGTGTGTGTGACAGATGTCCCACTTAACCTTTAAGTTCTCAGTTCAATCATTACCTCCTAAGGAGAATCTTCTTAAGAAGACCTATTTTCCTCCTAAAAATTTATATCAAAATTATGAGTTAAATATTATTTGATTATAATTTGTTTCTTATATTATAATCAACATGTGCCTGTTTTTCTCTGTGCTATGCATGTGTGTATATGCATGCACATGTATGTGTATATGTGTACTTGTGGAGGTCAGAAGTCAACCATCAGGGTCATTCATCAGGAACCATATACATGCTGTTTTCTGAGACAGGGTACCTCACTGAGGCCTGAGGCCCACTGATTAGGCCAGGTTAACTGGCCACTGAACTCAGGGAACTTCCTAACTCTGTCTCTCTGCTGAAAGAAATATAAGTACACAATATAATGTTTGGCTTCTAACATGAGTACTAGGGACCAAAATCAGGTTTTCATGCTTGCATTGCAAGTCTTTGTCAACGAAGCCACATTCCCATGCCTCGGACAGTATATGTGTGTGTGTGTGTGTGTGTGTGTGTGATTATTCTAACACCATGACTCAGTACAGTGGATTGTAGTTATTTAAATAACTTTTGAAACATTAGCAAGACTGTGTAGATGCTATAAAGGACTTTGAGCAAAAAACGTCTTCATCTTGTCATTAAACATTTGAACTTTTTAAACTTTAGAACAAAATTCAGGAAGACTGTAAGAACCAGAGGTGGTGGATGACTCCAAGTTAACAGCATTTTCCAGAGACAACATATGAACTCATCAAGACTGTGATAGCATGCACAATATCTGTACAAGTTCAAACCAGACAAAAATCCCAGGAATTTAAAAGGGGAAATGGGGGCACAACCTGTGGTGGTTTGAGTAAGAATGGCCCCCATAGGTTCATATACTCGAACACTTTGTCGCCAGGGAGTGGAACTGTTTACAAGGATTAAGATTAGGAGGTGTGGGTTTTTTGGAGAAGGTTTGGCCTTGTTGGAAGAAATGTGTTATTGAGTATGGACTTTGGGTTTTTAAAAACCTCCACCAGGCCCAGGTTCTTTTTCTTTCACTGTCTGCAGATCAAGGTGTGGAACTCTTGGCTACTCCTCCAGAACCATATATGAGTGCATGCTACCACGGTGAGAATGGACTCAGCCTCTGACTCTATAAGTAAACCCCCAATAAGAATTGCATTGGTCATGCTATCTCTTCATAACAACATAACAGTGATTAAGGCAGAATCTTCCCTAAGCAAGAAGTTATTTGCAATTGATAGCTGCTGAGAGAGGAAAACTAAGTTTTCTTCAACGGAATGACACTAGGAACAACAACCATGTATCACTAGCATCATGCTCAGTAATAGTTTGCCAACACAAAACAGACTTGGTGTGTGTGTGTTTGTGTGTGTGTGTGTGTGTGTGTGTGTGTGTGTGTGTGTGTGTGTGTAAGCCTATTTGTTTTGTTTTTCTCTTTCCTTTTTTTAGAGTAAGAAAGAACATGATGTTCAGTTGGTAAGTGGGTGAGAGGATGTGGGAGTAACAGAGGGATGGGAAAAAGAGAACAAATAAATTGCATAAAAACCTTTAAAATAAAATGAAAATATTTTCACACTTAGCTATCATTTTTCTAAAATAAGACTTTACAAGGAGATTATTAAGATAAAGAATTTAGAGAAGGTATCTTAAGAACTGGATGAAAAGTGAGGCGAACACGGAATTTTGGAGAAGGAAATAGATGCAAACTGGTGAGAGATGAATGTAGTAGACAAAGGGGTTTTTCTTTTTAAAAAATGATATGCATTAAAGTATATAGAGTGCAAGGATACTGCTCAGTGACAAAGGGATTGACTGGCATGGACAAGTCCTTGTGCTCAATTTCCAAGCTCCCTTCAAATACAGTTCATAAGAGAAGAGACTTATTCTGGATGAACCTTGATGAACTTCAGGGTTTTATTTGTTCCCACTACCCTCTGTTGTACTTTAAAATAGCTGGAAACCAGGGAGATTTACCGCTTGCATTTTTGCTTATGGCTACATCTAGCAATCTTATTTTTTCAGTGTAGCATGGAGATAATTCAATTACCTTGCTCAGTGATTTTAATGAATACAGGTGAACTTCAAGAGGTAATGCTCCCCTCTTCTAAAAATTAAAAACATGATTTGCTGTATTTTGAGGTTTACATTACATCTAAATGATCTGTTTAATAGGCACAGGACTTACTAACACATGCAACATATTTGTCTAGAATATATTTTAATAAATTGTTGATATTTGTGAAACAGAATTGTTGTTTCATAGGAGAGGCCTGGGTGAATAACTGCTTTTTGTCTTAAAGAATCACAATGTTAGTATAATCTTTGGCATGTTTTTTAGTCTAATCTTTTTCCTAATGTAAAATGCAGAAAAACTAATATCACACTGATATCACACCTACTAAAGCAAAACCCCAATTTCTTCCTTCCTTCCTTCCTCCTTCCCTTTCCCCCTCCCTCATTCCCTCCCTCCCTCCCTCCCTCTCTCCCTCTCTCTCTCTTTCTTTCTTTCTTTTTTAGGAGACAGGGTCTTACATAGCCCAGGTTTGACTGGAATTTATTACGTAGTTCTGAATGACTTTGAACTCCTCACTCTCCTGCCCATACTTTGGAGTGTTAGGATTATAGGCTTTATATCATTATCCTCATGTTTGATTTATGTAATACTGGAGTCTGAGTTTAGAGCTGTGTGTATACTTGGTTAACACTCTACTGGATGAGTTGCCTCACATTTCTTATCCAATTAAGCCCCTAAAAGTATTATGTTGAAATTAAGATGTAGGGGGGTTAATTAAATTAGATTTAGAAAATATATAGGGGTTTCTGATACTGTCTCTTAATTCGGGGCATGAAGAGCATTATCAGCATGTGGACTAAAAACAGGAAACAAACAGGAGACTTAATAGACTGAAAAACAAGGTTGAAGTCAGGAAAAACAGGAAAGACTCAATAGACTGAAAAACAAGGTTGAAGTCAGGAAAAACAGGAAAGACTCAATAGACTGAAAAACAAAGTATCTGGCCTGACATTGTTTTCAGCTGCTAAGTGGGCGGAGCCCAAATTAAACTGAAACAGAGTTCCTCCTATTTAAGGACAGTGCATGGAGCCCAGAAAAAAAAGAGGCCCCTGATGCTAGAGAGCTCCAAGAGTCCTGCTGAAAAAAGGGCTGGCCATTGATGGCCAGCTCTCTCCCTGAAGCAGAAAGAAGCTGGTGAGCAAAGAAAGCCTGAGCAAGACACCAAAAGGCCAAGGACTGGACCCTGTGGCTCACCTTTTGCCTAGAGGGGTTTGATCTGTCCGAACAGTGGCCTAAAGGGAACTGTGCCTGGCTTTAAGGACTCTGAAGTAGAGCAGCAGAGTTGCTGCTGCGAAGGGGCTGGGGTCTCCCACAGAGAAGAAAGCATGAAGCCTTATTTAAGGTGAGACTGTAATAACCAACTTACCCTGATGAACCTACATCTGAGAGATCCAGAAAAAGGACTGCTAAGTGCGTTAAAGAGTCTACCCCCGAGACTGGTTTCCTGACGACTGAGGACCTGCCCCAGAGACTGTATCATTCTAAAAGGGTATGAAAGTAGTTGTTATGATTATCAATAGGTTTAGTGGATAGGTTAAAGGGGTTGTAGGAATTTATAGGATTAATAGTTAAGAAATTGTTGATGTTTGTTATAAGTGAATTTAGTAATAAATAAATAAGTGTTAAATAATAATTTAAAAGTTCGGTTACATTAAGAGGTGATAAAATATAAGAGAGAGAGATGAAGTAAGTTCCACTGTATGAAAAGCTATGCTGATGAATAGTCTTAAAAACAAAACAAAATGAAACAAAACCAGAAAAAAATTTTAGGAATAAACATAAGCAAGGACTTGAAAGATATCTCCAATGCAAACTTTATAACATGGATGGAAGAAATTAAAGAAGGCACTAAAAGTTGGAAAGACCACCTACAATAACGGATTGGCTAAAAGTGTGAAAATGGCTATACTATTAAATGAAATCTACAGATTGAATGAACTCTTGATAAAAATTCTAATGATATTATTCAAAGAAATATAATAAATTGTTAATTTTTATGGAAGCACAAAATACCATAACTAGCCAAATCAATTGCACAAAAAAGAACAATGCTGGACATAAAACAATGCCTTAGATTACATAATATTAGAGTCATAGAAAAAAAACAAGTAATATGGTATATGCACAGTAGAAACTTTAGAACAATATAATAGAATAGAGACTGTAAAAGTAATCCTACAACAGTCTTTTGATTTTAGATAAAAGTATCAAAATGTATTGCAGGAAAAGCAACCTCCTCAATAAATATGAAGTGTAGAAGAATGAACTAGACTTTTCTCAGTGTGTACAAAAATCAATTCAGTATCTATCAAGTGTGTAAAACCAAAATCTCTGCAACTGCTAGAACAGAACATAGGGAAATAATTCAAGATATAAGCATATTCAAATACATTCTGAAAAAGTCTGCAACAGCTCAGGGGATAATATTGAAAAAATGTGACTGCAAGAAATTTAAAAAATGTGTTTGGGAAATAGTTCAGTTGGTGAGGTGCTGGTCATACAAACAGAAGTGCTTGAGCTCAGAACCCTAAAACATGTTAAAAAGCAAGAGCCTGTGATCATAGCTCTGTGTTACAGAGACTGGAGAATTCCTGGAGCTCGTAAGCCAACTAGTCTACTGAAACAGCAAGCTCTAAGTCAGTGAAAGAACCTTTCTCAATAAAGGAAAAAGCAATGAGGGAAGGAAGGAATCCAGTGCTGATCTCTGGCTTCCATGTTCATATGCACATACACAGATGTGCATCCAACCATGCATGCATACATGCTAAGTTGCACACTACAATAATCTCTCTCTCTCTCTCTCTTAAAAAGATTCCATATGACAAAAGACACAGCAAGTGAAGAGACAGACTACAGAATGGGAGATCTGTACCAGCTTTGAATTTGGAGTGCATAGTACCAGCTATGAGTTTGAACTTGACAGGGAGTTGGTATTTAGAATTAAAAAATAAAAATAAAAAACCCGAAGTAGTTGTGGGAGAAATGACAGGTAGATATGATCTTATTTTTTGTATATATCTTTATAACAGTGGCAAGAATGTTGTTAGGAGCCCTTATTCACTGCTGCCTAGAATATAAGTTAGTGTAAACATAATAGGAATCATTGTGAAAAACCTGAAAAATCCTAAAAATAGATTTACCATAGAATTTGGTTATATCACTCCCAGGAATACTCCTGAAGGAATCTGAGACACTTGTACATCTATCCTTTTAAGTTCACTGTTCACAATTACCACAACACAACCAGCCTATATATCTATGAGAACATAAGTGTGTAAATGATACAATTAAAATGGAATGTCATTTAGACACGAAGAGAACAAACGTGCCATATGTTAAACAACTGATGGTACAAAAGTCACCAAAATTAAGTGAAGTAATTCAGACAAGTGTCATATTTTCTCTCATATATGGAAACTACACACAGTATATGTATATACACATATATGTATATTTGCATACACACATACATATATGTATATATATCATATGTGTATATATATATACACACACGTCGCACATTGGTATAAATGTTATATACATATATGTGATTGATATGCATGTATATACAACATGAAAATAAAATGGTGACTATTTCTTGATGATATGAGGGCTAGTGGGAAGGGAGGTGGCTACAGAAAAGGGTAATGGGGAATGAATATAGTCCAAGTCAATATACACTTGATTTCACTGTGAAATCCATTGCTTCATACAACTGATTTACATTAAGCAAACGTTTTAGAAACAGAACAATGTAAGTGTTAAGAAAATATTGTGACCAGAAACAAGTAGAATATGTGGCAGTTTTAGATGCTATGGAAGTGATCTCCTTTTTCTCTTCTTCTTGATGTTAAGATTAAACTTCTGAAAGAGAAAAGAACGGATAATGAGATAGAAAGGAAAGAAAAGTGAAATGGAGAGATATAAGAAAGGAGAAGACTAGAAAGCCTGGGGCATGTTTGAGCACCTGGTTTGATGGACTTCACATTCAAATCTCTGAAGCTTTTGTGCAGTGAAAAGTCACATCTAAAGGTAATGCATGAAAGTACAGAAATTGCTACCTACTTCTGCTACTTCAAACCTAACGCAAGCCTTGTGGTGGCAGCCGTTGCTATACTACTTCTTCGACATGATGGAACAGGGACCCAAGACTTCCGAAGAAAAACAAATCGTTTCAGAAGAGAAAGCTGAGACAGCAAATCACTAGTCACAAGTGGGCTTACTTCTTTTTTTTTTTTTTAATAATACAGAATTTTATTTTAGTAGGCAAATTTAATTATCGCATTGCTAACTGAATAGGAACTCAAATGCTGACTGAAACATCTAGCTCTTCCAACTTTACCCCATGAGAATGTGAGAGACTCTTCGAAGCAAGTGTACTTGATCTTCAGCAGGCTTGAGGACCACCTAGAGAAATAGCTGAACTATAACCCACTAAGCCCCATCCCCAGAATTTCTGATTTATGGGTATGTTTGTTACGTTTCTCATGGCTGAAACAAAGTGGGCCTACTTCTTTTCTAGTTGGTGGCCATAGTCCAAAGGCTTTTTGTAGAGCCAAGATGAGGAGGTCAGAAGGAGTATGGAGGCTGACATACAGGATTTCTTGGCTAATTTGGTTTACACAAAGGAAAAGTGCCCTTTTTCTTTCTTTCTTTTTTTTTTCCTTGCAAAAGGTACTATACAAATCTAAAAGAAGGCTCCACCTAAGTTAGGTTTCTATTGCCTACACCAACTAGAAGTAAGGTCCAGTTCTTCCTCAATGACTGGATTTCAAAGGAATGGCTCTGAATACTGGAAGAAGACAGCCAAGATTGTTAAAATGGTGAGTCAAGTGAAAATATTTATACCAAAAAGAAAAGCAGGGAAAGGATTTTGAGGCAGTCATTCTAACAAAAGGGAAAGGGGAAGTTTGGAGACAGGAAGCAACCTCACAAACTCAGCCACCGCAAGGATTATTAACCCTTGGCCATATCTGACTTCATGTTGAAACTTACATTCCTTTCTGATCTTATTGTGTTTTATGATGAGGGTAAACTCTTTTAATTACTATACACTTGAGAATATTAGCTAAAATTATCATGCTCAGATTATTGTTTTTAAAAAAACTTATCTTTTTTTCTTAGTTCAAGTGACTATACTTTCTGACTCACAATTAAATTTTCTTAAGTTGATTGACAGCAAAGTGCCAGTTCTTTTGAAGAGAAACTCAAACCCCCTCCATCATTAAGAGATCGTTTCTGATGACCCAGACAGAATAATCACTATAGTACATTTCACAAATCTGTTAATGAGCCGTTAGTGACAACGTTGCAATTAGACTCTCCAACCAGGAAATCCTGTCAATTCTTTTTACACTTCTCCCCCAGTATCTCTCTTCCTGGTCTTTAGTTGGTAATTATTTTCTTGGATTAAAAATCAGAGTTATCCAGAGCCAGTAATAATTTTAAGGTCACTTGGAATCTTCTAGGTTTCAAAACCAGAGAGTGAGAGGGGGAAAAAAAACCAAAGTCACGACTCTTACACATCAGGGTTCTGTCACAGATTTTCCTACTGCTTTTTCAGCATACATCTACACTTGGATTTGCAGTACACGCAGAGTTTTCCCCAAATAAGAACTAGGAATTTATTTGCAAAAGAAAGGGTCCCCATAGAACAGGAGTTTTTCTGAGTGGTAGGTTATAATTTCTTTCCTGGTAGGCAGAATCAGCTTGAAAGTCATACGAATGTTGGACTTTATTTTTCAGTTTAACTAAAACTTCACCAGCCTATCTGTACCAGGTCCCTCGCTGTAATGAGGTTATGGTAATTGACTGACATCTGCCCCTCTCCCACCTCCTGTCAGACAACTCAGTTTGATGATTGCTTACACCAGGGGAGACAATATTTGTAAACAATCCTATATGTGGGAACATTCTAGTAATTCCCACTACTATTTAAAATTAATATTTACAAGATGCTAAGGAAATAGGACAGCTCTAAATAATGAAGGTTTATGTTTTTTTTTTCTGATATATGGACAGACAAATGCTGGGTGAATGGAGCTATCTATCTCCTATCAAGAATAATTGTTGCTGTAGCACAGTCATCAAAAGAATTATGTCAGTCAGCAGCTCCTTTTCCTACTCCAATAATCAGATTTTTGGGAAATGGATATAAGAAAAGAGTATTTTATTTGAAATTTGCAACATAAATTTACACAGGATACATGTTTTTTTTTTTTTTAATTGACATTGGGTTTCAAAGGAAAAATGCCATAAATGTCTTCATTGTGGCCTTAGGAGACTAAAATTAGATATATTCTATGACTTGATTTTGTTCCTGCTGACAAAGAACAAATAAGAGGAATTACTTCAATTTTAAAAAAAATGTATATGAAAACTTGGAGGCTGATAACCATAATCCCTCAAATCTAGTAACCAAGAAAAAAGCAATTGCTGTAATGAAAGCCAAGGATATGGTTCCTGTCTAATGGAACATCCTACAGTCACAGTAGGGTTGTTTGTTACCTGTGTTTAAACAATAGAAAAAATTGCTGCATCCAAAATCACCATCAGAGTTCAGAACTGAAGCAAGTAGCAAAACCATGTAATAGGATAGCGTGGGACATAGGAAACGCTTTTCAAGCAAAGGAAACTGAAGAATAAGAGTCATGGAGGAAGGAAGACTAAATGTGTCTTCTTCATTCAACTGAAGGTCCATTGTGAGCAACTGTCACAAGTGATGGGTGGTGAGAAATAATATCTAAAGGCAAGTAGAGAGTACCAAGAACAGGAGAAATAGTCTTCCCCAGGGAAGAGCGCCCAGATTGATTATCCAGTAATGAAAGACCTGTGAGAGGGAAGTCCCTCACCTGAGACTTGGGATATCACAGCCACCCAAAAACTCGCAAGAGACCATCTTGATGCAACCCGCAAGAGGTTTATCTCGGGATCAGTGTGCTGAGGCCGAAACTCATATCCCATGTGGGGTAGAGGAGTTTCGACCCCAAGCTGGGGGAGAGTGAAGTTTTTAAAGGAAAAAAAAACATAAACCAACGGGGTGGGGGAAATCACAAGTGGAAAGTATTAACCCATTATTTAGTTAGTCAGTGGAAAACACCCTATACTTGTTTTTCTCAGGAATGAATTTAATCTTACTTTACCATCTGCTTTGTGGTCAGCTAGTTCCTAGAGCCTGAGGCTCATGTCCTGACTGACCTTCATTCTTGCTTCTGCCTTTTTACGGTCAGCTAAGTTCCTGGAACATAGCTGGTCTGGGTCCACTCTGTCTGCCAGGGGGGTCTTTTAAAAATTTCCATTCCTTTCAGTACCAAATAGTCAGCCCTGAAATCATTTACATATGAGTAACATTATTTATATAGACTGAGAAGGTTGTATTTATATATTTGTTAGTATATATACATGTATATGCAATAGTTAGAGAAATAGAAGCCATGAATTTGAGAGGGGGCAGGGAGCAAAAGCAGATATACGAGAAGGGTTGGAGGAAGGAAGGGGAAAGAGGAAATGATGTAATTATATCGTAATTTCATTAAATATTTAAAAATATCAGAAGGTTACAACTCCAAGAACAAAAAGTGTGGACAGTCTCTTTCTTAGCTACAAACAATAATTCCTTTGATTTTTTTTTTCAGCAGCCTTAGCCTTGCCAGCAGCTGGAGATGCCAGACATCCTTCAACCAAAATTGTCTCTAGTTGTTCCATGGTCAGAGGTTGCACCTGCCAGAAGGGGCTTGTTTTTCTTATTTCTTTTTCCCCTAAGGAGAATCCCTCTACAGTAAGCTATTTCTTGGACATGACTAGAACTGAGAGGTACCTGGGCACCTGCAATGGGAGCTAGACAGATCAGGTCTTCACCTGTTTTGTTTTTGTTTTTTTTGTTTGTTTGTTTTGTTTTTTTTTTAAGGAAAACCCCTCATTGTAAAACAACAAGGCTCAGCTCCCCCTTCTTTGTGGAACCTCTGCCCCCAATCCCTCCTGCTGCAAAAGAGCTTAGCCTTCCTTCTCTCTTAAACTCTCTATTATAAATGCTTCTTTTCAAAACCCACCCTTGCTGCTTTGTGGATTTCAGTCTCGAAATTCATGAGACAGGGCCTTGAGATCCACTGGTGTCTGTGGAATTTCGGAAATCCTGTCACCAAGGGAAGAACAATGGTAGCTGTGAAAGACTTCCTAACTCTCAAGGACAACTTGATACCCACAAAGGCTGAGTTTTCAGGGCTTAGTGTGACTAATTGTGGTACTTCTTATTGTCCAGTGCAGGCCCCACTAAGATAGCAACATATTGAGAAGCTACGGGGGGCACAAAACACACTGTAGAGCCTAATTTCCTAAGTTGTGGTTTGTAGCCTCATATGGTGTTGCGTAACTGAATGTGGGAGTTGTGAAAAATTTGGCAACTGTAGAAGGTTTGTGAATGTGCAATGTCCAAAAAAAAATCAATTGAAAATCAGAAGCATATGCATTGGAAATATTTGGGGCAGGACTCACCCACAGGGCAATGTATGATTTCACTGCAGTCTTAGTTTTGAGCACATGCCATATGTACTTTGCATTGTGCCTGCCATCAGAGGCACAGTAGCAAGGAATGTGCTGAAGCAACTTTACTCTGATTCCACACTTTGTATGTTAAGAATGGTCATGCTTTACTGTAATGCAGTATTTTGTACTCTTGTGAAAACACAATGGCTTAATAACAAAAACCTACTACTTTTAACATTTTCTTAGACAATCTCAATATCTATCAAACTGATGTACCTTTATCAATATTAAGTTTTTATTATCTATCTATTCCTATTGACTTTACATGTCATTGGGTTACAGAAGAGCATCTTCATATAGTGCATATTGGACTCTTAGCACACCAGGTTTCTACTCTCTTCCTTCCTCTTCAAACTTATTTTAGTTGTTGCTGTTCCTAGATAGTTTTACTTCTACATGGACAAATACTATTTCATGTATTTCTAAAATCTAGGAAACACAAATGAGAAAAAAATATGTAATATTTTCCTGCAAATGACTTTATTTTCTTAATGCCTAGAAAAATGTTCATTGTGCATGTATGCCACATTTTCTTTATCCATTCCCCTACTCTTAAACACATTGATTCATTCCATTTCTTAGCCACTCTGAATAATGCTGAGGTAAATATTGATGTCCAATTACCTTTGTAATATGGTGACTTGGATTTCACTGAGTAAATGCCAAGAATGGGTATATTTGGTAGTATAGTGGATATATTTTTAATTTTTACTTTTTTAGTAGCCTCCATACTGATTTTCATTGTGGCCTAATTAGTTCACATCTTCATCAGCAATATATAAGGACTAACTTTGCTCACATCCTCACCACTCCTATTTTAACTGGAGTGAAATGCAGTCTCAATGTAGTTTGAATTTGCATTTCTCTGGCATCTAGTACATCAGCCTGATTAGTATGCAAATTTGTGTTTTGTGATACAAAATGGTAAAATCATACATATGCCAAAGAATTCTTTTTAAACATTTTTACGTTTTACTAGTAGCAAAATTTGATTTCTATACCTACTTTGTATACCTATGTGCCTTGGGACACAACAATTTCTTAGGTGAAAGGGGTCATGAATGGAAAAGGCTTCAGAAGCCCTGCTCTCAAGTTACCTGACAAGAGCAGTTTCAGATACTTTTATTTTGACTGTCAATTGTGTGGAGAAAATGTGAACACATATTCTTGGTAAATGAAGTGAAATAAAGAGATAAACAATCACTACCAGAAAAAAAAAAAAAAGACTGTGAGTTTAAGTCAGCAGAGAATATTTCAACAGGTAGGAAAAGCAGAATTGGGGCAGGGGTGGTGTTGGCAGTGTTGGGGTGAGGGGATTACTGTAAGCAGATGTTACAAATCTCATCCCAATATAAATCTCTACATCTGTCTTATTATTGAAATTACAAACATAAAAACATCTAAAAATATGCCCCATAAAAGCCACCAAAAACTTGTTAAAGAAGAGCTGGGTCAGTTTTATCAAGACTGTAAAAGCTAACTAAAAACTTTCAGCAATTCAAGGGGAGATTACTCAAGAGAAATTGTGCTGTTGGTATAAAGCCTACAAGCTGTGCAGTGTTTTAAGTAGTTCTTATGCTTTTAGGCTTCTTAGTCACCAGAAAACAGGTTTTTCTAGAAAGGCAACATCTTGAATGCCCAATGGAAAGAGCAGAAGCAAAGTCAGGCTTATGCAATTCATTCACAGAGAATTGTCATCATATGACCTGTCAGCTGTGTCCCCAGAGGACCCCATTAGCAATGTTATCTGTATTTGTAGTATATTAAAATACAGGAGCTGAGGGGAGGTACAATTGGATAGAGGAAGAGAGAGGGGGAAGAAGGGAATAAAAATCTTCATTAGTGTTTAAGTTCATGTGGGCTGTTGTTCTTGCTGCCATTACTTCTATCGCCAAAATATTACTTGGGGCTTGAGAAATAAGGGAATGCAGAAATAATAATGACCATGGTGCTGGTGATAATATGATGGAGGGGAAATAAAGGAGGGGAAGGAGAAGACAGGAATATTCTCCCTGTACCTGTTCACAAACTTGTCAACGCAAATAATCTCCTCTTTTGAAATCAATACTTATTTTCAGGTTTTACCAAAAATTATTAAATTAAAGGTCAGGATACTCGGGAAGAAAAAGAAGGAAGCAAACTAAAATCCAAATGGTTACACAGTACTGGAGTACTAGTTATGTTGAACTGTATTTCTCTTCTCCAGCCTCCCTCTCTCTGTGTTATATACTTTACTCCTCTAAACTTGTCAGGCAATAAAAGATATTCTTGACTATTTAAGAACACTATGTGTAACTTCACTTATTCTTATCATATTCACCCAAATCAATGACTCGTTGGTAATTTTATAGGTTGCTTATTTAGGAGTGTGCAGACATCTGAATTGTAGTCACATCGATTTTTGTCTTAAAGAGGAGATGCTTGTCTTATCAATTGGCATGTGACTTTCTAAAGGCAACTTTGTGGCTTTATTCCATAAGCAAAGTCAGTATTTGAATCAGGAGCAGAGCTCCGTTTTCTTTCTCTTTCCAGGGAAGAGAGTTAATGCAACTGAGATTAAATTAGAGATATAAATTATAAATGCTGTGGTCTAGAGGGGTATTATGAGATAGGTTGATTTAAGCGCTGTTTCATGTCACCTAAATATACAAAAGGGTCAATATATGAAAACAAATACAGTAGTTGGAAGGAAGGGTATACTCTAAATAATATAAATTTGGGCATGTCTGGAAATATCCAGGAGGCTGTCAAAGTAGATCTTCCAGCCATTACCCTTTTCAGTAAATGAAAACTTGGATAGTACGTTCTTAAGAATCCCAAGGATGATGATGTTGACTACTGAGTGTTGGGGGCTAATTAGTCTTCTTGGTGGAGTAGCTCTCTGATTTACACTTTGTCTACAGCACAGAGTTCTGTAGACAGAACTCACACAAATGTATCTTGAGGATAGTTTTCAGATCTGATTGGTTCTCAAATCATTGCACTTTCAGCCATTTTCTTAAACATGATGGTGTTTTTTTCTCCTCTCTAAAATGACTAAATGGAGATGTGAGAATGGAAAAGTAATCCTGAATCAGAGAGGAAGGGAATGTGACAATGACCTAGCTGTGTGGATATTTTGGTCAGGTTCTACAAAGCTAATATCTGGAGAACAGAAGGCCAGTGTTTATTATCATGAAGCATCCAGAGGCTAGAAGATCTCATGGATAGTACCAAAGAGTATCATCTCTACCAAAGTTCTCATTTTATTATTTTTATGATGTTACCTCTCAACTTCATAAGGAATAACAAAAACTCAGAATAGCTAAATCAATCCTGTACAATAAAAAAAAAAAAAAAAAAAACATCTGGAGGCAACACCATAACAGATTGCAAGCTGTACTACAGAGCAATAGTAGTAAAAACAGTATGGCACTAGCATAGAAACAGACCAGTGGATCAGTTGAATTGAACTGACAACCCAGAAATGAACTCACACACCTAGGGTCTCTTATTTTTTGACAAAGAAGCGAAAACCATAAAATGGAAAAAGGACAGCATCTTCAACAAATGGTGTGCTCCAACTGCATGCATGTAAAAGAATGAAATTAGACCCATACTTATCACCTTGCACAAAACTTAAATCCAAGTGGATCAAAGACCTTAACATAAGGCCGGACACACTACATCTATTAGAAGAGAAATTGGGGAAAACCCTCAAAACTCATCGGCACAGGTGACAACTTCCTGAACAGAACACCAACAGTTCAGGGTCTAAGACCAACAATCAATAAATGGGACTTCATGAAACTGAAAAGCTTCTGGAAGGCAAAAGACACTGTCATTCCAACAAAACGGCAACCTACAGTTTGTGAAAAAAATCTCCCCAACCTCATATCTGACAGACAGCTAATATCCAAAACTTACAAAGAACTCAGGAAATTAAATGCCAAGAAACAAAATAATCCAATCAAAAAATGGGGGACAGAGCTAAACAGAGAATTCACGAAGGAGGGATCCCTGATGGCTGAGAGACACTTGAAGAAATGCTCAGCATCATTAATCATAAGAGAAATGCAATTGAAGATGACTCGGAGATTCCATCTCACACCTGTCAGAATGGCTAAGATCAAAAGCTCTTATGACAGCACATGCTGGAGAGGGTGTGGAGAAAGGGGAACACTCCTCCACTGCTGGTGGGAATGCAAGCTTGTGCAACCACTATGGAGGCCAGTCTGGGGATATTTTAAACAACTTGGGATAGCTCTGCCTCAGGACCCAGCCATACCACTTCTGGCTATACAGCCAAATGATTCCTCACCAAATCACAAGTTTCCTCTTCTGTGTTCATAGCAGCCTTATTCATAATAACTAGAAACTGGAAACAATCCAGATGTTCCTCGACTGAGGAATGGATAAAAGAAACTGTGGTACATCTACACAACTGAATACTAGTCAGCCATCCGAAACAATGAAATCATGCAATTTGAAACCAAATGGATGGAACTAGAGAAGTTCATCCTGAGTGAACTAACCCAGACTCAGAAGGATGGACATGGCATCTATTCACTTATAATTGGATTTTAGCCATATAGTACAGGATAACTATACTACAACCAATGCACCAAAGGGAACAGGAACATAGACTTTTTTACCTGTCCATGAGACACATTGCCCTAGTGGTGCTGTCTTGTAGGCCCCCAGTGTATGAGAAGGCTCTTGGACCTCATATGACTGCTGAACTAGGGCAGGGGACTGATATGTAGGGACACTCCACTCCAGGAGTGGGATGGATGGGAGAAGGGGTAGAGGGTGGGAAAGCGGGACTGGGAGGGATGGTAAGAGGGCACTGTGATGAAGATGTAACCTGAAGTAATAAATAATTATTTTAAAAAAGTATTTCATATAAAACTATGAGTGTCCTAAGTTTTTTTCTCTTTCACCTTAAGTAAAATTGGCATCTAGAACTTGTAATATAATGCAATGTAACTTTAGCATATTATAACAACATGAAGAAATGTGAGTCCCCCAAAATGGTTATGTATTTATAGCAGCTTCTGCCCTTTTATAATTTAACTGGGCCCAGAAGATTTGATGACCAAACTGGACAAAACCAGTAATTCAAACACTCAAGGGCCTTTTGAAGTTGAGAGGGAACAACATATCTAAGTGTTGTACAGACTGGACCTGGGTACAAGGAGAGATAATATTCTAGTCTAACATGATCTCCAAAATTCCCTTAGAAGTGTTTACACTGTCCTGTGGGCTTTAGTGTTTTAAAGTTATGTGAAACTCTACGCTTACTTTTTTTTTGAAATGGTGTTTCTGAAATGGCCTTGTAGATGTTTTAG
>CAJQZJ010001064.1:649358-668576 GCA_907164525.1 Lophiomys imhausi
GAGGGGGAGGAGGGTGGAAGGGTGGGACTGGAGGGGGGAGTAGGGAGAGGATTGTGATTGAGATGTAACTTGAAGAAATAAAAAATAAATTATTAAAAAAAGAAAAATCAATTATATATATGCGTGTGTGTGTGTGTGTGTGTGTGTGTGTGTGTGTAAATTTATTTATATACTGATCTATTTACTGTACATGTTGTACCTGTGGAGGTCACAGGGCAACTTTAATGTGTTGGTTACTTCTTTCTACTGTCTTGAACCTAAGAATGCACCTCAGATCACTGGAGTCGGTCGTAAGGACTTTTTTTTTTTACCAGCCCTATATTTACCTTTTTAAGCTCCTGGAAGGAGGTTGAGGTACTATGTAAATTAGTGGTCTTCAGTGTAAAGTAATGAGGACTAGAGTCAATTAAATGATTATCTTTCTAGACAGGAGATAATAAACTAGGGGTGTTGGTATGGAAGGAGGCATAGCTCCCTGAGTGTGCGTGTGTAACAAGCAAAAAGGAAGCAGTTTTCAAAAGTCTGAGATGGATGAGGACATTTGCCTGAGATCAGTCCAGAAGTTAGATTCCCCCAGAACATTTCTCTAAGCACAGGACAGGTTCATGAGTACTGTCTCAGACAGTCACATGGAGTTTGTATGTGTTTGTATTTGTTTGCTGCATGTGTTTGTATAACATTGTATGACAGCACTAATCACCCTCAATGCATGGCAGTGTAACAATATTTTTTTTTAACTAAAGATTTTACACTTTTATAGTCTATGCATGGATACAATGTTTTGTGGCATTTTAAAAAGACAAAAAAAGGAAACTAGCAAAATTGAAAAAAAGTAGATCTGAGTTGCTCTGAGATGTGATTTTCAGAAATTAGTATTGAAAGATATCAATGACAGGAAAAAATGTATTTGATAAATCTCGGTTTGTTGAATTGAGTTGCTCTGAGCAACTCTGGGGCACAGTATTGCGCATGAGCCTTTTGCTCCATTTGCTCTGGCTTTCATTCTCCACTTAACGCCATGAAGGTGGCTGTAAGCCACTTAAGTGGAGTGTTCCCATCTCATACAGCACTGAAGACAATGTACATTCATAGCATGATTATTGAACTGAACTTTCTTTTTTTCCTATATCCTCTTCCTCAAATCCCTATGAATTTATTAATAATATTTAATTTTAAGAAGTATATTTAGTTTGGAATTTTGTGTTTGTGTTGTATTCATGTGTGTGACTTCATGTATGTGCAAGTGTGTATGCTCGAGTGCACATGCACATAGGATCCAGAGTTCTTTGTTAGATGTCTTTCTCAATCATTTTTTGCCTTATGTTTTGAGAAAGAATCTCTCACTGAATTCAGAGGTCAACTATTGTGCAAAGTCTCCTGACTAACAACCTGCAACCAGGATCTTATTCTCTCTGCTCCCCAACACTAGGACTCTCACATTTGGTTTTTTACATGACAGTAACAAAGCCAAGCTCAGCTCCTCACACTTGCATATTAGACATGGTGGGAAATGTACACACTGAATTGTGTTTCCAGTTACTAATCTGTACATTTGTAAGGCCTATATGTAAAGGTAGTTCTGCCTAACTTGCAGAATTTTGACTTTCTAAATTCTTATTTCCTGATTTTCATACACCTCTAAGAGCATTCTAATAATGAATGAGTCATGAGGAGCTCTTCCTTTCATGACATTGCGTGTGTGTGTGCGTGTGTGTGTGTGTGTGTGTGTGTGTGTGTGTGTGTGTGTGTATGCATGTGTGTTAAGAACCAGTAGTATAGGGCACAAACAGCAGGGCTGAAGAGCTGCAAGAGGTGGAGGTGGAAAAACATGATGCCCCAGCCACAGCTGTTCCTGAGGAGTATGTTCAGGAAGCAGACACCATGCTGGAATGGAAGAAGAATATCCTCAACTGCTTGTAGGCAGTGAAGCATGAGAGAGGCAATATTGGAGATTTGCTGGTGCTACAAAACCCCCGGGAGGCATAGAAACTTGACACAACCCAGTTTGGTGCCACATGACACAGGTAGGGCATAGCACTCCTGGCATGAACTCAGACACCAAGAGACCCCAGACACCACTAAGATGAGCAGCAAGTGGTGGAGAAATGGAAGGGAAAGAAGCAGAAGGCTCTATGCTCAATGAAGAGAGGCAGAGGTGGAACTAGAGACTTGAAAGTAGTAGGGAACAGCCTGATGTGAATAGTCAGTGATGCCACCTGAGGCCAGGTTGAGGTCCTACCCTGTGCTGCTGCTGAGGAGCCATGAGTGGGTTTGTGGTCCTGCAGTGGCAGGGGTCTGTCACCACCAAAGTTCAGGCAGATGTACCTGGTCTGCTCTGCTACCTGGGGCTATGCTGATGTCTGGGGGCTGTGAAGAACTAGCCCCACCCCTTGCCTGGGCATCATGGGAGAGCTGATCTTGAAGGCATAAGAGGAGAGCTGGCCCTACCTCTTGCCAGCAGCAGCACTCAAGAGATCAGGCCCCATACCTCATCCAGAAGAACTGGCCCTGATTGTAGGGGGTTGTAGTTGAGCTGCCCCAAGGATGTGAGCACAGGAGAGCTGGACTTGTCATTCATCTGCTGAGTGGGGGTATGGGAGAGGGAGAGATGTCATGTTCAACCTTCCTTTGTTAATCACCACCTGCATCAGCAGGAAAGCTAACCCCAGAGTCATGAGAGCAGGAGAGCTGTTCCTGCCCCTCACCTGGTACAGCATTATAGAGAGCAGGCCCTGCAACTTGTTTGGGCAGCACAATAGAGCTAGCCTGCTAGCTTGGGTACAAGTGGACCTGCACCGAGGGCATGAGAGCAGGATAGCTGGATCTGCCTCTTACAAGATGTAGCGTTGGATGAGCTAGCAGGGACAGGACTGGAGAACTCATCCGGGTGGTATGGGTTTGAGAGAGTTTGTGGACTCAGCTACCACCCAGACCCAGATTTAAGGCTTTGAGTTGGCCCACTTCAACATCTACTCCATCTATGAACTGCTGGAGTGCATGAAGGAACCAGTATTACAGATTCAAAACTGCAGGATCCCCATGACACAGGGCAACAATGGGGTGTCCAATCCCAGTGAGGATCCATTATGGATAGTACAGCAAAAGCCAGAGGCCTCAAATCAGACCAATGACTCATTGCATTTGAGGCTCTTTTCCTGGTAATGTACTGAGATTTGATGTGTACTCATTTAGATAATACAATAACGAAGAATAACTCAGCAGGCTCAAACATTTGCAAGTAATGAGTGGACAAAAGGGTATACTGTAGGACTCACTGTGACACTCAACAGTTTCTACAAGGAGATTTTTTTTTTTTCTTTTCGAGGGGAGGTTGTAAGAGTAGAGGGCAGATATGAAGGGATGGGGAGATGAGCGGGACTGGGATGCATAATGTGAAATTCACAGAGAATCAATAAAATATTTAAAAATCACCAATAATCTGATTCATTGCCATTTTATTCTGTGTTTTCTATGAAATACAACCTACTGTAACTAGGATATCTTTTTCTCTAGGATAATCTATCTTTTATTAGGCAGAGTGCTTATATTTGCCCTTTTATGTGCTTTCTACTTTCATTTATTGTCAGGAATAGCTATGTTTTTATATTCCTGTATGTTTACTTTTTCTTCTAAAACATCAGGGACAGCTGCTATTTAATCAGAGAAAAAAGATACTTAACTATGGGTAATATCTTTCTTTATCCTGATCTCCAATAGTGATATTTGCTTTCATACTGCCTGCTGCATTATTGTTTGTAGTTGCATTATCAGAATGAGTACACATCAAATCTCAGTACATTACCAGGACAACAGCATTAACATATTTAGCTTATGCTTATAAATTTTCTGTTTTTCTGATTTTGCATTGTCTTTAAAGTCTCTTGTGTTCCTTGTTGTCATTGAATCATCTGATGACTTATTGAATACATTAGGTAAGAGGGGACAATACTGTAGACTTTATGTGTGTGTTGGGATGTGTGTGTACATGTGTGTGTGTGCGCGTGTGTTGTATGTATGTCTCAGTGTGCACTTATGTACATAAGCATGTGTGTGCATGCATGAGTGTATGTGTGTATGCATGTGTGTGTGTGTGTGTGTGTGTGTGTGTGTGTGTGTGTGTGTGTAAACATAGGTCAGGGATCAATATCATATTTCTCTTCATCTAATTGTTTGGAAGAGGATCTCTTACTGAACCTGAAGATCACTGAGTAGGCAGAAGCTGACCAGGGAGTTCCAATCCTCTTCCTGCTCTGCCTCCTAGTACAAGGATTACAGGCACATGTTCTGTTTGCTTCACCTTTTACATGGGTGCTGGGCATCGAAATAACCCCTTACTTCTGTGATCAACATTTTATGGATTGAGCCATATCCTTAGCTAATCATCACTATTTCAGTTACTCTAAACATTAATTAATTTACATTGTTAGGGAATTAAGTGTCTGCCATCATAGAGATGCCACCACCAATCACTGAAAAGCAAGGTAGTGGGGATCCAAGATGGCGGTGTCCCGTGCGGATGCATTTTAATCTTGGGGAAAACAGACACAAAACTGCGAATGCTATAAGATGCTGTACAAAAAAATCTGAGTGACTCGTCCCCCCTGGGTCTCACCCAACCACCCAGGGACCATTAAAAGTCCCCAGGCAGGATGCTCCCTCCCACTATCAGACACTCATGAAAGCCACTGAATCCGGGAATTGTGACCACCCCAACAGGAGAGACATGCAGGGTAAGATCCACTCTAATACCCAGCGGGCACATTTGGACCCCACCCAGGGATATTCTCCAGCATGCTGGGCCCCCCTAGATCCCTCACAGATGATTCGGCATTCTGGCAAAGGGTTGCAGACCCATGGAAGTGTGCATGGCTCAGCTGCAGAGTACCTGTCTGGCTGCAGATTGCGATCCACTGCAGTGTCCGGGAACTTGGTTGACCGTGAGGCCACTTGCCAGTTTCCAGAGCCAGCTACATAAGTGGGCTGTGGGAGTGGCAAGGCTACAGGGCGTGAAGGCGGATTTACCCACCACAGGATCCAACACTGGGCAAACTGTGAGGTCTTTACTATTATTATCGGACTTTTTTTGCTACTACGGGCACTTCCGGTGGGGAACCAGAGCTTAAGTGTATACAGCTCCACCCCCTGGATAAGTGAAGTCTCCATCTGAGAGGTGGGGCAGAAAAACAAACCTTACAGGAGTGGAGTCAGGCAATTCGACTGCTACACCAAATCGTCCCCTTTGGATCCAAGCCCAGAAGAGAACAGGAGCAGACAACTAAGAACTTCCAAATGGCCAAAGGCCCCAGAAAGAATAGGAATCAGGGTTAAATGACTCCAACAAAAGAAAGTGATGCTATTTCATCCAACTTAGACCACATCACCACAGTTGAAACACATGAAAACGATAACAATTCTACATTATGGAAAGTGACAGAGTCCCTTCAAGAAGAACTTAAATCTATGAAGGAATTTAAAGAAGCCACAATTTCACAAACAATGGATAATACCATTAGAGAACTCCAAAACAAGGTGGCTCAACTTGAACAGGAAAAAGACAGGGCAATGGAAGACTTCCAGGCAAAGACAAGCAAATAGGAGCAGGAAATGTACAACACGAATAAAACCATTCAAGACATGGAAATGGAAACAATAAAGAAAACACAGTCAGAGTTAAAAGTGGAAATGGAGAATCAAGGGAAGAGAAAGGGAACTATGGATATGAGTACCAAAAATAGTATTCAAGAGATGGAAGATAGGATCTCAGGCATAGAAGTTTCGATGGAAGAAATCAGTACAACATCCAAACAAAATGAGAAAGCTAAAGAATCTCACACCCACAATATCCAAGAAATCATGGACTCAATGAAAAGATGGAACCCAAGAATTATAGGCATAGAGGAAAGAGAAGACTCCCAACTCCAAGGTCTGGGAAATATCTTCAAAAAAATCATAGAAGAAAACTTCCCAAACCTAAAGAAAGAGATGCTAATAAAAATCCAAGAGGCTTACAGAACACCAAACAGATTAGATCAGAAAAGAAACTCCTCTTACCACATAATAATTGAAACTCCAAATGTAGACAACAAAGAAAGAATATTAAAAGCTGTAAGAGAAAAAGGCCAATTCACATACAATGGCAGACCCATCAGAATTATACCTGACTTCTCCTCAGAAACTTTAAAAGCTAGAAGGGCCTGGACAGATGTCCTACAAGCCTGAGAGAACATAGGTGCCCAGCCAGACTACTATACCCAGCAAAATTTCTATCAACATAGATGGAGAAAATAAGATATTCCATGACAAAATCAAATTTAAACAACATATACCCACAAACCCAGCCCTACAGAAGATCCTAGAAAGAAAATTCCAACCCAGAGAAGATAAAAACACCCAAGAAAAGAGAGGAAATAGAAATATCCACAACAACTAAACAAAAAGAACCCAAGACTATCACCTATACCGAAATAATGGGAAATAACAACCCCTGGTCACTAATACCCATCAACATCAATGGACTCAACTCGCTAATAAAAAGACACAGACTTACAGACTGGATCGGTAAACAAGATCCATCTTTTTGCTGCATACAGGACACACATCTCACTATTGAAGATTGTAGGGGTTAGATAAATTAGGTTTAGAAAATATATAGGAGTTTCTGATACTGTCTCTTAATTCGGGGCCTGAAGAGCATTATCAGCATGAAGTCAGGAAAAACAGGAAAGACTCAATAGACTTGAAGAAACAAAGTATCTGGCCTGACATTGTTTTGAGCTGCTAAGTGGGCGGAGCCCAAATTAAGCTGAAACAGAGTTCCTCCTATTTAAGGACAGTGCATGGAGCCCAGAGGAGAAGAGGCCCCTGACGCTAGAGAGCTCTGAGAGTCCTGCTGAAAAAAGGGCTGGCCATTGATGGCCAGCTCTCTCCCTGAAGCAGAAAGAAGCCGGTGAGCAAAGAAAGCCTGAGTAAGACACCAAAAGGCCAAGGACTGGACCCTGTGGCTCAGATTTTGCCTGGAGGGGTTTGATCTGTCCGATCAGTGGCCTAGGGGAAACTGTGCCTGGCTTTTAGGACAGAAGCAGAGCAGCTGAGTTCCTGATTCAAAAGAAGTAAGTAGGCCTGCAGACGCCTGGGGTCTCCCACAGAGAAGAAAGCATGAAGCCTTATTTAAGGTGAGACTGTAATAACCAACTTACCCTGATGAACCTACATCTGAGAGATCCAGAAAAAGGACTGCTAAGTGTGTTAAAGAATCTACAACAAAGACTGTGTTCCTGATGACTGAGGACCTGCCCCAGAGACTGTATCATTCTAAATAGGTTTAGTGGATAGGTTAAAGGGGTTGTAGGAATTTATAGGATTAATAGTTAAGAAATTGTTGGTGATTGTTATAAGTGAATTTAGTAATAAATAAATACGTGTTAAATAATAATTTAAAAGTTCGGTTACAGAAGATAGACACTATCTCAGAGTAAAGGGCTGGGAAAAGGTTTTCCATGCAAATGGACTCAGGAAGCGAGCTGGAGTAGCCATCCTAATATCAAACAAAATAGACTTCCAATTGAAGTTAATAAAAAAAGACAGAGAAGGAAATTACATATTCGTTAAAGGAAATACTCATCAAGAGGACATCTCAATATTAAACATCTATGCCCCAAATAAAAAGGCACCTATATATGTAAAAGAAACACTTCTAAAACTCAAATCACACATCGATCCCAACACTTTAGTAGTGGGAGACGTCAACAACCCACTCACAATAATGGACAGATCATCTAGACAGAAGCCAAACAGAGAAATAATGAGTCTAACAGAGATCATGAACCAAATGGACCTAACAGATATCTACAGAACGTTTCACCCAAACACAAAAGAATACACCTTCTTCTCAGCACCGCATGGAACCTTCTCCAAAATTGACCATATAGTTGGACACAAAGATAGCCTAAACAGATACAAGAAAATTAAAATCACCCCTTGTATCTTGTCAGACCACCATGGAATAAAGCTGGACTTCAGAAGCAAAAGAAACAAAAGAAAGCCTACATGCACATGGAAATTGAAAAACTCTTTACTAGTTGACTACTGGGTCAGGGAAGAAATAAAGAAGGAAATCAAAGACTTCTTAAAATCCAACGACAATGAAGGCACAACATACCCAAACCTATGGGACACAATGAAAGCTGTGCTACGAGGAAAATTCATAGCACTAAGTGCCTTCAAAAAGAAAATTGTGACAGCTCATATTAGCGAATTAACAGCTAATATAGGTGAATTGGAAATAAAAAGAAGCAAACACCCCCAAGAGGAGCAGAAGGCAGGAGATCATCAAATATGGGTTGAAATCAACCACTTAGAAACAAAAATTACTATACAAAGAATCAAGGAAACCAAGAGTAGTTTCTTTGAGAAAATCAACAAAATAGACAGACCCTTAGTCAAATTAAGTAAAAGGCAGAGGGAAAAAACTCAAATCAGCAAAATCAGTAATGAAAAGGGAGAAATAACAACACACATTGAGGAAATCCAGAGAATATTTGGATCCTACTTTTAAAATCTGTACTCCACCAAATTTGAAAACTTAAGCGAAATGGACAAATTTCTTGATAGATTCTATCTACCAAAGCTAAATCAAGATCAGATTAATCTAATTAAACAGCCCTATAAACCCTAAGGAAATAGAAACAGTCATTAAAAATCTCCCAGCCAAAAAAAGCCCAGGTTTTAGCATGGAATTCTACCAGACCTTCAAAGAGGAGCTAACACCAATACTTTTCAAACTCTTTCACCAAATAGAATCAGAAAGAACATTGCCACACTCATTCTATGAAACCACAGTCACCCTGATTCCTGAACCACACAAAGACCCAACAAAGAAAGAGAACTTCAGACCAATCTCCCTCATGAACAAAGATGCAAACATACTTAATAAAACACTAGCAAACCGAATTCAAGAACACATCAAAAGTATCATACACCATGATGAAGTAGGCTTCATCCCTGGAATGCAGGGAAGTTTCAACATATGAAAGTCTATCAATGTAATTCACCATATAAACAAGTTGAAAGAAAAAAAAAACCACATGATAATCTCGCTAGATGCAGAAAAAGCATTTGACAAAATCCAACACCCCTACATGCTAAAAGTTCTGGAGAGAACGGGCATAAAAGGACCGGACCTATAAATAATAAAGGCAATATACAGCAAGCCAGCGACCAACATCAAATTAAATTGAGAGAAACTTGAAGCATTTCCTCTAAACTCAGGGACAAGACAAGGATTCCACTTTTGCCACATCTCTTCAATATAGTACTTGAAGTTCTTGCTAGAGCAATAAGACAACTAAAGGAGATCATGGGGATAAATATTGGAAACGAAGAAGTCAAATTATCCCTATTTGCAGACAATATGATAGAATACATGAGCGACCCCAAAAATTCCACCAGAGAACACTTACAGCTGATAAACACCTTCAGCAAGGTGGCTGGATACAAAATTAATTCAAAAAATCAGAAGTCCTTCTTTATACAACAAACAAATGGGCTGAGAAAGAAATAAGGGAAACAACCCCCTTCACAATAGCCACAAACAATATAAAATATCTGGGGGGTAACTCCAAGCAAGTAAAGGACCTGTACAACAAGAACTTCAAGCCCTTGAAGAAAGAAATGGAAGAGGTCTTTAGAAGATGGAAAGATCATCCGTGCTCATGAATATGTAAGATCAACATAATAAAAATGGCTATGCTACCAAAAGCAATATATAGATTCAATGCAATTCCTATCAAAATACCATCACAATTCTTTATAGCCTTGGAAAGAGCTATTCTCAATTTCATATGTAACAACAAAAAGCCCAGAATAGCTAAATCAAAACTATACAAAAAAACAAAACAAAACAAAACAAAACAAAAAACAAACAAACAAAAAAAAACATCTGGAGGTCTCACCATCCCAGATTTCAAGCTATACTACAGAGCAATAGTAATAAAAACAGCAAGGTTTTGGTATAGAAACAGACCAGTAGATCAATGGAATTGAACTGAAGTCCCAGAAATAGACCCACACACTTATGGCCACCCAATTTTTAACAAAGAAGGCAAAACGGCACAATGGAAGAAGGACAGCATCTTCAACAAATGGTGCTGGTCCAACTGGATGTCCACTTGTAAAAGAATGAAATTAGACCCATACTTATCACCTTGTACAAAGCTTAAGTCCAAGTGGATCAAAGACCTCAACATAAGGGCGGTCACACTAAATCTACCAGAAGAAAATGTGGGAAATCCCTCAAACACTTTGGCACAGATGACACAATCCTGAACAGAACACCAACAACTCAGGACCTGATATCAACAATCAATAAATGGGACCTCATGAAACTGAAAAACTTCTGTAAGGCAAAAGACACTGTCATTCGAACAAAATGGCAGCCTATAGACTGGGAGAAAATCTTCACCAACCCCACATCTGACAGAGGGCTAATATCCAAAATCTACAAAGAACTCAAGAAATTAAATGCCAAGAAACCAAATAATCCAATTAAAAAATGGGGACGGAGCTAAATAGAGAATTCACAAAGGAGGAATTCCTAATAGCTGAGAGACACTTGAAGTAATGCTCAACATCCTTAATCATCAGAGAAATGCTACTCAAGACGACTCTGAGATTCCATCTCACTCCTGTCAGAATGGCTGAGATCAAAGGCTCAAATGACAGCACATGCTGGCTAGGGTGTGGAGAAAGGGGAACCCTCCTCCATTGCTGGTGGGAGTGCAGGCTTGTGCAACCACTATGGAAATCAGTATGGTGATATCTTAGAAAACTTGGAATATCTCTTCCTCAGGACCCAGCCATACCAGCTCTGGGTATACATCCAAATGACTCCTCACGGAATCATAAGGAGGTTTCCTGATCTATGTTCATAGCAGCCTTATTTGTAATATCTAGAAACTGGAAACAACCCAGATGTACCTCAACCGAAGAATGGGTTAAAAAAACTGTGGTACATCTACACAATGGAATATTTTTCAGCTATCTGGAACAATGAAATTGTACAATTTGCAGCCAAATGTATGGAACTAGAAAAGCTCATCCTGAGTGAGCTAACCCAGACTCAGAAAGACACATATGGCTTCTATTCACTTATAGTAGGATTTTAGCTATATAGTAGAGGATATTGATACTAAAACTAATACACCAAAGGGAACATGAGCATAGACTTTTTATTTTTTATTCTTTTTTATCTGTTTGTCTGCTTATTTGTTTGTTTGTTTTTTAGTTCTCTCTTCCTGGCAATGAGACACTTTTCACTCTTGGTACTGCCTCGTAGACCCCCAGTGTATGAGGAGGCTCTTGGCCCTCATATGACCTCTGAACTGGGGTAGGGGACTGTTATATAGGGACACTCAACTCCAGAGAAGTGGGATGGAAGGGCTAGGGGGTAAAGAAAAAAAATGAAATGTGAAGTTTTGTCTTTTTGCTACCAATTGTCATAAACTGTTTAGGATAATTAAGAAATGCAAATTAATAGTCATGCAAGCCTGTCATAGTGTTAGGTACTATGACAGTCTATTATAGTTATTTTCTAAGCCAATCAGAAATCAAGTTGCTAAGAGAGAAACAACATTTGCTTATCCTAATATAAGAGATAGATAGGTCCTCTTCAAAAACCTCAAGAGATCTGCAGAATATGGCATTCAAAGATGTTTTCTTAACTTATATTTTTTTTGATATTGAGACATGTCAACTCCTGACAGCAGTCCCTATTCTACTCCAGGTAGAAGATGAGCATTGAAGAATCTCCAGTAGAAGATGATTGACTTAGTGGCAAACCTATCTCTTGGCAGGAAAAACCCCTTGCTCCAACTGTAGACAGAATGCTGTCCAAAAAGGACAAAACTTGGAAGCAGGTAAGTCGACAGCCTAGCTCTGCCAAGACAGGATAGGCAAGTCCTTCATAATTCCTGCTCTACAATCAATGTCTGTCAGAGAACAGGGCCAAACAACTGAAGATAGATGCTGTAATGTATGGAGAAAAAATGGGAACTGTCCAGGCAGCCACTGGTATGTCATTTCTTAGTTTTGGAAGCTGCAGGCCCTGCACTTCCTATATAATCAGATGTATTTATCCCTCTCAGGTCTCTGAGGTGGTTGAAGAATAGATAGCTAGAGTCTCATAGTTAAATTTTGAGTTGTTTAGGAATCAAGAGAGTGTTCTGGATATAAGAAGATGTTTTTAAATTTGTGATGCAAGTTAGTATGAATGTTGAGTAAGATATAGAACTTTAAACTCATGGAGATGGTTAGATAGTAGAATATTTCACTCAGGTGCCAAATACATATGGACTGGACATTGGGAATGTATGCTAAGCCATATAACTCCCATAATTGTGGCCTAATTACCTCTGTTGTTTTGTATTGTATTTATTAATATAAGAGAAAGAACCATTTGTTGGACTGAAATTGGGAGCTGTTCGGGGATAAAAGATATACCTTAAACTTTAAAAATAAAGGAAGGGGATGTGTGGGTTGAGGCAGAAGAGGGTGGGAGGATGGTACTGGAGGGGAGAGTAGGGAGGGGATTGTGATTGAGATGTAACTTGAAGAAATAAAAATAAAGAAAAAATCATTAATACAAAAAAATAAAGAAAAACAAGGTATCAGAGAAGAAAGAAAACCTCAAGTTAATTCTGGCAATAATTTGAAATCTTAAGCCAATGTGTTATATACAATTAAATAGTTATACATATTTGCAAGCAAATATTTACTACATTTTCACAGTGTATAATAAGTAAATTAGAGTAGTAAGCATTTTATTTCATTAGCATTTAAAAGTTTTTGATTGGCACATAAAGAAGTTGATTATGTGGACAATGAAATACTTTGACACATGTATACAGTGCATATTGATCAAATCAAGGTAATTTAAAATTTTGTTGGCTTGTATTTTTATTTCCAATGTTGTTTATTTTCTGATTATTCAACTAATGTAGGGACAATTCAAATGTCTGAAAAGGTATACCTTTTCCTATCTTTTCAGTACATTCACAAACTAGTCTTTATCAATTACTTTAAGCCAGTCTATTGTTGAAGACTGAAAGGAACTACTGCTTGGTAATGGCTGTACGAAGAAATGCATTTCTGTGGTCATGACTTTGACCAGGAAGCTGAGTTAAAAATTATTACTTCTCTCTCTCCATGTTTCAATATGTAATTTTTATGCAAACAGAATTATTTTTCCAACCTGAGGTAATTTAGAATCTGGGGTAAATATGAGATTGTATCACTTTAGTGTTTCCATGTCTGTAAATACTCATTCTAGAGTTCTGAGTTGAAAGAAGTTTTAAAAAAGTTTAAGAAGTTAAGAAAGAAGTTAAAAAGTTATTCTTTAGCAAGGAAAGAAAAAAAAAACCTGGTAGGAGATTTTTTTATTTTTTGAAGAAATCAACTGAAACTTTTAACTACCTAATTCTAAAGCAAATATTAGTATGTGTGTGGGAATTTCTGCTATTAAGTTTGAAGGCTGGCATTATCAATCAGAAAGCTCCTGAGTGCTAAATGATGGACTCCCTTTTCTCAGCTGGATCTCCTCTTCTGCCTGATCTGGAGAAACTCCAGTTCCTCTAAGGAGCGTCATGTAGTACTCAGAGAAGTTACAGGCCCAGCCCTCTCCTGATGAGAAACCTACCCAATGAACTCCTGGGGATTTCTAAAGGTACTCCCCTTGCTAATGTGACCTCTTGGTGCCTTGGCTTTTGGTCAATGTCATTTTTCCATGCCTCTAACCATACCTGGAGTTCTTCTACAACTCCCACTGCCCATGGGATAATTAGGTACTGTGTTCCTTTTCTTATGATAGGACTGTGTCCAGCAAGTCAAGCATAGTCACCTCCAAAATCCCTCCCCTTGCCCAAATCTTTATAATGATCTTAATTGACAAAGTAAACTTTCTCTGTGTCCATTCCTCCACCATGACTCTCTGAGATTTGACTGTTTATTTTGGATTTACAACCCTGCTGCTGCCACCATGGCTGCCTCACCAGGGTCACATTACAATCACTATCACTGTTGACCCCAGGACCCACTTGTGAATCTCACTGAGAGGTGCTGGGCTTTAGCCCTCTCTCCTGTGCCACACACTGCAGTTCTTCTGTGATGGCTGCTTGCTGACTATTCATGAAATAGCCACAGGATTCTCCCATTTGTTTGACTCAGCTCATGGGCTCTGAGAGCTCCTTGATGCTCCCTGGCCAGCTGCCTTCAGCTCAACTCAAAGAGTTTTAACTTTTCACTGCAAGAGAGGTTTAGGATTACCATAACTCTCCTGCTTCTTAATAGACCTTGAATAAAAAGAAAAGAAAAATAAAAGTTTCGCTACTGCTAAACTGGGACTATTTTGCATTTTCTGGCAGCATCCTGTCCTCCTTTTTCTAGATAGCCATTTACATAATAACTTTTCCCCACTGACCTGTGCAAACAGTTTTGTCTGCAAAGCTGCCATTTTGCACAAATAGAGAAGTGCTGCTTCAGAGGTTACATAGATTTAAAGAGCTGTTCATCTCCTGTCTGGGAGGCTCAGTTCATATCAACTATTAGAGCAGCCTAGGGGATTCCAAGTATATTCAATAATGGGTGACAGCCTGCAGAGTTTTGCTGGTTCATGTGCATCCCTGAAAGTGGAAACATGTTTGATGGGGTGATGTTAGGCATTCTAAATGTTAATTAACCTTCTCCCACACACCTGCTTGCTGTACACCAAATGAAGTTGTGTTACCTTTGTCTCTGATTGGTTAAATAAATGGTGAGGTCTGAGATTGGGAAAAAAGAAATTTAGGCAGGGCAAACGTTCATGGACTTCCGGGGCAGATAGAGAGCATCATGGGAAAAAGAGAGAAGCCAGGAGCAAGAAGGAGAACCCATGATGAAGTAAATGGAAGATGATCATTCCATGTGGCCTGGAACATCGGCATTACTGGAAAATAACAGCCCAAGAGGACGTATGTATATATGAGGTCATATTTGGGGAACAGAAGATGAGCTAACATTGCACAATCCAGGCCAAGGCTTGTTAAAATCCATCAGGTGTCTTAGTGCTCATCTATAATGGCGGGTTAAGGTTAACTGACCATTAACCTTAGTATATATAATGGTAAATTATTTAATTATTTATTTCTACACGTGTTCACATCAGCCCGACCTCTCTTTGCCTATTCAGATACTGCCGTGATGGGCACTATCACGGAGCAGGAGAATGAAGCTGAATCTATAGCTGGAAATAAGGTTTATAACTACTCCTGTCCACCAGTGGAACAGCACTCATGCCTTTGGACAACAGGGCCTCATTCCTTATTCCTTTGCACAACTTGAAGTTGATATGATCAAGAAAATATCTATTATTCTACCCTACAAGTATTATGCAAAAGTTCTTGGTATGGCGTGAACAATATGTTGGAATTCTTAATGTTGAAAATGTATCCGCTAGGGCTACATGTCTGGGACATAGGACCTAATAGAATTTATTTAGTTAGGAGTGCTCACCCTCAATGCATAGATTAGATTAGTGTCTTTATGTAAAAAGGTGGTAGGAAGAAGTTTGTTCCTTTGCAGTCCTGTCTTTCCTCCTTTTGCTCCACGAAGGTCCATCAAGGAGGTTCTGAAAGCCTACTTCAGAGGCCCTTAATTAGTAGTTTTACTAGTGCAGACATATTCTGAGTTATTTGTTCTTGGGTTCTCTGAGGGACAAAATTGGCAAAACTCCTAAAAGTCCCCTACTTAGGCTGAAAATTTTACAGAAACTTTGGCCAACACTTACTAATAATTTTGCTGAAAATTATGTTAAGGCTGTTGTTGTAGGTGTAGAGCTGAATTTACACAGCACCCACAGAGGTTAATTTATTTATTTGTTCTTTTTATATCCCAATCACAGTCCTATCCTCCAACCCACTTCCCCCATTCCTCCTCTCTTTCTCCTCAGAGAAGTGAAGCTGTCCCCAGTCTCAGTAACAACCCACCCTAGCACATCAAGTCATATCAGGACTAAGTGCCTCCTCTTCTTCTGAGGCCAGCCAAGTTAGCCATGCTAGGGGAAAAGGAACCAAAGCAGGCAACAGAGTCAAAGTCACAGACAACTCCTGCTCCAATTGTTAAGGGACCCATTTGAAGTCCAAGCAGCCCATCAGCTTCATATGTGCAGGGGGCCTAGATTCAGTCTGTGCATTCTGTTTTATTGGTGGTTTAGTCTCTGTGAACAAACATGGACCCAGGTTAGTTGGCTCTTTAGGTCTTCTTGTGGTGTCCTTGACCCAGCCAGGTCCTCAATCCTTCCCCTAACTCTTCTACAAGACTCCTTGAGTTCTGTCTAATGTTTGGCTGTGGTTCACCTTCTTTGTGACCTTATATATGAAATATGGATAGTAGTAATGTTTATACTACAGGACAGATATGAGCAAGTATGACATGGATTTACCTTTAAAAAATTGTTAGCTTGTGCTAAGAAAATAGTTCCTGCCATCTAAATTATTAATATAATTCTTTTTTTTCTTGACAAACATATTTTGTTTTATTTCTTAGCAGTTATCTGCTTGGTTACTGAACACCATTTATTTTTATACTATAGATTACTTTTAAACAAATAAATGAATTTTAAGTTTTGTTTAGTTGTTCAATTATAAATTACATTTTCATGTAATTTATAATGCACTTGAGTCTCACATTAGTTTAAATCCCAAGTATGCTGTCTGAACTGAAGACTCATGGATTCTTCACAGTGGGTAATGATTCAGGATAGACAAATGAGCATTAAAGATTGATTTGATTGTATAATAGTGAATCAGAGTAGAAGTAGAATCAATACTGTTCTTCCAGCTGGGTTGGAGAAAATTTATGTTTTTTTTTTTTTTAATCTCATAGATACTCTGGACTCTACATTGTATTTAAATGCCTAAGAAATAGTTATCAACTTCTGTATTCTACAGGGACATTTATTTATTTCCAATATTTTGTTAGCTTTGGATTGCACAAAGATATCAAAGTTCATTTACAAGTATCTTGGGACTCATAATTTATTTGTAAGGAAAAAGTACACTTTTAACTTGATCTGGAATTTCATTTCCTGTTCTACTTAATAAATATTCATAGTTATTATTTTTAGTGCATGCTTTATATTATAAAAACAGAAGCAATGTAAAATATAATATCAGAAACATTTTTAATAATATATCATAAGAAACTAGGAGTGAGGATAACTATTGAATAAAAATGTATATGCACCTACCAAAGGCATTTTTCTTTTTTATGTTGTGAATCAGAAATAGCAGTTTTATTAGTTTTCAAATCAAATTGCATCAGAAATCTCCATGTGTAGTTCTAGGGAAGTCTTATCTCTAGTTTACTGCTTGTAATGTTGGAATTATGGCATGACATCCATTAGGAGCACAAAATGTTTGCCTTCAGAAATCATTGTACATATTACTCAGAATGCTCAAAGATGCTATACCAGAGAGTACAGCTTGAATGATACGTCTTTGGAAATCAATACTTCTGGGCTTTACCAATTAAAGATCAATATCAAATCTCATTTATCTTGTTACAGTAAGAGGAATGTACATGTGGAAGAGATTCTTATATTTATC
Source organism: Lophiomys imhausi (assembly GCA_907164525.1). NCBI lineage: Eukaryota > Metazoa > Chordata > Mammalia > Rodentia > Muridae > Lophiomys > Lophiomys imhausi. The sequence continues at coordinate 666,992 of CAJQZJ010001064.1, forward strand.
TCAATCCTTTAATTTATCCAAAGGGACAATTAAGCCTGTTTTCTGTCATAAATTTCTCTTTTTAAATATTTATTACTTGTGGTTACATCTCCATCACAGTGTCCTCTTTCTACCCCTCCCAGTCCCGCCCTCCCACCCTCTACCCCCTATCATTTCCATCACACTCCTCTAGAGTTGAATGTCCCTAAATAACAGTCCCCCTCTCCATTTCAGCAGTCATATGAGGGCCAAGAGCCTCCTCATACACTCGGGGCCTACAAGGCAGTACCACTAGTGCAAAGTGTCTCATTGACAGGAAAAAAGTCTGTGTTCATGTTCCCTTAGATGCATTGGTTGTAGTATAGTTAGTTATCCTGTACTGTAAGGCCAAAATCTGAATATAAGTGAATAGATGCATGTGCATCCTTCTGAGTCTGGGTTAGCTCACTCAGGATCTCTGGTTCCATCCATTTGGCTGCAAGTTGCATGATTTCATTGTTTCTGATAGCTGAGTAGTATTCTATTGTGTAGATGTACCACAGTTTTTAAATCTATTCTTTGGTTGAGGAACATCTGAGTTGTTTCCAGTTTCTAGCTATCACAAATAAGGCTGCTATGAACATAGATGAAGAAACTTCCTTGTGATTTGGTGAAGAATCATTTGGATGTATACCCAGAAGTGGTATGGCTGGGTCCCGAGGCAGAGCTATTTTTCCAAGTTTTCTAAGATATCACCAGACTGATCTCCATAGTGGTTGCACAAGTCTGCACTCCCACCAGCAATGGAGGAGTGTTCCCCTTTCTCCACACACTCGCCAGCATGTACAGTCATAGGAGCTTTTGATCTTAGCCATTCTGACAGGTGTGAGATGGAATCTCAGTGTCATCTTCAGTTGCATTTCTCTGATGATTAAGGATGTTGAGAATTTCTTAAAGTGTCTCTCAGTCAGTAGGAATTCCTCCTTTGTGAAACTTGTTGTTTTTCATTTTTTATTGGATTATTTGGTTTCTTGGCATTTAATTTCTTGAGCTCTTTGTAAATTTTGGATATTAGCACTCTGTCAGATATGTGGTTGGTGAAGATTTTTTTCCCAATCTGTAGGCTGCTGTTTTGTTTGAATGACAGTGTCTTTTGCCTTACAACAGCTTTTCAGTTCCATGGGATCCTATTTATTGATTATTAGTCTTAGATCCTGAGCTGTTGGTATTCTGTTCAGGAAGTTGTTACCTGTGCCAATGAGTTCGAGGGTTTTTCCCACTTTCTCTTCTAGTAGATGTAGTGTGTCCAGCCTTATGTTAAGGTCTTTGATCCAGTTGGACTTAAGTTTTGTACAAAGTGATAAGTATGGGTCTAATTTCATTCTTTTACATGTGGATATCCAGTTGGACCAGCACCATTTGTTGAAGATGCTGTCCTTTTTCCATTTGTTTGACTATTTTAGGATCATATTTTTATAAGTTGGTTTTAATGATCAATAACTCCATCAGAAAGACTTCTCTGTCTATCCTAACCCATGCTAATGCAAAATGTATTTCTGTAGAGAGCTGTGACGTGCCGCGCCTTAAAAATGGCGCTGGTCTCCGCCTTCCACCAGCCCGACGGTGA